>OZ004708.1:15511724-15869486 GCA_963924515.1 Vespertilio murinus
GGATCATAACTATAGGGACAGGGTCCCCTTCCCAGTCTGTCTTTCCTTAGGTGCTCTACTCCAACCCTAGTGTACCATATAGAGTTTCCATATGTCTTAGAGTTACTTTTCCACCAGAATTTAATAATACTACATTAGACTTCCCCCCTTAACTTCCTCTGTGGTCTCTATCACATGATTGAACCCATACTGTTACAAGTTTTTATACTATCCACTAGATTGGCAACACAATGGACCTACACAGTAAAATTACAGCATCTTGGCGTTGGGAAGCAAAGTAGATCTTGAGTGCAGGTCCTCCCAATGTAATATCTTCTATTTTAAAAGCCATTCCATTGAGTTATGACTTACATACAGGCAAGTGCCTTTAAAGAAATATGCAATGCAATGAGTTTTGACAGCTAGTATATATGTACAAGCACCACCACAATCAAGATACATCTCTATCCCCAACACATTTTTGTGACCCTTTGCAATTCATTCCCTTCCATGCCCCTGGGTCCCAGGGAACCACTGATCTGCTTCTGATTACTATAAATTAGTTTACATTTTCTAGAACTTTGTGCAAATGGAGCAGTGCAACACATATTCTTTTGTGTCTATCTTCTTTCACAGGGTGTAATGATTCTGAGTTTTTGGGGAGGAGAACTATTTCTTTCTTCTTGCTCTTTTGCCCCCTGGTGGGAGGACTCCCAGTGATGCTGCGTATGTCAGCGGTTCCTTCCTTTGTATTGCTGGGAAGTGCTCTCCTATGGAGGGACTCCAGTTTGTTTACACCTGGATTTCTCACTTTTGGCATTGTTGCCACTGGGGCCTGTGCACTGGAAGATGTTTAGCAGCATCCCTCGTCATAAACCAGCAGATGTGAGAAACCATTTCTCCAGACATTGCCAAACGCCCCCTGGAGAGCAAAACCACCTTGAGTGGAGAGCCACTTATTTATCCACCCAACTACCGATGGGCATTTAGGTTGTTTCCGTTTCTAGCTACTGTGAACGAAGCTACTGTAAACATTTATGCTCTAGCATAACATTTGCTTCTTATAGCATCCATGAGATCCAATTTTCCAGTCTCTGAACAGTTTTGATGACGGGGGTGCTCACTGCTTTGTGAAATAGCGAGTTCTATGACTGGTCCCGCCGTGCTCTCTCCAGGAAGGGAAGTCTGTCCGTTTGTTCCACAGGCTCCTCTCTGTGCGACTGCTGCTTCAGGTGGGAGACGATCTCATTTCTCCTCTGAGGTTTCTTTCCCTTCATGGTGAAGAGTTAGTTTCTTCTGCCTTCCTCCATGTGCCAGAGTGTCTAACACCATGCACTTCCGCTTGCCTTCTCCAGGTCACACTTTAATTGGGCAATGATGCTTTTAGAATGCAATATTCAAAATTACCTCAGAAGCTCCAAATACTACTTAATAGTATAAGTGAAAAGACGCATGTCTATAGTCATTGAGTAAAACTATTCCCCTTCATGGAGCTTCTGATTGAATTGATTCATAGTAACTTATGGCCCAGTCAGTCTGTCTTCCATATTTGTCACATAAATTGCTGTTAATTAGGGTCTTCCTAATCCCATTCGTGTCCAATGATTTCAGAGTTAGCACAAATATAAGGTTTCTCATATCTCCACATCACTTTCACCCTATTGATACGAAACAGCGTTGCAACAAGCCCAAGCTCCTTTGAATCTTGATCGTCACTCCGGGCAGTGTCTGAGCTTTGCAACATCCAGAAATGGACTTAATTTATAATGTTTCTGCTATGTATAAAAAGAAATGCTGAAAATGAAAGCCAGGGCCCAGTTGGCTTTTGTTGATTTAGCACATTTTTCTCAAAACCCTGGTGGCTATAGAAAAATGCTGTCACCAGGGCTGCCTAGGAAGTACCATAGAACATTTGGTTTCTGCTGAATTAGGGAGCTGTTTTCCATTTCTTCAGAATTAGGGAGCTGAACAGCCCAAAGAAGGAGCTCTGTTTCTGCCTGCTGGAAAGCCAGTGGCTTGCAAAACATGGTGAGTGTGACAGCACAATTGGAGCGATCGGTAGCAAGGGGTGGAGAACGGTCAGAGAGAGAAGTGCTGAGGGCCAGCACTGGGAAAGAACAAAACTCTTTAGAAAAGCTTGAGGAGAGACTATCGGAGAGTATAACTTCTGAAGAGCTGCAGGGACCAGGGACCGTAAGCTCTCTGCCCAGAGGGTAGAAACCTGTGATACGAAGAAGTGGCCCCTGGAACTCAGAGGATCATGAGGCTAGACCCCAGCAGTGGAAAGCCAAAGGAAGAAGAGTGGGGAAGGCAGAATAGGGGGGTAAAGGGAAGGTACTCTGAAGTCACGTCGCCTGGATTCAAACCCCTGCCATACCTTGGACTGGCTGTGTGACCTCTGGCAAGATAAGTTGCCTCTTGCTGCCTTACTTCTCTTATCTCTAAGTCCAGAATGACTGTACCATGGGGTGGCAGGAGGAATAAATGAGAAAAGTCATATAAAGCCGTGAGCGGTGCCTGGGACAGATTAAAAATTCAATAAAGATCAACTCTTTTATTATCCACCAAGTAAACAGGTGGGAACATTCCCGTTAGCCACACCTAGCTGCTGCGTCAGTGGCGTCTCTGTGCAGATAAATGGGATGTGAATAGTCACCATGTCCCACGTTGCAGTTCACTGTCAGGTTCACTATTTGGTTAAATTGGCAGTTCACGCAGGGAGGATTCCATACTTTTTCAGTCCTTTTGTCTTCTTGGGGAAAGTCCTTAGTCATAAAAACTCCTTCTGATTTTGGGCCAAATCATAGGAATTTCCACCTCAATTGTGACTGTGATGATGTCCACAGCCCTTTCAAGCCCACTGGCTCCGCTTTTATGAATCCATTCTTAGGAGACCACTCCGTCATTAGGCCACGGGCTTTGAGTGAAAACTGCTGTCAAGATTTTAGTATTTGGAGTGAACAGATCACTAGTTCTTAACAGAAAATGCCTTAATAAGGTGTATTCCCAGGTAGTCTCTGAACATAATATCTGTGAAACATGCTTGTACCAACACCCCTAGGACCTCCCTGCTGGCTGACATCTATGCAATAATCACAGTCCTTTGGGTACAACTGTGCAGCCAGCTGTGAACTCACCTAACTGTGCTGGCATCAAGACATTTCTGCATCTTGTCCACAAGTATGTAAAGAGAAGCATTGTCAAATGCCTCCCTGAGCCCAGACTCAAACCAAGTCTGGCATTAAAATGGCATGCAACTAACCAAACCCATCAAATAAGGGTGATCACTTAAAAACCTCCGAATTTAAGTAAAGGAAGGAAGGAGAAAGAAAGGAGATTGTACTCAACTGTCTGCCTATCTCTGGAAAGAAGGAAAATATAAGGCTATTTTCAGGAATAATGGAATTCTGAGCAAATTTTTTAATTTAGATTTTGCTTATCTGTTTTTCAAACTTTTCTGTAGTATTTTAAGAATATCAAAAGGAGGCTCTATCTAAATCCTAAATAGCCTTAATTTGTTTCTATAATTCATTTAAGGTCCAGCTACACTTCTCTTAATTAGCTTTAACTGAAAGGAATCTCAGAGGGAAGGGGGGTGGGAAGAGATTAACCAAAGAATCTATATGCATATACGCATAGCCCATGAACACAGACATTAGTGTGGTGAAGGCCAGGAGCGGATGGATGAGGGCAATGAGGGGACATCTGTAATACTCTCAACAATAAAGGTAAATAACCAATTCACTTCATTGTTTTCAACTATGTACCACAGTCAATAATTACATAAAATTAAAAGAGCTCTAAAAAAAAGGTAATTGAAATTCTATACAATATTAAAACAATGTGATTTGAAAACAAATGCCAGTGCTTTGGGAGCCATGGGATTCCCTTCTCCACTCAAATAACAAAAGAAAACTACTAAAATACTGGTTTTACTAATCTCTTAATCTGGAACACAAGAATTATTTCCAAAGAGGATTCACAGTTAATCCAAGTCCTGCTTCTTATCCTTCTTATCTGCCTTATTTACATTTGCAAGAAAAAAAGCAATGGGTTCTGGGTGACTTTTTAAGAGCTCTCTTTCTGAATGGAATGCCCTACCTTTGGCCACTTTATTCTCATCAATCCCTCCTCTCCAGTGGGTAAGGCAGGAGAGCCCGGCAATCCCTAAACACCTGTCCACATCCCCGGCTCCACACCTGGGATCCCATGAGCCATGTGGTCATGAAAAGGGGACTGTTTGGGGCAAAACAGCCAAGCTGCCAGCAAAGGTGGCAAATCCAAGCTCCAGGCAAAACGGCAATCCACATGGCGCCCACGGACATGTTCTGAGAGGAATAAGACAGAACAATATTGAAATGCGGGAGCAACTGTTCACGGGCTCCTCTGCCCCCTGCTAGGATGTGCAGGGCGCTGAAAAGAGGCATTCATGGTGTGCGTGTGCTCTGGGTGCTCTCAGCCTCCTCCCATAGGAAGAACATAATTGGTCAGGCATTCAAAACCTAAAAATAAATACAACTACCCAATTTAGCAATTCCAAACAGCCCAGCCTTGTACATACAGATTAGAGCAGGCCCACCTCTGGAGCGATTCTGAAGTTAGTCATGTTTCTTTGTTATTCTCTTGATGTTACTTTCCTCTTCCTGGTGGATTCTCAGTCTACCTCCTTATTCCCTCCCTCCCTCTCTTTCTTTCCCTCTCTTCCTTCTTTCTTCTCTCCTTTCCTTTTGCAACCATATATTGAATGTGCTGGGTGTTATACTAGTTACTGGAAATTTGGTGGTGAGGAAGTTTACACTTAGTTCTGTCCTCACGTAGCTTATGGTCTAGTGTAAAATAAACATGATCCACATAACCTGTAAAACGAATGGGAAACTGAGGAAAAAAAGAAGCCAGCTTCATTTCAATGACTCAACTAATCCGAGCATAGAACCCTTCTTAGAGTTCCACCTACTCAACACTATGGCACTGATGTTTGGGACACACTATTCGGAAGTGAGGATGATCATAACTAAGGGTCACCACAGCTATGCTGCGTGCTCAGATAAGGTCCTTACAGAAAAGTAGGGTAAGGGCCGAGATCTTCCTGCACACCCGGCCTTCTGTGAAAGAGGCTGTCCTCACCCATGGACATCGCCACGGGAAGTTGCCTGTGCCCAGCATGGATGCTTGCCAAGACCAAGCTTGTGTTTATGCAGAAAGGTCCTGAAAACTAATTGCCAGGTGATGTGAGGCTATTTTCAGCTTGCTTTTCCAGCTCACGCTGACAGACTCTGTGGAAAGATGGGATTGCCAGCGGTGTCCCGTGGAGAGCTTGCTGCTGTTCAGTGCGTACCATAGACCATACGAATAAAGAAATTAAATAACTGCTTTCCATCGTCATGCTCTGATTGAGAAATCAATATAATTCATCCCCAATAGAGTGCTCTAATTAATGTGATCTCATTTTGCTTTGTGCAAACTAGGCAGGTGGTCAAACTGAAATTGATGTCTCCTGCAACCAGCCTAGCACAGGGCTCCCTCAGCACACGGAGCCGGAAAGCGCGCGGGAGGCATTGGCAGGCGTGACACGAGGACACACTTCTGAGAACCTGGCACCATACCATGACAGTGTGCTGCAGAAAGCTCTGAGTTCCAGTCATTGGGGGACTTCAAACAGAGACGAGGACTGACGTTGAAGATGCCGTAGGATGGAATTTTAGCAAGGTGAACAGAATGGACACTGAAAGTACAGACTTAGGTTCAGACAAACCTGGGTTTGGATTCTAACTCCAAGGTTTGAAAACTAGTTTGACCTTGAGCAAAATTTCTTAAATCTCATTTTCCTCTCCTGTAAAACAGAAATTAAAAACAGTCTCTATGAAAACAAACCTGATTTAAAAAAGGGCCAAAGACCACTAGAGATATTTCCAAAGATGGGCAGATGGCAAATAAGCATATGAAAAGATGCTACACCTCATATGTCATCAGGGAAATGAAATTAAAACAGCAATAAGATGTCAGTCTGCTCCTATTAGGATGGCTAAAATCCAGAACACCAACATATATGCATATGACTATAACCAATGGTGAGGATGTGGGATAACAGGAATTCTCATTCATTGAGGGTGCGAATGCAAAATGGAAAGCCACTTTAGGAAACAGTTTGGTGGTTTCTTACAAAATGAAACACACTCTTACCATGTGATCCAGCAATGGTGCTTCTTGTGATTAGCCAAAGTAACCTTATGTCCACGTCAAAGAACTTATACATGGCCCTAGCTTGTTTGGCTCAGTGGATAGAACATCAGCCTGCAGACTAGAGGGTCCCAGGTTCAATTCTGGCCAGGGGCACATGCCCAGGTAGTGGGCTTGATCGCCCCAGGAGGGCATGCAGGAGGTAGCTGATCAAATGATTTTCTCTCATAATTGATGTTTCTATCTATCTCTCTCTCTCCCTTCCTCTCTGAAATCAATAGAAAAATATATTTAAAAACCCTGCACATGAATATTTATAGGAGCTTCATTCATGATTGTCAAAAGCTGGAAGCAATCAAAATTCCTTCAGTAAAGGAATGGATAACTATACTGGTAATTAGACAGTGGAATATTATTCAGCGCTAAAAAGAAATGAACTATCAAACCACAAAAAGACATGAGGGAAACTTGCAATCACATTACTAAGTGAAAGAAGCCAAGGTGAGAATGTTACATTGTATGATTCCAGGTATATAAAACATGAGAAAAGGAAAACTATGAAGACAGTAAATAGATCATGGTTCCCGAAACCGGTTTGGCTCAGTGGATAGAGCGTTGGCCTGCAGACTGAAAGGTCCCAGGTTCGATTCCGGTCAAGGGCATGTACATTGATTACAGGCACATCCCCAGTAGGGGGTGTGCAGGAGGCAGCTGGTCGATATTCTCTCTCATCGATGTTTCTAACTATCTATCCCTCTCCCTTCTTCTCTGTGAAAAATCAATAAAATATATTAAAAAAAAGGATCATGGTTGCCAGGGTTGGAGGTGGGAAGAGGGGAGGGATGACTAAGAGGAGCACAGGGAATTTTTAGGCAGTGAAACTACTTTGTATGATGCCACAATGATGGATACAAGCCATTACACATTTGTCTCAACCCACAGAGTGAACAATAGCAAGAGTGAGCCCTAGTGTAAATTTTGGACTTTGGGTGATTATGATAGATCAATCACATCAATGTAGGTTCATCAATGATGACAAATATAACATCCTGGTGGAAGAAGATGATAGTAGGGGAGGCTGTCCATGCGTGGAGGCCTGGGGTTAATGGGATATATCTATATCTTCCCTTCAATTTTGCTGTGAACCTTAAATGGCTTTGAACAAATAAAGTCTTAAAAAATACTAGTTATCTATGCCTAATAGGGCAGTAATGCAAATTACACTGAACAGTGTAGATAAAGCATTTAGCATGGTACCTGACAGATGGTAAGCATTCAGTAATAAGTAGTGATTATTATTACTTAAAATTTAAGGAATATGATTACTTTTTTATAACATCTGGGTTGCCATTAGGGTACTTGCATTCTGAGGAGCATGCTGGGACTACATGAAAGATGCATTTGATTAAGGCAACATGACCATAGCAGGACTAGAAAATTTGGTTAGGGGATTCAGGAAGCATGAATTATTCCTGTCCACACTTCTGTGTTCTTAGAAGATCAAATAAACAATCATTTGTTTGTTATATTGCATTAGATTGAATGTTACATAAATTTCCATTTCAGTGTGTCCAAAATGGTCAGATAATGATGACTTTATATGGCTCTACCTATATGAGGACAATAAATCCCAAATCATACCTCCCCATCTTTTGTTTTAAGGAAAGATTTATTGTATAGAAATCATATCAATTAACTTCACTGAAGTATTTCTCCATAATGTTTCAGGATTCCTAAGAAAATGTGCAATTCTTTGTGGAGTTTTAAAAAAGTTACTTTATCCCAGCTCAAGAGTCCTGTCTCTATCTGTTTAGCACTGGTCCTGTGTTCTGGGGCCTAGTCTGGGCACAGTACCGTATTTGCCGGCCTATAAGATGATTTTTTGGCCCTGAAAAATATGCCTCCAAGTGGGGGGTAGTCTTATACGGCGAGTATATAACAGACTGTATTTTTAGTGGAAATGTTAGGGGGTCGTCTTATACGCCCAGCCGTCTTATACGCCGGCAAATACGTATTTTTCAGGGCCAAAAAAATCGTCTTATATGCCAGCAAATACGGTACATATGATGTCTGCCTTGCTTAGGGAGACCTGGGCTAAAATCCCAGGTCTGCCACTATTTGATGCATAACCTTAAGATAAGCTTTTACTTTACCTGGGCCTAAGTTTCCTCATTTGTAAAATAAAGGAGTCAGAGTGGTGGTCCTCTACATCTCTTCTAGATCCTTCCCAACTCAAAGATTCTATGATTCAAAGGACTTGTATGTATGCATATGACTATAACCAATGGACACAAACCTGGGGGGGGGGCGAGAGGAGGGGGAGGTGAGGAAATGTGCTGTTGGATGGGGGCGGGCCAAGGGGGGGGGAGGGAAGGAGACATATGTAATACTTTAAACAATAAAGAATTAAATTTAGAAAATTCTGATTCTTTGTAGCTGGGCTCTAGTTGAGGGGCCTGAAATTCATATTCCTCCCTACATCATCTCACCCCCATAAAATCAATCCCTTTTAGGAATGTTCCCCAGGGCTAATTTGCACAACAATGATTTCTACCCAGCTACCTTTTCCCTGGACCCAGCTCTTTGGACCAGGAGATGGAGGTAAAACTCTGGCCATCTGTCCCTTTCTGCTACAGGCTATGTTTCTGAATGGTTGCCTGGGATAGATTTAATTAGAAAAGTAAGTCTGTTGGGGGAAATCACAAAATGCATTGCCATACCAGAAAATAAAAGGGACTTTTGAATAAGATTTGTTTTCCTCTATAATCCTGATGCTGGCAAGTGTCTGGGTTGCTCCTTCTTTTTCGTTTTAGGATAATCATGGCACTGCCCAGTTGTCTTCAGCCATCAAATCCCTCCCCACTCCTTAAGGTCTAGCAGACTTTTCACTTCCATGAGTTTCTCTGACCCCTCTACCCTGCTGCACCCACCTTTGGTACTGTTTTTTGATAAACATCCCTAACTTTACCTGTGTCTGTAGAAGACACTGATTTTTGCTTCCCAGTACCTACTGTGCCTTTTTTGGGGGACAAAAGTAAGGCCATGTTAGCTTTGGGGACAATGTCTTCTGTGCCTATGTTTCCTGGGGCACTGAGAAGGGGTGGGGGGGCCCTTAGGACTTTGACAGTCCTAATTCTTCCATTCAGTAAATCTCTTCTTTCTTTTCTTTAAAAAAAATAATTGATTTCAGAGAGAAAGGGAGAGATAGAGAGAGATAGAAACATCAATGATGAGAGAGAATCATTGATTGGCTTTCTGTACATCCCCACATGAGGGATGGAGCCAGCAACCTAGGCATGTGCCCTGCCTGGGAATCTAACTGTGACCTGGTTCACAGATCGATGGTCAACCACTGAGCCTCACTGACAGGACAGCAAGTCTCTTTTCCAGTACCACCCATAGGTCAGACACTGAGGATGCTGATCTAAAATAACAAAGCTCCTGCTTTTGGAGAACTTATATTTGCATAAGAACTTCTAGAGACTGAAGACTGCGTTTTTACATTTTTCCATCCCTAGCAACTGGCATACTATCTGGAACACAATACATAATTCTCCTGCCCCCATATTTTTGGTTAAGGAACTAGTGGATAAAGCATGTGATGGTAAAAACAATGTGTGTGTGTGGGGGGGGGGGGGGTTGCACACACAGATGGAGTTACCCATCAATGCTAGGATCACTCCACAGTTTTACATGAATAAATTCATTCAATACTTCAGCAACCCTCTGTGATCGACACTGTTATGATGCCGGTTTGCAGAGAAGGAAGCCAAAACCGAGAGATTAAGGGACTTGTCCAAGGTCACCGAGCAGCAGGCAGGAGAGGGAGGATTTATGCCCAGCAGTCTAGCCCTTAGGCCACACTCAAAGCCCCGCTGCCGCTGTGTTGTCTCACTCTCAGCCAGGGACACTAGCCGGAGGGAAGTGACAACCCTGTGAAGGTGGGAAGTCCTATTTTTAGCCCTCCCTTCCCATCTGGAAGGTGATATTTTGTATTTTACATTTTTTGTCGCATCCTCAATCCCACTGAATGCACTTCAAAATAAATTCCTATTTTGTAATCCTTTTTCATTTACGGTTCTTCTTTTACCAGAAAGACGGAAGGTCAAGATCTATGCATCTGCAGTTTGGGTCAAATTCAGTGATATTGTAAAAGCACAAAAAACAAACAACCAGCACAGGTGATCAAAACCTATGGGTGCATGAGACATACACACTCATACACATAATGCTGTGGATTTTAGATGTTTGCCACCAAAGATCTTTCTAAAATCCTCTGGATCCAGGAAGTCAAAGAGAAGGCCTAGAATCCATCAGCCTTTCTAGATAACCCTGTAGGTTTGGACCTCTCGGTGGCAAAGGAAATCCATCAGCTCGCAGCCCATGGAATCCTATTTACAGTGTGCAGGAGCGCCGGGCTATTCCGAAGAACGCTAATGCTCTCAATTACACCTAAATTAAGATAAAGCAGTAACCTAGTTACTGTACAAGTGGTTTTATTTATAGACAGCAATTTCATCTTTAATATGCAGCCACCATCTGTAAAACTACTTAGCCCCATCTATCCCATTTATGTCTTTATTATACTCTTAAAAAACACACATGGAGCAGTCATAGTTATGGATGCGAAATGAGTTCTCTCTGTAGCACTTTTTAAGCTTAAAAATGTTGATGTAATTGCAGTGGATAGAAACATTTTTTTTCCCTTTGCTCTGAATGTTCTTCATCCTTTATAGACCATCATGAAATTACCCCAAATCTCTGCAGAAACGAAAAGCGATTTATGGGAGTCGAAGACGAGGACCATTTTCCTCCCCTAATAAAGAGCATTTGTTTGTCTCCAGGGAAGTCTGGAGGAGGGAGAGGCTCGCTGCTCAGGACAGCCAACCTTTTTGGCTGAATCTGTCGGAAGGAAGCACACCTCCAGGCCTTGGAGCCAGCTGTGCTTCTTCAACTGGCCTTGCTGGAGGCCTAGTTTTCAAAGAGCAAACTGTCTCCGGTGTCAGACAACGGGAAGTCGAGCCAGTCTCTAAGCTGAGATTTCAGCAGAGGAAACCTGTCCCAAAGGACAGACATGATAGTCTCTGAGCCGGGCCCCCAGGCTCTGGAGGGGTGTACAGGGTCTGACAGTCACTGTCCTACTTTTAATGATGACTAGTTGGCAGCTGGAAGGACACAAGGACAAGGGCAGGGACAGACACACGCGCGCGCACACACACACACACACACACACACTCACACAGAAAACATCTTGCAAACTTGGTGAGAAGTCCAAAAATAGGCAAGTATCCGTTTAGTTCAGGCTGACCTTTAGAATGCAAACACTCCCAATGAACTGAGATTCTTATATAAGGATAGAAGAATCTTGAAGCTAGATGAAGAACTAGAAAGATAATAGAATTCAGGGTCAGCAAACGCAAGGGAAGGGTGCCATGGTAGAGATCTTTGACTATAGCATACTTTGTCACTGGGCGCCAACCCAGAGTACCACACCACTGCTGGCACCCGGGAGGAATTCCCAACACCACTGCGTGCCAAGTGAGCCCCTCGTTTTCAAGGCGGAGGAACTGAATCTCAGGGCAGTGTACTGACTCTCTCAGGGACACCCAGCAAGTTAGTGCTCGAGACCAGAATGGATCCTAAGTGTCCCTCCTGGTCTTGAAGTCTTTACATGTTGCAAGAGGGTCACTTAGACTCAATAAGCACTCACGCAGGGTGTAGAAAAATATAAACTTGTGGACCAAACTGCAAGAGATGACCACGAGTGCAGCTTTTCATCAGCCCCGCCCACCATCTAACACATAGCCCCCGGCAATGGTGCTGGAGGTGCTGGCGAATAATCCCCGGGGTGGGACCAGGAGCCACAAACCGCTGGGCTGACTCATGTTGCCAAACCACTTCTGACAAGAATTTAGCCAGGCATTTTTATCATGAAACGGTCACTATTCCTTGCAGTATTAGTCTCAAATCTGGGCATATATCAAAAGCCAATAGTCCTCAAAGGTAGAAAAGAAGGCTACACCCATGAAAACATACATCCTCTCTAAGTAGCTTCACTCCTTCTTTAGGCACATCACAGCTATCTGTTTCCTTCAAAAATACCAGCAGCATTCACATTTTTTTTCTTGTTTTCTGTTTCCTCCATGAGAACACAAGCCCCCTGAAGAAAGAAGCATTTTCTTATTCTCTATCATATCTCCAACACTGTGCATGGTACCTAAACCAACTGTTTATTAGTGTAAGCACTGAATGAAATTCAGAACATTTTATCATAAACAAACAAAGGGCTTTTATCTAGAGGAACAGCTATGGAATGAGGGTTTATTAGGCAAGATTATAAATGATAGTCACAAAGATGATTTGACAACTTGGGGAACTGCTCATACAAATCGTGGAAACAGAAAGCAGCAGGCTGCAAAACTGCCTGTATTGTGTGTTTGGATCATACTCTTGTGCCTTTGAATTTTATCCTGTGGTGTGTATTCAATGTTGCTGAAATAATGCAACAACCACCAACATAATTTTTTTTCACTCGAATCCTCCCATTGTAGACAATAAAACACACTGAGTTCCACAGACAAGAGGGCAGTTGAAAGGTGCCGAGGTGGGGAATGGTGCGGCTGAGGTTTAAAACGGGGTTCCCTAACTCCATTGTGATGCTTCCTGCTCTATTGGCCTCACTCCTAGGGTTAAGATTATCTTTAGAGTCCCGACTTCTTAACTCAGTCACACCTACAGAGCACACTCAACAACCGATGATCTAAATGCATTTCATTAGCTCAGAGGTTAGACAAAAACTATACACAATTTCACAGCAGAATTACCGTATTTGCCGGCGTATAAGACGATTTTTTGGCCCTGAAAAATATGCCTCCAAGTGGGGGGTAGTCTTATACGGCGAGTATATAACAAACTCTGTATTTTGAGTGGAAATGTTAGGGGGTCGTCTTATACGCCCAGTCTCTTATATGCCGGCAAATACGGTATTTTTCAGGGCCAAAAAATCGTTTTATACGCCGGCAAATACAGTACACTCAATCACTCCCTGCCCCCACAGAACCCCCAAGCGCCACGCCCCCCACCCCTTCCCCACTGCCACATTCAGAGCTAAATCTGTTTCCTCCTATTGAATCCTGTTAAATCATTCCTGTCACCCAAGAAAGTGCACCATTATTTGGGGCCACCGTGGAATGCCAGATTTAGAAGCTCCAAACTCTCAACCACAACCTGCTACCCTCCCTCCCGGGATAAAGAGTTCATTTCACAGTTAGCAAAGTGCTCTGATGATGGTGCATACAGTCATGAGTCATTCTTTCCATTCAAATCAGCCATTTCTAACTTGAGTGACTGTGAGCGGCTTGCCCATTTGCAGCATGCAGGAGTGCATGACATTGACCCCAAGGCCCGAAGACATCCTAATGATAAACTGCAGGGAGCTGAGGTAAGAAAACCACCTTAGCTCAACGCCACACATGTTCCCAGGCGAACTTCCCTTGCACTTACACAGGGGACTTACAGGCCTTTCGCTTTAAGCCCACGAGGAAAGACACAACTGAGCTACACGACAATGACAAATTTTGAACGAGAATGCAAGAGGTTTATGCATGTGATCATCTTTCAATTAGTCATACTAAGACAGGAATTGTTGCACAGATTAATACAGAACCACTGAATGTGGAAACGATCATTTGTACCACATGCAGTGATTAGTACAGAATGAAGTAATAATTGTTACTAATAGAGCTAATAACAACACTTGTTAAGCATGCACTATGTGCCACATACTGGATGAAGCTATTTCGAAAAAGTCCTCACGAAGGAGAATTATCATCCCCCTCTTTACAGAAAAAGAAAAGACGTTCATTGATTTGCTCAAGGATACACAGCTAGCAAGTAGTGGATTCAAATTCAGGCCCATTTGCATCTCAAGCTGTACCCTAGACCAGTGTGCTAAACTTGCTAGAGGCTCATCTTCCACGTGCCAGAGTGGCTTTATGATGTTCAGAGTAGGTGGCTGCTGTGTCAACTCGAAGATGTTGCTGCAAGGCCACTCCCACCCAAACTACGTGGTCTTGACCCAGCCTACTACAGGGCCTGAAATCACAAGACTAAAGTTGCAATACTTTAGGTTAAAGGTTTAATAATTGAAAGAAGCCCATTAAAATGCCAATGCATCTTAGATATAATACCAAAAGTGCAAGCAACAAACACAAAGAAATCAATGATTTGAATTCCAACAAAATTAAAAGTGATTGTGTATCAAAGTACACCATCAAGAAAGAGAAAAAGCAACTCATGGAATGGGAGAAAATATTTGAAAATCATATATCTGCTAAGGGTCTAGTATCCAAAATTTATAAACAACTCTTATGACAATAGAAAACATAAATAACCTGATATTCAAAATTTTAATCCTAACCCAAGGATGAGTTTATTTATGAGAGAGAGAGAGAGAGAGAGAGAGAGAGAGAGAGAGAGAGAGAAAGGTGAGAGAGAAACACTGATTGGTTGTCTCCCATGTGCACCTGGGATCAAATCCACAACCTCTTTGGTGTATAGGATAATGCTTTAACTGAGACACCCAGATAGAACCAAATAACCCGATTTTTTTTTAAAGGGCTGCTGGTGGTAAGGATTTGAATAGACATTTCTCCAAAGAAGATTATCAAATGGCTCATAAGCACATGATATGCTGTTCATCATCATGGGGTAAATGAAAATGTGGAAAAATTCCAACTTGTTTCCATTGCTAGTGGGAATTCAAGGCAGTACAGCCACTATGGAGAAAAATTTGGCAGTTCCTCAAAATGTTAAACCTAGAATGGCCATATGATCTAGCAATTCCACTCTTTACCCAAGAGAACTGGAGCCATATGGCCACACAGAAATTTGTAAACAAACCATTCATAACTGCATTATTTCTAATAGCCAAAAAGTGGAAACAACCCTTATGTCCATCAACTGATGAACAGATTAAAGGTGGCATGAGTCACAGGAAGTAATGTCATCCAGCCACAACAAGGAATGAAGGGCCCATACATGCTACCACATGGGTAAAATATCACCCTAGGTTGAAAGTCAGACACAGAAGGCTACGCACTGTATGATTCCATTTTTAGGGTGTACTTAGAAGTGGCAAATCCACAGAGACGGATGCAGATCGGTGTTTCCAAGGGTTGGGGATGGGGAGTGACTGCTTACCCTGCACGGGGTTTCCTTTTGGGGTGATGGGGTGTGAACATGCTTTGGAAGTAGACAGAGATGGCAGTTGCATAACACTTTGAATATACTAAATGCCACTGAACTGTTCACTTGAAATGGGCTAATTTTAGATGATATGAATTTTATCTTAATGGAAGAAAGCAGCTGGCCTTCTGTAACATGAATCTCCTATGCATTCTGGGCCTCAAACGATTGAGTAAAAGGCACAGAAGGTAAATCTTGCTTGTTTTTCATTTTTTCCCAAAGTCATCTGATACCACCAGGCAAGGTATTCAATATGGTGCAAACATAAAGGATTCCTCACTCATTGAGTGGAGCCTCCTGCACTTAGTCAGCGTTGTACTCTGCATGGCTTTTTTCAGAGCTCATGCCAAACAGTTTAAAAATGGGGGCCTAGAAAGACCCATGTATTCTCAATGGGGCAATCAGTATTGAGTATCACCACCAACAGAATGAAAATTGGTTCTTCATCACTAAAATTTCTGTTCTTCATACATAAAGCAAAGGAGTAGTAGTATATAGAGTCCATAAACAGATATATCATATACCTGTGGTATTAGCACTTCATGGTGTGTGTGTGTGTGTGTGTGTGTAGATAATTATGAAAAAAAATATCCCAAATAGAATCCATAGAGGAGTAATCATGAATAAAGGAGTGAGAAACACTACCCTAGATAAAATCAGGAACATTAGTTTCCTTTGAGAAATAGGTAAGCTTCCCCAAGAAGGAATCCTCAAGTAAGTAGTATCTGCTTACCAGTCAGATATACATCAAGTATGTCCTAAGAAAAAGTGAGGACAGTGGCTTAAAAAACAGCTCCCCTCCCGCCCCAGCTGCATGCCAATAACCTCTCTGCACCCAGGTTTCTTCAAAGGCACATGGGGTTTGGGAAGAGGACCCCTCCCCTCACCTCCCTGGGTTGCACTAAATGGGATTATATCTTAAGGTGCTTGGAACACTGCCTGGGCAGTCTAACTTCTCAGTCCAAGTTAGCTCCCATTCCTCATTTTTCACTACCCGAGGACGGACAGCCCAGTGGTTGGAAGCGGGGACTGTGGACACGGATGGTCTGGGCTTGGGCATTCTCTCTGACTTTGGGCAACTTACTTAACATTTTTTGTCTTCAATGCCTCTCAGACGGAGGGAATAAAAGTAACCTTGTAAGAGTTGTTCAGAGATTAAATAGGGAATCAATTCCCAGGCAAACGTTAACAGCATGAGCCACCTAAATCGCATTCAATAAATGGAAGTTGTTACAACCAGGGTTATTACCATAATTATTGCTGCAGCAGCTATTATTATTATTAGCCTCTTTGGCTTTCATCATGAAACTAGTGGCTCACAAGGGCACGGAACACCTCGAACAGCGTAGACACCACTTGGTTAGGGTTCCCCATGAGGAAGGGGAAAGAGGAAAGAAAAGAGACGATGGAAATGAACAATTGCTAAACACTGCCCTGGCGATGACAGGTACCCCCCAATTACATAAACGGGGAGCACCGCAGCAGCTGGGGTCCCTAAAGAAAGCTTCCTGGGAGAGGTGGCCGTCCAGGGAAGCGTGCCTTTCTGTCACTGAGACACAGAAACGCCTCTCGTTAGCTACGGTCCTCCTGCGGCTGCCCAAGAAAACCATCCTTGGAAAAGAATATTTCCATCTTTACTTAACTTCCCACCAGCTTCCTTCTTCAGCTGCAAATTGCCCACCTGAAAGCACAGAGCAAACGGAGCCAAAGTCCACCTCGCAGAATAACAGGCCCTCAAGCAGCAGTGAGGGCCGGAAACTGCCAGCTCCCGGAGCAGGAGCATATGGCGAAAGCTGCCGGAAAGGCAGGGTAATTTTTACAGCAGGTTATTACCACGAACCTCCTTTGAGAGGCCAATTCACAGCTTGTCCTGAACACTACATTAACTCATTAATGGTTTTCCAAAGATGCTCGATTGCCTACTGTCCCTAAATCTGACAAATATGCTCTCTTAATTTAAAACCCCCTTATGGAGACCCGTAAATTCCCAGTTGAGTGCTGCGCCATTGTGAGGTTGCAAATCCAGCCCTTCCCGGCATGCTCCGGGTAGCACACATTAGGCGGAGGCCTTCAATCCCTGTGCGTGTCATTCCCTCCGGGCTGCCATGATTCTTGTAGCTTCTCTGCTTCAAACCTAGAGCGTGGAGAGCTGGACATGATTTCTGTGCTCCTTCAAACACCTCCTTGCAATAAGTTTCAAGTGTGGATCCAAAACTTGAACTTGCATAGGATTTCCAAAAGTTAGAAAAAGATACATGTTTCCAAAAGAGTGACATTCACTATCTATCTCTTCATTTCCCCTGAATGGGAACCTCCCTCTCTGATCCAGATTTAGACAAAAGCAGTCCAATGGAGATTCTCCTTTGTTGCTAGATAAATATAAAGCATTTCCATTTGTTGCCATGACTGTTTTCTTTAAAAAAGGGTATCGAATTCAGGTGCTAATGCAACACTTTTCATGGCTTAATCATAGTAAAGAAACCACTTTTATTATTAAAATGTTCCAGACATGCAAAGAAACTTTAATTTCTACTTTGTTCATTTTCATTTATTAACAATAAACGAATAACTCAGGGCATGATATTATTATAGAAGACTATCCCACGTGCCTTATGAGAGACAATACTGAACAGGACTTAAGGGAATTCTAGGACACTATTACCATTTTATTTCAGTTAGACCACAAACACCCCCTTTGGGGTGTAATGGGAAAATCATAAACCAACTGAAATGAGGAAGTTGTCATCCACCAAGATGTATGTACCACTGATTATATATAGGACAACTTACATGGTGCAAGGAGGGCATTTAAAATATGTTCAAAAATAACTGGCACATCAAACTCAAGATTCCATGTGTATTCTTATTCAGAAGGAACCCAATGTTGTTTTTAAAAGTTCATTTCAAGGAAAATATTAGGTATTCAACTATAGCAAATCTGTGGTGTCTGAATGCAGACGGATTAAAGATGAACCACCGTGGACTAAACCGTAGTGAGGGTCTTTCAAGCCATGAGGTGTTCTTATTCTAGGGGGCTGGGCTTCTGGTTTGTTGGTTACCCCCCGAACTCCTCGGGACCCTGACATTTTGATAAGAGGCTCTCCGAGTCAGACTTGGCTGAGCTGCTTAGGTCTGAGGGAGGAGTCTCTATGAGGAGTAGATGTTAGTTATCTGGGAACTAGCAGAAACTGGATTCATTTCTACTTCTTTATACAATGGGAGAGAGTTTGGGTCTTTCCCTAAGAGCACAGCAAGAGTGGTGCTTCTCCTTTCCTGGGGGGGGGGGGGGGCTGTGGCAGGGGGAGCAGGTGAAGCAGGAATGGCAGAGGGCTCCTGTCATTCTCTCCCATCAGTGAGCGCTGTGACCTAAGGCAAGTCCCTTTCCGGCAGTCATCTCAGCCACAACATTGGATTGGAGGAGCTTCAAGGACCCCTTTCCTAAAGTTTCTAAACTTTTACAGCATCAGAGATGAGAAATGGGATCCTATACCATCAAAGCTGTAAATCAAATCAAAGTCATTAGGAATGTGCTTGCTGCACAATCTTAGTACTCATTTTTATGATCAGAATTCATTTCTCATGCATTCCTTCATTCCATGCATGCATATTATTTCTTGTGCTTATCCAACACTTCAGGGAGCTGAGAGGATATGAGAGTGTTTCCAGACCTTACAGCATATGAAAATCACCAGAGAAACTTGTAAACTCACTTTGTACATCTTCCCTCTGAATAAGTCTGGGAACAGCCAACACATTTGAACTTTTAACAAAGAACCAAGTGATTTTGAAGTCAGTGGTACCTGGACCACATTTTGAGAAACTAAGGGGGAGAGGGTGATTATCAAGCAGGCTACTGTGAATCCCAGTGACAGGGGCCAGGATAAATGTAGGATGACGGTGCTCAGATGGACACACAGATGGGGTCCCTATTTAGCATGGTAGCCTGGGATGACTACTTAGAAGACAGAATGTTTAAACAAGCACTGGAAGATGAGTGAAATTCTACGAGAAGGAGAAGGAGAAGGAGAAGGAGAAGGAGAAGGAGGAGGAGGAGGAGGAGGAGGAGGAGGAGGAGGAGGAGAAGAAGAAGAAGAAGAAGAAGAAGAAGAAGAAGAAGAAGAAGAAGAAGAAGGAAAGAAAGAAAGAAAGAAAGAAAGAAAGAAAGGAAGGAAGGAAGGAAGGAAGGAAGGAAGGAAGGAAGGAAGGAAGGAAGGAAGGAAGGAAGAAATGGGTGGATGAAAGGATATATTAATGTACTAAGTGTTTAATAGCCCATGTATGTTAGCATACTTGGACCTCTGGTGACATAGGCCAGTAACAGGATACAAAACTTTCAGAGGAATGCCTGTATCTCCACGGAAAATAATGTTAGCACTGGATGTAGCAAGAGATGATAACTAAATGCCCTCCCTAACTTCCAGCACTTTCACACTTATCATCTCATGCAAGAAATAACCAGTCAAATGGTATTTGTTCATTATATAGATTTTTCATTTTCTTCACAGTTACAAGTACAGCTAGATCATAATCTTTTCAGATAAATGTCTCTCTGTAAAAAAAAAAAAAAAACACAAAAAAAGTCTGAGGATGTCCTCAGCCCAGTGACACAAGCGGCGAATGCCTGTTACAATACCTCCTTCACAAGTTCCACTCTGCTGACTACTCATCCAGTCCTGTGTCTAAGGCACAGATTAAAACATGCTAAACTGTGTGACCTTGAGCAAGCGATATAGCCTCTCTGTGCCTCATTTTCCTTCTTGTAAATGGAAGCGTGTGCATGAGCTAATCCCTGAGAACTGTTTCTACTCTGGCAGGCCATGCATCAAAGTGAAAGAACATTTCTAGAGGAATTAATTAATCCTCTGGGGATCAAATGAGATAAGCTTTTGCTTTTATTCAACATTGCTCTGCAGATGATCTCTCCTTTGCAATCATCAGATTTGGAAGGAAAAAAGACCACGTGACATACATAAGTGTAGCCGGACTGTTTTCTAAGAGATACAGTCAATTGAGGGATGATGTTGCGAAGCCGCGATGACTTGGTTGGCAGCTACAATTTTACCTCCTTGATGACTGAGCCAATTTTCTCCTCCAGCTCTCTTACACACCTTTAATGAATACATGTTTCTTTGATTAAATTAACATTTTTGTCTAGCTAATTAGCCTGAAAAACCTACGTTGAACTGATCTGGTAGCAACTTCATTACTGCTCATCGGTGCATGCTTGCGACCAATCACTGTCAGCTCAATCGCCCAATGATTAGGGGAACATTAAGTTTGGCTAATTTGGCTTTCTGTGGCGATCATCACGTTCCCAGTGACAGGCCAATCCCCACCCGGAATCGACCCCGTTTGACAGTGACAGATGTTTTAATCACAGGGCTTCATTCATTAGTGTCCATCAGCATCGCTGGCCAGGTTTGCAGCAAATACCTTGATCTGAAACCAAAACTAATTAAATGCTATCTTCGTAATTACCTGATATAGTTACCCTTCCCTAAGTGGGCCAGTATGACAGGCGCTGAAAAATAAAGCTCTCGGTGGGGGCGGAGAGGGAAGGAACCGCTGCATTGCTGAATTGCACTCCTGTCTACATGGTAATGAATGCTGTGGGTCTGTGGGGAGCTGGCCCTCTCCGCTAAATGCAATGCTCAGAAAAGTATGCCCAGTTTCTCCTGTTACACACCAGGCAGGGGGGTGGGACACATTGCTTCCTTAGAGCTATGATGTTTTAGTAAGATTACTCTATGTATATCCAGCATTGGAAGGATGCCACTGAATTTCCATTACCCCTGTAATCACCCTGTGTTAGCCACTCGGAGACCTTGGAGGCCTTTCTAAGTGGTTCTGATGGTTTTGGCTCCACTCTTGGCTACAAGGGTGGCATGTGGCCTGGGCATTGCCAGTGAGCACTGGGCACCTCCTGGTAACAATGATTGGTTTATGGCAGGTGTGTAAGCCAACTGAGGCCAATCCCAGCCCAGGAGACTGGATTCTGGGACTCTCTGTTTGAGCCGTGGAAGAAGCTGCCCCTGTCTTCTCTGAGGCGTCAGACACTCAGAGACAACAAGGTCAGTGCAGCCATTCTGTAACTGTGAGGGGAGGCCCTTTGAGAAAGAGGCTTAGGAGAAGGAAGACAGAGCCTGAAAGCTGGCCAAGGAGAAGCCCACATGTGGTGACACTGTTTCCATCCTTTTACCTAGTTGCCCATGTAGACAGACCTTCTCCTGGAGTTTTCAGTTTTATGCTGTGATGATACCTTTTTGCCAAAAGACACACACAGCTAAAGGAGTAGCATCTCATACAAGCTCTACTTTACCACTGAAGAGAGTCTTATATGTGTTAATCTATATGCCTCCCCACAATAACACTGTATAATGGGCAGGGCAGGAATTATCAGTCTCATTTCAGAAATAAGAGGTCTGAGGCTCAAAGAGATCGGAGCTTGCTAAGACTCCCCAAGCCTGTGCTGTCCTTGGCCCATCAGCTTGACCCTCTGTGCTCCTGTTTGGTTCATGGGGACGTGTTTCCACAACCTGTGTCACCCTGTTTTGGGGATGGTAGTAGAGCACCATGGCTCTGGCACCTGCTTGGTTCAAATCCCTGCTCCACTATTTGCTAGTTAGGTGACATTGGCAAGTTTAATGTCTGTAACATTAGTGTGAATAATGCATGTAGAACACTTAGCACATTGCAGGTAGGTTTTCTTTGTCAACCAGAGAAAACATCCGAAAAGAGATGTTATTTATTTTCTAAACTGATTTCTATACAGGAATTGAACCCAACTTGGTATTTGCTATCCTAAATATGGTGACTTTTGCTTCCTGTGCTTCAAATCATCCATCATCTGAGCATTTTAAGAAAAGATGTCCCTTGCTCAGGACATCAGCCATGTCTATTCCTTCTCCTTATGTGAGTTTAATGACTTAAGGTTACTTCCAGAAACTTAAGGTTACTTCCAGAAACTGTTTGCAAAATAAGAAAATAACAGATCAAGCTATTTGCAGCAAAAAAAGAGAGAAGATGATCAAATCCTGTGTGTCTAATTACTGGGGGTAAGGCTAAATTCATGGAAGAGAACTTTAGAAGGCATTTAAAAAAGAGAGACTGTTTTCCTGGGAGCTTGGGGGTACACCTGGCTCTTTCTCCTCTGAGCTCTATTACCTGGAACATGCCTCACTTTCCTCATTGTAAAGAGAGAATACTATCATCTGCCTTCCTGCTGTTATGTGCACAGATACATTGAAAATAAACATGCAAGAAAGAGTGAACATCACAGGCCTGACTGCTGTCCTTTGAAAGCACGGCTTAGAAGGTTGGCCCTTGGCTGGCATCTGGGGCCCTGGATTTGGGGAGGGTCCCAACCACTCTCAGAACTCAAAAGAATGGAGCACTATTCCTTGTCTCTTTGTGCAAACCTGATGGTTTATACTCAACATCTGCTTTCCTTCTGGAATCTTGGGACGTCCCAGGCACAGGCTGCCTGGATGACCAGCCCCAGGAAAAGCTCTGGACACTGTACCTTTAATGAGTGTCCCTGTTTGGCAATGTTAGACAGGGGTCACAGCCTGGTGCTGGAGAATGAAGTACGTTTGGTGTGACTGCACTGAGAGGACCCTGGATGCCTACTCTGGTTTCCTCCAGACTTCTCCCACACACCTTTTCCTTTGCTGATTGTGCTCAGTCTCCTTCTGCTGGAATAAAACAGCTGTGAGTGTGACTACAGCTGAGACCAGTGATTTCCAGAGGATTATTGAACCTGAGGGTGGTCCTGGGGACTCCACCACATAAAACACCTAGTGTAGTGTCTGGCATATGAAACACATGCTCTAAATAGATGTATTCATCACCGCATGCCATTCCTATGTGGGTGTTATTGCTCTGAATGAAACTGCAGGCAGCAGTAATATCCATGTAGTGAGACTGAAAATCTGGAATGCTTTCCTGTGTCAACTTCTGTTTGATGGAAATATGTGAACAGAACATGTCCCAAGTAAATCCTCACACATCCTAAGCGTTTGTTTGTGCATGAGGATATTCATGATGGTGTTACTGTGGACATTTGGAGGCCATTTGGGTTCTTATCACCTGGAGCATGTGAAGGTGAAGTGTGGTGAGGTACGTCATCCACAATCATGTACTGCAAAACAGTATAGGAATGAGCAGTGACAGGATGAGTGAAAAAGAGTAAGAAGAAAAGTCACACACAGCACAATATCACTTATGTAGATGAAAGATAAATACATACAACACAATAGACATATCTTAAGAACATGTATAAAAATGAAGATACTAACTCCAGTAGACTACATTAGAATTTCTGTAATGGAGGGAGCAAATGTGGAAGTGAGGTATGAGAAGGAAAGGAAGCAAATATCTGTCAACGTAAGAGTAGAACCTTGTACAAATTCATAATAAATTGTGCCAAGTCCAGAAGAGTATGATTAACTCAACTTCCTGCATTTGGGATCCATTATCACTCCACGGTATTGGCTATCATAATGATGACAGCAATAATCATATTAACCAACATTAATTGAGCGTCAGGCACCATGTACATAATTTTCATATATGAGTTTCTTTATTCTTCCCCACAATTCTATGAGGCATGTACTATTAATGGCCCCACTTTACAGATTATGAAGCTGAGGCACAGAACAGTAAAGCCATTCACCAGGTTATGCAGCTCATAGGTATTACAGTCAAGACATGAACCAAGCTTGGAGCAGAACTGAGGAGTAAATACAAGGATGCTGAGATTTCGCCCGTTTACATGTGACCATTGGGTCTTGAAGCAATTTTTGAGATTTTATTTTCCTCCCCTTAACATTTTAAAGCATATCCTAAGAGCCAAGCGCTAGTCCAGAAAGAGATAAAATCCTCCTAATCCAAACTGTGACACTTAAAAAAAAAAGATGTAAAACTGTAGGCACTGCTTCACATCCAAGGTGCCTGGGACTCTAATAGACCTATATTCTTCGCCAATTTAATGTTTCCTGGTTCAACTGTTGCTAAGGACCCCTGTGAAATGGACTTATGTACTTTTGTTCAGACTAATCTCACATTGTGAGTTTCCTGTCTAACTAAATCAATCTGTTTGTGAATAAACACTGCTGGACTCCCAGTCCTCACACTCACAGATTTCTTAGTCTTACCTTGCACACAATCTCCTTTAATTCTCCCAGCAACCCACAGAAGGATGTATTAGCCTCACTTTACATCAACAGTTCTCAACGGGGATGAAGGGGCAGGGATTTGTCCCATAGAGACATCTGGCAGTGTCTGAAGATAATTCTGGTGATCACGATTGAATAGGGACTGTGCTCCTAGCATCAAATCGAGTTGAAGCTTGGGATATTGCTAACATCCTGCAAGGCACAGAATAATCCCTATGATGAAGAATTACCCCGTCCAAAATATCAGTGATGTTGCTGTTCACAGACTCTGTTTCATATATAAGAAAATGGAAGGCATTATATACTGTGGGATTCATGGATTTGGAGATCTGAGAATGTCACCAGGTTATCTTATTCATGAGTGCCAGGGATTCAGTTGTAGGATCATTTTTAGTGGATCCCTTTCTATGCCAAGTGCAGATTCCTTTGAGAAGCTGCTATCACCAACTCTGTGTGCATGGAAGGCAGGAAAAGAAAAAAGAGAATCCTCCTGACAAATGCTTATTCCAAAAAAGGCTCTACTTTGATGCCCGAGAAAGAAGCACCAACAACAGAAGACAAAACAGTGTCATGACTATTGGGTAACACATTCTGACTGAATGGAAATGGATGGGTCGCATTCCACATCTAGGGGAGCAAACTGCGATATCATTTCAGACCTTTTGTTTCTGCCTCACGCAGCGTGGTTTTTATTTTGACTGAGGCTCCTGCTCACTGCAAATCGTCCCCGCAAGCGAGCAGTTCTCATCGCTGGTAAAGAAATTGGAATGGGCAAGAGAGGCAGAGTGATAAGATCAGGATTTGAACTATCAACCCCGGCTCCTGCGTGATGAGTTTAACTTTTTAACCTTCATCAGAAACCACACTGGCGAAGTGCTGATGTAACACTTGGAGCTGGTGGGAGGAAGGTGTGTGTTTCTAAAAGCACTCTGTGGACTCCCCGGCCCCTCGCAACAGGAGGCTGCAGCTACCTCTGTAATTTCTGGAGGGCGCACGCTGTCAGTTCACATTTACCCCAAGCGCTGCGCTTGGTAAAGGCTCACTTATTGGTTATTGGGGCTTAACCTGGCATCAGAGCCTAACCAAAAAAACTTTCCAAAGTCAGAAAGAAGCAAACTAAGCAATTTCCCAGGCATCACGAATAGCATTTGCGATTCAGGCCACAACCCAGAACCTCAAGGACCACCGATGCCTCTCATTTACTGAAGGGCCACGTTAGCAATTCCAACTCTAGGGCTATTGAGATGTGACCTACCTGCATGTGTGGTCACCCCCATTCCCTCTCAAGGGATGTCCTTTCTCCTGCCTCTATGCTCAAGAGGCTGGTGCACAAGCGGGAAGACGATGCTACGAGACCCTGAAATGTCACGTGTGGTTGAGTTTCCTTTGTTGCAGGCATAGGCCTGCTGACCTGTGTTCATAGCGTGCACTGGCTGTTGTGAGGAAAGCCGTCAGTGCTTGTGATATAAAACAAAGATAACTCAATTGTTTGGAGTGTCAGACACCAACAGCAATAAAATGAGGAGGGAATGAAATGTCACTTTAACGACAAGTACCAGAATTCCTCTAAACAAGATGGATAGCTGTACTCTATGCTCGGTAGATGCTGTGGGTTAGCAGGCAAAGCCCCGAGCACTTGTACCGAGGGAGGAAGTGGCTTAGCAACCACGGGGTCAGGCAGAACCTGCGGGGAAACAAAGCCAGACAGTAATTCCTGGTGGGGCTACAACCAAATGAGTTCTCACAACAAAAACAGATATTCAGATTTTAAATAATTTGTGATATAAGCTACATCTGTTATCCCAAATCACATATAACAATTTGCCTCAACCCATAGCCTTGTGTTGGTGAAATCTTGGGGACTGCTGGTTTGAAATGTCTCTAAGTATACAGACCAGGGACTGGGTGGGTTTATTCATGAGGATATCTATAAATTGCACTGCTACAACAAAAGCAAGAATTCAGAGCTATAAATTGAGGGGGGGGGAGTGGAGAGTAAATCTCTTTCCTCCCAATTCCTGAAGATACCAAGAGAGACACTGAATTACTCCACAAGCATGTAATAAGAGGGTCATGTTTATTTAACTTACATCTCCACCAGCCATTGACCTCAACAGATACCTGGAATACTAAAGCATCAACCACAGTTAAATCTTGTTAGAACATATGCTTCCAAAGGCAAGGATGAGGCCTGATTCTCATTGATTGTGTTTTTTTCGCCTGAATCCCCAATGATTTACGTAGCGTCAGAAACACAGTAGAGGCTCAGTAAATACAGATAAAAATATTTCTTAATCTGACAGCAGTGGCTCCAATTTATAGATTACAAAATGTAGCCTTGCCCAGCTCGCATGGCTCAATGGTTGAGCATCGACTTAAGAACCAGGAGATTCTCAGTTGAGGCACAAGCCCAGGGTGCAGGCTCCATCCCCAGTGTGTGAGGCATGCAGGAGGCAGCTGATCGATGATTCTCTGTCATCACTGATGTTCCTATCTCTCACTCCCTCTCCCTTCCTTTCTGAAATCAATTTAAAAAAACAACAACATTAATGTGAGATCAGCAATGTGGCCAAGGCCACAGAGTTTATAGACTCAGAGTCAGGGTTCCAATCCAAGCTGTTGAAGTGCCACCCTTTCTGCCAAGCCACCCAATGTCCTCCAACCTGATTATAATGATGCTTGAAGGCTCCGTGGGCTGACCCTTGAACACATTATGCAACCCAGTCTGCATTACTTCCTTCCTTATTAATAGTAGTTTAGAAGACATGAGAGAAATTAGTCCATTTCCATTCTCAATTCCTCTGTGTACTTTCTTGGTGTCTTTTTATAACAGTTTTTTGTATTTTGCCCCATTGGGACTGTTTGAAGTTGTTACTCTTTCTTTCTTTCTTTTCTTTCTTTCTTTCTTTCTTTCTTTCTTTCTTTCTTTCTTTCTTTCTTTCACTCTGCTGAACTAAGCATTTGATTTAGGGGAAATAGCAGGTTTGAAAGAAAGATGTCTGGGAACTTAAACATAACAGATGCTTGTTTACAGACACCTGATTGAGCTGAATTGAAAGCCTCGGTCTAGATTTTAAAAAGCCATAAACGTCAGTTGACTAGAACTGAATCATAGCCACTTGGAAGCATGGATCACCCAAAGATAGCCATTTCAGAATCATAACATCCAAAATAGCTCTTCATCTTGTCAACACTACTGAGGAGTAACATAACTCTTAAGTGGGAAGGAGCTTTCGCTTCTAAGAGATAGTTACTATAGCTTGCAGTTTAATTGTCTTGGCAATTACATCGCGAAGAATGTCGTTTTCAAAAGCTGTGATGGAAATACCACATTGATCTCTTGTCTCCACAAAAACCTAAACATGGGGAGGAGAGGCAGAATAGAATGTTTCTTTGTAAGGGAAAAAAACTGAATTTAGAATCCGGTTTCAGCTGAAATGCATTTTTATGTAAATTTTAGCGAAGTATTAGGTAAAGAAATTCACTGGCCTGTGGAATTCACACATAATTAGTAACAACTTGAGTTATTTGGTACATTACAGAGCATTTTTATAATATTCTCTAAGCTCCTAATGGTAAGAGCTTCGTGAAAATGCCCAAGAACAAAATTCATTTGGCAATTCCCTCATGCTTTGAATATATGGCATGCGCTTCATCTTTGAAATAGCTTCCTTTGCATTTATGACATACTACATATGACATACATTTTCATACACAAAAATCACATAGTGGGAATTAAATGGACATTTTTAATCAGACTGTATTCAAACCAGAATGATAGGTCCCTTCATATTCTGGACTCCATCTGAAACAGGATGTGAGAAAAAAGACTTGAGTGTTGTGAAAAATAAAAAATGTCAAAGTTAAAGTAAACAGTTTTGCAAGGTTACCATGGGAAGAGGTTGAGAAAGCTAAAGCATGATACATAAAGGCCAATGGACTGTATTCAAGTATTTGGTAGCAGATAGATTGAGCGGGAAGACAGGGAAAAAGCCATGTCACAAGAGTTCTAGTGTCTTTTCCTTTTGTTGTTGTTGTTAATCCTCACCTGATATTATTTTTCTATTTTTAGTGAAAATAGAAGGGAGGGGGGGAGACAGAGAGGGAGAGAAACATTGATGTAAGAGAGACACATTGATTAGTTGCCTTCTGCACACCCCAACCAGAGCCCGAGATTCCTGGAGCTTGTAGACAAAGTACATGCCCAGGAATCAACTGGAATTGAATCTGGACCCTTTAGTCCACGGGCTAATGCTCTATCCACCAAGCAAAACTGGCTAGGGCGATTTCTGTCTTGGTAGAACTCAGAGTTCTGCTCTCTGCTGGTATGGCATTACCCTGGGCAAGGATAAAGAAAAATAACTCAATATGTTAGTAATATGTAAATTTATTCTCATTGCTTAGTGCACACTCATACAAACATACACTGCCTTTGTAACTATCATTTACAGAAATGGAAAGATTTTTCTGCTATGTACCCATGAAAATGGGCCTATGTCTTCTTCTAGAAAGATGTTAAAAAATGTGTCAGTAAAAAATCAAGCACATGGATCCTGACCATTCTCTGTTTTACTTACCCTCTTATGAAACAAATAAATGTTGCAAATGATAGCCATTAACCCCTTACTTCTCAAGGGCCAGCCATTTGCTGACTCTGAAATGTCACCACAGTGCTTGCCAGTGACTCAGGAGGAGAATTTTTATCACATTTTTAGACTTATGCACAAAGAGTAACCAGATGCCTTTCTGAGTGGCAGTACTCCTGTTTCAAGAAAACTGTATATGTGATCCTAAAAAAAAGAGAGTGATGGAGGTGCTGGTGTCAGGGACTAAATAAAAATCCACATGTTTTCTCACCACCAGAGCATCAGTTCCCGAACTTCCTTTTGTGGCTATGCTCTGGGGACAGAGGATGGCCATTGGCTACATAGCAAAAGGAACGAAGCTGCAAATTCTCTGCAGACACACATTCTGGGACTGTTTTATTGCTGTTAATAAACTCTCCTCCTTTTAGTTAAGATAAACATATCTCTTACTGTTTGACGGGCAAGTAAAAAAGACTGTTTCTTCAAATCCACAAGTGCAAAAGTGAACCCAAGTGGTCAAATACTCAGGAGGGTATATCATTTCTTAGGAGTCAGACCCTGAATCACAGATATGCTTGAATTCTGTAGGTGGTGGAAAGAAACATTCCCCCAAGAGAGCATTGAGATGTGCCTCTTCTTTGTAGTAAGCGAATGAAGTATTATGATAGAGTTCACAGAAACACCCAAGATGCTGCGCATCTCTGAACCACAATGAGAACAGGAAGCCAAAATCAACATATATCAACTAAGAGAATTCAGCATGCATGAGGTTTTGTTCTGAATGCAAACAGATTGGGAAAGTAAATGCTAATGCCCAATGGACACGATCGTAGCAGCAGACCCAAGGGTGCCAGGGAAAGCTAAAACATGAAACAACCTCAGCACAGACCATTTTCAATGGCAGAAACTCTTAGGTTGGAGGCAGATGCAGTTATTAGTTTTTGCTTTGTTTTGTTTTTTGGATACCCTGCACCTAATCACTTTCTATTTTAGAGTATATCCTACTTATAGGTAGATGTAGGGGCTATCTTCCCTTATAGAAGAGGTAGGGCCATATCCTGCCTTTTCAGTCCCAGACAAGAAAGGCATAAGTGCACAGTCTTCAATATGACTGGAAATAGCCTTATTTACATGCTGATATTTTATGAGGTCCCTAAAAGATGAAATACTTGTTTTAACTGACTCCAAGTGACGGTGGTAGAGGCCATGCCTCCGGCAGCAGTGATGGCGTCCTGTAAATGATCCTGGGGGTGCTTCCCATGCTGTAGCTGTTTGCCAGTCACCAAACCAACTCTCTGCTCTCACTGATCCTGTGAACCCCCAATAGTCTTCTGATTGGGATCAGGGTCAAATTTATGTTGCTTGCAACCACACATATCCTAACTGGTATTGACTTGTCTCATGAAGCTGGAACTGATTTCCACGAAACCTTTCACTTGAAAGTGCAATCACGTCCCACACTGGGCCCTGGGGTGGTGTCAGACCTCCAGGATCATATCGATCATTAATTACCAGAATGACTGATGGCAACACTCTTCGTCTTTTTGAATCTCAGTTTCTCCATGTGAAGACCTGGGTGTAAAGTTTGGGCTGGCTGACTTCTGAGATCTATGACTCTACAATCTTGTTTGACCCTTATATCTGCTCTTTCTGTTGACAATTCAATGGACAGAAGTCACTCAATCCCTGCTGTGACTTTTTCCTTCCATTCCATGCTTCTCAGGGGGGAAGAAAATGAGTGCTGATGCTTATGGGTCGACTATGACAAAAGGTGAGGGCAAGAAAGCATATTGAGAAATTGACAACTGAGCTTTCAACCAGCAACAGTCCACTTTCTGAATATACACTGCTATGAAGTGAATTATGTTCCTCCCAAATCCATGTGCTGTAGTCCTTACCCTCATGTAATTGTATTGGAGATAGCGCATTTAAGGAGGTAGTTAAGATTAAATGAGGCCATAAGCATGGAGCTCTGATTTTATAAAACTGGTACCATTATAGGAAAGTAAAAGAAGTACCCAGAGCTCTCTGCACCTCCCCTATCATGTGAGGACAAAGTGAGAAGGCTGCCATCTGCAAGCCCGGAAAAGAGTCTTCACCAGAAACCGAATCCCACTAGACCTTGATCTTGGATTTGACAGCCTCCAGGACCATGAGAACATTTCTGTTGTTTAAGTCACCCAGTGAGTGGTATTTTGTTAGGGCAGCTCAATCAGACTGAGACAACAGCCAAGGCATTCTCTGAAAATTGTTTGCAAATATTAAGCAAACTGCAAATAATTCACTGGCTTTTCCCACTTTCCTGTGAAGTATTCTTGTCAACATTATCCCGATATTTTAACATAGTGTTTTGCATCTGAAGTGCTTATGAAGTCATTTATTAATGACTAGAAGAGGTATGCATCAGCCCTGTGGCTTTGGATAATATTTGCAGCAGAGAAATAGGGATGGAAGTAAACATGTGGCATGTGGAACAAGGGTGAAAACAGAGAAATTGAGGGTTTCCCTTAGGGAATGAGATGCAGTAATTCAAGTGAGACATTTCAAGTATTGCTGCATCATCAATGTGCAATTTGTTGTAGAAACAGTTTTCTAAAATAGTTTTCTTCCCTAAAATGAGTTTTTTAAAAAGCATTTTCCTCTCCTGCCCTTTCTTCTACTTCTTGCCACTACAAAATAATTTTCTTAGCAAAGAAAATCTAAGAACATGAGATGGAATTGAAACTGCATTTGACTCAGAGGCAAAACTGTGCATTCTTCAAATGCACTAACACTGTAAGAAGAGAAAATAAATAACACAGCCAGGTGCCATTTTAACTCACTTACATGCTAACATGTTAAAAGGGACCCAAAGCCCTGGCTGGTAAGATTGTGATGTCAATAGTGCACGTAGAGACCGCAGACAGCATTGCAAACTGGCTTAAACCTTTTGGAAAGCAACTCAGCAATACGGGTCCCCAGGATCTGCCTAAAGCTGAGAACTTCCTTTAAATGGTTTTCTTATGAGATGAACAGGGCAAGGAAGACCAGAGACATGAAGGAGTTTGCCCAAGATCATACAAGTCAGTGACTCCTATATTCCCAGCACATAGCATAGGACTTGTCATATTGTGGCACTCTTATTAAATGTATGAATAAATGAATAAACACATTTAGATGCTAAAGTATAGTATTTCCCTCCTAGACATTTCTCCAGAATAGTTAAGGGGAGGAAAAACTTAGATGCCCAGTGAAGTTTGTTGGAGACTTTGTTATAACTGTGAACATACAGTGGAATAATTATAATTTCTCCAAAGTAGGAAAATGATTTAATTTTTTTCTAGCAACCTGATGAACCATTAGACATATATCCACAAAATATATGTTTGGCAATCCATGATCCTGTATTTGAAAATACAAATCCTATTTTAGTTGAAAGTTTTAAAGAGACTTTTCTATAATTGGGAGTAAATTAGAAACCATAGGGTTGCTTCACTGGTAGAGAAACTTTACTGGGGGTGTGGGGGGGGGAGCATTTGGCTTAGTATTCTAGAGTCAGGGCAGACCTTTCAATACCTGAGTTGAGTTTCTGCTCCCAGCAACTAGTAAAATAGTTAAACATTACTTATTTGGACTCGGACACCTCGGAGTTCGTTCAAAGTCTGATTTTCCCCCCTTCAAAATAGAAATATCTTCATTGTTTTCACTGATTATATAGGCCAATCATTGCTTATTTTAATACAACGACTGCTAGTAAAACACTCCATTATTCCATTTCTAAAATATAATCAACATTAAACAATGTGGTATACATCCTTCGAAATATTTAATTGTTGTGTAAAGAACACATTGTTTTACACTCCATAGAGTTTATAGCAGGGTCTGCGAATCCAGCCTGCGGGACCACTGCCTGGGCTGTAAATAAACACTGCGCTGGAGCCCAGCCATGCTCATCTGTTTATGCCCTGCCTGTGGCTGCTTCACACTAAACAGGAGAGACAGGCGCTCTGAGGGAAACCATATGGTCTGCAAAACCTGAAGTGCTTACTGGCCTTTTCCAGAAAAAGGATTCCGACCCCTTCATAAAACCTTTATTTCCTGTCAATGACACTTGAAGAATATCCTTTTATGTTAACTTTATCCCATCTACCTTATTCACTTAAATCAGTGGTTCTCACCCTTTTTAATGTTGTGACCCTTTAATACAGTTTCTCATGCTGTAGTGACTCTCAACCATAAAATTATTTTTGTTGCTACTTCATAACTGTAATTTTGCTACTGTCATGAATTGTAATGTAAATATCTGTGTTTTCCAATGGTCTTAGGCTCTATAGCAGCGGTTCTCAACCTGTGGGTTGGGACCCACAGGTTGAGAATCGCTAGCAGGGTCACTTAAGACCCCTGGGATCAGGCCTAAACAAGCAGTAGGACATCCCTCTCATAATCCAGGACTGCTAGCTCCCAACTGCTAGGCTGCCTGCCTTTCTGATTGCCCCTAACCGCTTCTGCCTGCCAGCCTGATTGATGTCTAACTATTCCCTTGCCAGCCCATTTGCCCCTAACTTCCCTTCTCTGCTGGCCTGGTCGCCCCTAACTGCCCTCCCCTACTTGCCTGATCACCCACAACTACCCTCCCTTGCAGGCCTGGTCCCTCCCAACTGCCCTCCCTTGCTGTCCATCTTGTGGTGGCCATCATGTGTCCACATAGGGACAGGATCTTTGACCACATGGGGGCAGCCATCTTGTATGTTGGAGTGATGGTCAATTTGCATATTACTCTTTTATTATATAGGATAGAGGCCTGGTACACGGGTGGGGGCCAGCTGGTTTGCCCTGAAGGATGTCCCAGATCAGGGTGGGGGTTTCCTTGGGGCATGGGGTGGCCTGAGTGAGGGGACTGTGGTGGTTTGCAGGCTGGCCATGCCCCCTAGCAACCCAAGTGGAGGCCCTGGTATCTGGAATTTATTTACCTTCTACAATTGAAATGTTGTAGCCTGGAGTGGTGCCAAACCTCCTGTTTGCTCCGTGGTGGCAGCCCTTTATGTTTGGATTAATTTACCTTCTATATTTGAAACTTTTTAGCCTGGAGTGGAGACTTAGGCCTGCTAGGGCAGGCGGAAAGCTTGGCTTCTTCCATTGTCAGAGAAACCCAAGCCTCTGTGGCTGCAGCCATCTTGGTTGGAATTAATTTCATACATGCCCTGATTGGCTTGTGGGTGTGGCTTGTGGAGCAGAGTGATGGTTAATTTGTATATTACTCTTTTATTAGGTAGGATTTTTGTGTGTGTGGAGTTTATACATTTCAAGAATCAGGGAATGGGTAAAGCATTTGAAAGTGGTGCTTGGTGGAAATCCATAAGAAACCTGCTTTAGGACAGTGGTCAGCAAACTCGTTAGTCAAGAGAGCCAAATATCAACAGTACAACGATTGAAATTTATTTTGAGAGACAAATTTTTTAAATTTAAACTTCCTCTAACACCACTTCTTCAAAATAGACTTGCCCAGGCCGTGGTATTTTGTGAAAGAGCCGCACTCAAGAGGCCAAAAAGCTGCATGTGGCTCGAGAGAGCCGCAGTTTGCCAACCACAGCTTTAGGAGACTATATATACTAAAACATTTGTGGAACCATTTGATGATGGGTTTTCCTGTGATTCTTTGCCCAGTTTAATACTGGATAATTACTTTTAAGTATTGTAAATATTCTCCCAGATAATTCTAGGAGTAGCGAAAGGGATTGTTGGGACACCACTTTATAATCTTACTAGGAAATAGGTTGCAGTGCAGGTTTTGAAATTCAGTCTTTATGGAAGCTCAGACATCTTGCATTACCTAAATCCAAACCAATTGGTTTTCTCTCTCACTGAGCGCCCTTTGAAGAAAAGCAGTCCAAGCTGATGCCCATCTCGGAAGCCTAAGTGCTGGGTCCTCCATCTCTAAGTCCCATGTTCTTTGCTAAAGCACTTTCTTCTATGATAAAGGCTTCCTTTCCCCAATTTTCTAGCCTCAGTCCCAGGGGACTAACCTCTAAGAAATCCATTTGAATGTCCCAGCCAGCTATGCCAGTTTGTTGTACGTGCTGAGAAGGCTCGAGAATGAGGTAAAGGCTAGTTAATGTGACAGAGAAGCTGCTGTAAGAAATTCCAGGATTCAACTATGAGAAAGAACCCTTCAGCCACGCTCCCCCCGCCATGCTCTATCTGCCTCTTTGGGTTTAAAGTGTGAAATGCCTGCTCAGTCTAAGGTGTGAGGTTTGGTCTTCCCTGTGCTGTGTCCCTATTTGAGGTGTCATAGGTTGAGGTGTCACAGAAGTGTCCATCTCCTTGCTTCTTATCTCTTGGGTCTCTGCTTAAATGTCACCCCATTCCAAGAAGCCTTCTAAGATGATCCCATTCAAAGAGAGGCCTCCCTGGACACTAATTCTTCAACTCAGCATCTACTGGTTTTAATTACAGCATTTATCACAATGTGCCATGCTTATTTTGTTTCTGTCCTTGGTTGCCATTCCAGTACTGTGTTATTTTCCAATTTATAAACATGGATAGAAAAAAATAGCTATTATAGTTTGTATTCATGGAGAGATCCAGTTTTTTAAAGCACTTTTTATATACTTAGACTAATTTATACTTAGGAAATTCTTGCAAGTTTGGTCAACTTAGGGTCACGCCAATCATTATGAGTGGAAATGAGGAAGAAACTGAAGGCTCCCACAAGGGTGTGTCTCACCCGGGCAGGGCCTTCCCTACTTTCATGCTACTGACCCCATCCAGCCCAACTTTTCAACATTGCATTTTCCTGAGTCACATCGAACACAAGGGTGAAATAAACACTCTATCAAGTTTTACCCTTGAATGCATGACAAAAAATATTAGCCAAATTCCAGACTGCATTATTGAATTCTCCTCTTTAGGGAACATAAAAATTGATCAGATCTTAAAAATTCTAAGGAAAGAGAGAAAGGTAATTTTCAGACTTTTCTTCTTGGCTGTCAGGTAGGAAATAAGAAAATAGTGTATTTTATCAGGTTTCTCCTGTTAAGAAAGAAGAGCAAATAATCAACTTTTTGAAAAAAAGGATTTTACAACTGGCCCGAGTGTAGATGAGATGTTATTTGCACACTGTTTGGCATCTGCATCAATAATTTCTGCAGTGTCCTCTATGGAAAGTATCCAAACGCCTCTGGGACAGAAGGATGATAATAGCAGATGTCTCCTCTGTGCCAGGATCCCAGCCCAGTCATGTCTGGCCTCAAAGCACCTTGTTCTTTCCTCTGAGCAGAGGTGTTTCTACTTAACTTCTCAACATTCCTCGGAGGATGATAATCTGAACTAGGTGTTGACAACCTTGAACCTACATTCAGATCCCTGGTGTCCCATGTGGCCCTTACTTCCACTTACTCCAGAGGGGCTATCCTTCTCCATTTGTAGTTTAAAAGGAGGGCGAGGAAGGAAATGACTCATGAGCACATTTCTTAAAAGCAGATGGAACCTCTTGGAGAAAAAGGTTATGTATTAGGTACCAAGAAATAAAGACTGCGGCCTAAGGATCAGAAGGGGCATAAGCTCCAAATTCCATTAAAATCAACCCAGAAAGTCATCAACAAGAATTTATTGAGCTCTCATTGTGTAACCATCCTATTCTGTCTCAGCATTATGGAAGAAACACAGGCAGCAAAGAAAGAGCCATCAAGAAAAACAACATATGTGCATGCACACTACCATGTAAAAATAATGCCAAAGAACACAGCTGGTGTGGGTTAGTGGTTGAACATCAACCTGTGGACCAGGAGATCACAGTTCAATTTCTCATCGGGGCACATGCCCAGGTTGTTGGCTCAATCCCCAGTAAGGGGTGTGCAGGAGGCAGCCAATCAATTATTCTCTCTCATCATTGATGTTTCTCTAGCCCTTTTCTTCTCTCTCTCTTCCTCTCTGAGACCAATAAAAATGTAAAAAATAATGCCAAAGTCTATAAAATCATTTGCTAATGTAATGTGTTTATACAGTAAATAGAGTTCCAATTACAGACTGGCATGGTAAGATCTTACATCAGTACCAATCTTAAAGTCCCTAAGTATTCATTTCATGAAGTTAGATTTGATCTGTACTAGGAGAACAAGAGAGTTTGGCAAAGAGGGAGAGTGAGGAAACTGGGATTCCAGAAAGGAGGAGTTGGGAAAATAGTAAGAAAGAGACTGAGTAAAATAGAGCCCCTTACATGGGTCAAATAGCTCATATAGGGGAGAGGGACTGAGGAATAAGACAGATATGACAGCAAGAAGGAGGTTGAAGCCAAATGGTAGATGAGCTTGACTGTCCATCAAAGCTTTTAGGGTATTCATTCTTTGGATTACGTGGAACAGAGAGCTCATATGTTGTCAACTGTTATCCTTTACTGAGTATGAAGTCTGTATGAGGCACTATGCTAGGAGCTTGATATTGTTAATTCCTAATGAGGCCTGGAATTGGAACAAAGATGAGTTTAGAGGTCAGATCAAAGTTACCCAGCTAATAAGTAGCAGGATAAGGATTCAAGCTAAGGTCTGCCAACTCTAAAGCCTATGCTTTTGTCATAATGTATTGTTTTCCTAAATCTTCAAAACAGCCCAATAGTAAACCCAATGTAATATTTGTGAATGGGGTCTAGAGAAGCAGTCGCCAACCTTTCGGACCTCATGGACCACCATGGTCCACAGACCACCAGTTGGCGACTGCTGGTTGGAGTATTAGGTGAAGAAAAGCTGGAGGAAGGTTTAAAACAGCATAAGCTGGTTGGGAGTGAGCAAATAAAAGTGATGGGTGAATCAAAGTATCTGCTATGATCTGAAGCTTGGGAGAGCTTAAGAAGTGTTACCTTTAATAAAAATAGAGTAGACCCTTAATTGGAGAGAACAGAAAAATAAATGTTTCAAAAGAGGAAAATTTGACCAGTGAGCATAAAATGCCATAGAGACTCAAGGAGAAGAAAAATTAAACAAAGGGTATTGGATTTGGATATTATCATTGGTTATACTCAACAGAGTAATTTTGAAAAACAGAAGAAGGAAGAATAGAATTTGTAATGGGTTAAGGGGTGAACCAGTAAGATGGCGAGGCAGTGGGGACAGAGAATAAAGGTTTTCTATCGCAATGTAGAGAGAGTAAGTATGGGTTTAGGGCACAGAGTGAGAGTCAAAGAGTTAATTTCTTTCTATAGGATAAAGGAACTTTAAGTACATTTTAGGTATTTTCTTATAGTATTGTTTAGTTTTTGTCTTCCCACTGCCAAGAGAGTACAAGTTCCATTCATTGGGAAAATAATACGCAACTGCAGAGACTGGAGATGTAAGCAACAGAGAGGCCATTATCTCTTTTCTTTAGATGTGGAAACTGAGACTCAGAGAAGCACAGGGACTTGCCTGAAATCACTGTTTGCAAGTAGTGAACCTGACCCTGGGGCTCCCAATTTTCACGCTGTGCTTCTTCCCTAGTCAGAGAGATCTTGGCCCTGGAAAGGAAGGGCACAGCTTCCTGTGGAGTGGGAAAGAAGGAGATGAAGACTAAATAAAGAGAGAGGCTGTGAGGATGGAAAGAGAAGGTGAGCCCTAACAGGTTTGGCTCAGTGGATAGAGTGTCAGCCTGCGGACTCAAGGGTCCCAGGCTCGATTCCAGTCAAGGGCATGTACCATGGTTACAGGGTGCATCCCCAGTAGGGGGTGTGCAAGAGGCAACTGATCTGTTTTTCTCTCCTAGATGTTTCTAACTCTCTATCACTCTCTCTTCCTCTCTGTAAAAAATCAATAAAATATATTATTTTTAAAAAAAGGAAAGAAAGAGAAGGTGATGCCAGAGGAAGAAGGGAAACCAAGAGGAAGCTGGCACAGAACAAAGGGTGCTGAACAAATGAAAACAAATGAGGATGCCTGCTTCCCAGGAAGCTTTCAAGGTTGCTTCCACCGCAAGTCCTTCACATTCAAGTCCTGAGAGTGTTTTTAGTGGATGTCTCTTACCTCTTACAAAATGCTTAAATTGTTGAGAAACATTCATACTTAAAAGTGAAATGATAAAAAAGGCAGCAAGGAACTTCTATTAGGCTATAGTATGTTTTTATAACCTGACATTGCATATTCAATGGTAATATAGAGAGAGCATGTAAATATTACCTTGCACAGCTCACTTTTCCTGCTCTACCACTCCTGTGGTGGGCATTTATAGTTCCCTGAACCAAGTATTAAATGCCATCATTCTTAGCTTCAAGGAAAGGCCTTTCTTACCCACATGTGTCAGATCTGATACCTTAAAGCAGAGTTTGTGAAATAAGCTTTGGGAATGGAACATCTTAAAACCATTCCTCTGGACAATGGTCTACAGCAGTCTTATCCATCCTTCATTAAATAAGTGATATCTCAGTGATTCAATAAAATTATATGACTGAGATAGAGATGAACTCGCTCTCCTCTCTCCTTACTTTGTTCTCCCCCGCCCCCCACTCTCTCTTGCCATTCTCCTTTCTTTCCATGAATCAAAAGCTGGACTCAAGGTCCTCAGAAAGAGGCCATTACCGCCTTCACCAAAGAAGTGAACTCTGAGTAGATTAGAATTTTCCTTAGATGTTTCTTTTCTTTGATCCTTGTTTCCTTTTGCTATTTCCATTTTATTGCTCATTTATTAAGCTCAGAATTGTTGAATGTTTTATGAAGTGCTGGGGATATGCATTACGACAAGGAGACCATGGTCCTCACCTCATTGAGGTTCACAGGCCCATGAGGGAGACAGACTTTGAAAAAACAGTGACAGGAAAGAAGGAGGGCCCCTCCAGAGCCCATGCAGAAGGAGAGGGGCCAGGCAGAAGCAAAGCATGGAGGCCGAGAGAAAGGTCTCAACATTATAAGCATGTATTTTGGATTAAAACAGTCCCAAACTCAGGTCCTGGCTTAATAGTTATAAGAACTTCGACAGATAACTCAACCTCCTTAAGCCTTGGCTGCATCCTCTGAAAAAATAGGGATAATAACCCCCTCATCAGGCTATGGGATCACTCATACAAAGTGCTCAGCACAGGGAAAGTAGTCAATAAACATTTGTGAAAGAGTCCCATGGCTGGGGAGGTCAGGGAGGGCTGTGTGGAGGTGATACGGGAAGGATTCCTATACAAATCACTGGATGAATGTGTCTGAGGAAGAGGATGGCGGGGGTGGGGGTGGGAGGGAAGAGGAAGTGCACTCCAGGACAGGAAACATCATGCACTGAATTTGGAGGAGGGAGGACCATGAGCCCAGAGGCACACAGGTAGGTGAGTACCACTAGATCAGAGGTCTGCAGGGCGCAGCAGCAGGAGTGGGGCTGGGAGGGGCGGGGGCCTGGTGTGCCACAGGATGCTGGATGCCCAGCACTTAATGAGAAGCTAACGGCCCAGGAGTTATAACAGGATGCCTGAAGGAAGGACACACCACTGACACTCCTCCCTGCCGTCTGCAAGGTCTCTGCTCCCAGGTTATCTCCCGCCTTGCACAGAAATCCCATCAGGTGGATCATGGTCTGAGCACATTACGCTCCTTCAGTTCTTAATGCCACGGACCAGCTGCTGCTCAAATTATTTCTCTCTCTGAAAGAGGGATTTATGCCCAGAGGCCTGTCTTTCTTTTCTTTCTTTCCTTTTTTTTTTAAAGCAAAGTTGGGGCTGAATATAGCAGGTGATATCTAAACAGGAGAGTGGATAAAGAATCAAAAGGTGAGTAGATCGACTTTATTTAGTAGCCAGTGCTGGCCCTTGACTTGTAAAATCAATAAATCCAAAAGTGTGTGGGAGCGCTCGCTGGGCTCCGTGTGTGTGTGTGTGTGTGTGTGTGTGTGTGTGTATGTGTGTATGTGTGTATGTGTGTGTTTGTGTGTGTGTGCAGAAGCCTGTCCCCGGCCTCTTGCTGGGGAGACAAGACAAAAAGTGAGGCACATCAAATGAGACAGGATTCAAAACCACCTTGACAACAAAATGAAAGTTATTACTCAGGCACAGGTTTTAAGAACTCACTGTTAAGAAGGAGGAGATTTCTCATGGGCAGGAAATACCTAGAAATCCTTGTGAAGAAATTGACTTTCGGGGAGGGAAGTTGGGGCCGTTTTCAATCTTTCATTTCTATACTTGGCGATGTCATTGTTCACTAAGATTCCCAACAAACCATATTTGGCAGGTGAGAGCTGGCATGGATTTATAAACTTGGTGTTTGTTTGTTTTTCCCCCCAAAGTAAGACCATTTTATTAAAAATAGAAAAGCATGTCCTCTACCAATACAGCACCATCCTTTCCCAAAAGCTGGGCTATGGTAAAATGCACAGTGAGAGGAGCTCCGAATGAAGCACACACAGTCCCTTTCTGCTGGGAGTAACGGATTATCACAAGTTAGAGGCCTTCATCAACACCTACTTATTATCTCATGGGCTCTGTAGGTCAGAAACCCAGGTGCAGAATCGGCTCGCTGCCAGGGGGAAGACGGCGTTTAAGCTGGTGGCTTCCCTTTCTGGAATTCAGATCCATTTCCAACTTCAAGCTGTGGGCAGAAGTCAGCCCTCTGTAACCTGGGCACTGAGGTTCCTGCCCTCTCACTGGCTGGGGCCACTGTCAGGCCCAAGCAGCTGCCTCAGTTCTGTGCCACCTCACTCTCTCCATATCCCTTCGGGCTTTCAACCTCTGACCTCAGTCTCTGACCTTTCCCCCCAATTTAAAGGGCTTGTGTGGTTAGGTTGGGCCCACCCTGATAATCTCCCTTTTGATTAACTCAGAGCCCACTGATTAGTAAACTGAGTTACAGCTGAAAAATACCTTAGGTCATACGTCATAAAATGACATAGTCACAGGATGACACCTCATCATATGTACAAGTTCCTCCCCAATTGAAAAGGAGGAAACAAGATAAGGCAGGCATAGCAAAGGGTGAGCATCTTGAGGGGGCATCTTAGATTTGTCTATCTCTGTGTATTTCTTCTCAAGGAAGGAAGGGACTAACTTATATCAAGATTTTATAAAGGATATCTTTAAAAATTCCTAAACATAGAAGAATCATCCCAGTTGCTGCATTTTTTTTTTACATGAGCAAAATAAAAAAGTACTATCTGTTGGGGAGGATGCAGAGAGAAAAGCCCTTTGAGCTGGGAGCTGGGGTGATTGAGCTGCTCCGTGTGTGATGGGGATGGGGGCAGTGGAGCAGGGAGATTAAAGAGATGAAATGCAGGGGGAGGAAATTAGAAACAAGATCCTTGAAAGCACCAGGGAGTAGGCAGAGGAGGCGGGAAGCCCCGTGGTGATTAGGAGGGGATGAACTGACTGCGGAGGGGAGAGGCAGCTGATGAAAATGTCAAGGTCTTTGTTACAGAAGATGCACCTTGCTCGGGCTACTCTGTGAAATCATTGGTGGAATCTACATTCCCCACCAGTGCTCTCTGTGTTCCTGGGACTTCACTGACAAATCCAAATAAACACTACGTTCTGCATCAAAGATGGTGTGGGACACATGGGAGAGAACACATATGAAGGCAGCAACATTGTACCAGTACACACACACACACACACACACACACGTAATTTGGAGGGAACAGAATCAACATCCTCAATAATATATGTGCTTTCTTTTTGAATATTCTGGGAAAATAGAAGATGGAAGGCAATCTTAAGCCCTTCTCTTTGAGGTGTTTTTCTATCTGCTACCCAAACATCTGGGGGGGGGGGGTGGAAAGGGGGGGACATGGAAAGACTAGAAGTTTAGGTGTGAGGACTGTAGTGAACATAGAGGACCAGCTTAATCTCTATGAATCAGTAAGGGTTCATTGGAGAGCTATGCACAGGAGGCCACAATTCTAGATCTGGACACACAGACATGGAGCAAGAATGCCCAAGTTTTTTTTTCAGCCGAGTGAACATCTAACAAAGGGCCTTGCAAACATCCCCAGGTCTTTCATTATGCAGTCCTTACCACTAGCTCCAGCAAGGTCATTACAAACGTCTCTCTAGTCAGAAAACATGGGGAGTTGTGGAGGTTAAAAGACCAGCCTGGGGCTGCTGCACAATGGAGCAAAGACCAGATTAGAACTCCTCCAAGCCTATGCCCCAGGCTTTTGCTCCACCTTCACAGAGTTCAAGTTCTCTGAAACCAGCAGCTTTGCCTCTGGGCAGTGGCAATAGGATTATGGAAAATTGCACCAGGGGTGCAAGAATTGAGATTTGAAGGGACACATTAGAGGCCATCCAACCCCATGCTTAAAACCTCCTCTGGATTTCTTATTCTGAAACCTGAAATACACTGTGGCTTTTTTTACTAAGGACAATGGACAATAAACTTAGGAAGTTGAAGGGGAGGTGGGCAAATTTCTTCAAAGAATTCAATATGGAATTATCATGTTACCCAGGAATTCCTCATTGAGAGATATACCCAGAAGAATGAAAAACAGGGCTCACACAGGTTATCTGTACACAAATGTTCATTGTATCCTTATGTGCAATAGTCAAAAAGGTGGAGATGAACAGTGATGGATGGATGGATAATCAAATTGTGGTATATACACACAATGAAATATTATTCAGTCTTAAATACGAATGAAATTCAGACATACTATGGCATGGATGAGCCTTGAAGACACCATGATACGTGAAAAAAAGCCAGACACAAGAGAACAAGAGGGCACTAGTAAATATGGTATGATTTCACTTACATGACGTTCCAGGAGCAGTCAAATTTATAGAGACAGAAAGCAGAACAGTGGCTGTCAGGGGCTGGAGGCAGGGCGTCTTAGGGGTTGTTATTTAATATGTACAGAGTTTCAGTTTGAGGCAATGGAAAAGTTTGGACATGGGGGTGACGATGGTTGCAAAACAATGCTTATCTACTCAATGCCAGTCAATTGTATAAATGGTTAAATGGTAAATGTTACGTTATGTACATTGTATCACATTATGTGAAGGAGAAAAAAAAAAAGACTATGACCTCTTCTTCCCCCTGTGCATCTCCACAGCGGCCACATGATTTGCTTATGATCCATAGCCGCAGTGCCTGGCAGGAGGCCTGGCACAGAGGAAGTTCCAGGGAACTATTAGTTAAATAAATGGAGTCAGTCACTCTCTGCAGTGACAACCCAGAATATGTCTTCCTTTGTTGCAGGGGAGCACGGGAGACTTGGTTGGGAAGTTGTAAGGAGGGCATTCTGAGAAAAGGGAAGTGTGTGGAAGGCCGGCCGGCCCCATTCCGACTTAGGGGAGGCTTAAGGGAGTGTCGTCTCTGGTTATTCCTTGACCTTCCCAAACAAGTCTGTGCACATGCAGGCCTCCAGGTGTTTACTGGAATTCTTATGCTTAATCTTTGAATGCCCTAGCCTAGAGGACAATGTAAACACATGTATCCTCCCAAGATTACTCACTCTACTGATTGTATCTAAAAATGCCAATGAAACCCTAACCAGCTTTCCCACTTTTTAGACCCATCAACCAATGAAAGAACAAGATTGGATAGTACAGACTCTATACCATTGAATGAACTCAGAATATGTCATCTGGGCAAAGAACTTATCACAATAGTGTACAATAGAGCATCCTTCCATATTCAAGAATTTCAAAGAGATTCCCTGAATTCCATTTTTGCCTGGTCATCAGCTACAACCAGGGAACTTGTGAAAAATACACATTCTCAAGTATATGTATCACACTCTAAATATCTAACTAATTGGTCTAGGGCAGGCCCTGGGAACCTGAATTTTTGCTTGCTTATTGGCTTAAGCTGCTGCGCAAATAAGTTTGGAAACTTATGCTCTCATTACTTCATGCATGTGTCTTGCTTCCCATATTATAAGCTCCATGAGGGCCAGACATGTCTCTTTTATATTTTGTATATCATGTAGAGTGCCTAGAAGATTAGTAAGTGTTGAGTGATTCAACACCAATAAGCACAGAATAGCATGAGGTTATCCTGTTGCTACTCCGACACCTTAAACCTACAGACCCAAATGCAGCCTTTTCATTCTACTGCACCAAAATAGCAAAATATAAATACATATGAATATATTTCCTTTGGAAGCAGTATCAGTGAGAGTTGATTGCATTCCTTTAGGTCCACATCTGTTCTCTCAGATACTTGGAACTTAGCAGACTTATGAATAACACATTTCAAACCACAGGAGAGTCCGAGAGGCAAAAAGCTGCATGTTGTCAGGGCCAAGCAATGTGTGTTTAAACTAGAACAGCTGCAGCTATAAAGCACCAGAGTTACTTTAAACAATAACAATGTCAGCTATTTGAGTTATAAACAGTTCTTTCCGGAGCAATATAGGTTGTGATCGACCTCGTTTTATAACTAGGAGGAGTAGGTGACTGTCTGTTTGTTTTGATACTTCACTGCAAAATTTTGTCATTATTTAGGAAGGAAGTCTACATTCTACCAGCAGCAACACATTATCTGTGCTTCAAGTGGTTCTCTGCCCAGATGTCCCTTTAACAGCATGGAGGCATTCACTTACAATGCATTGACACTTGAGTGTAAACCAGGCCAGCATATGTTAAAGGTAGACAGAACCCTAGCTTTAAGAAAACCTTTCGGTTAAATGCTTTTTGGAAATGGTGAAAATGGTGTCTTTGCTCTGAGAGTCAACAACACACCTCCCCAGTGGTTTGCAATATTCCGAATTTGTTCAAAAATGTAAATTTTCAGGCCCCTTGAATCAGAAATTCTGGGGGTGGAGTCCAGTGATCTGTGTTCTAGCAGCCCTCGAAGTGAGTTCGATGCTTCCCAAGGTTTGAGAACCACTGTGCTGGCATATTTATGGTGTAAGAGTCCTGCAGTAATGAAACATGTTGATGTGGAGTAGCATTATTCAAATGTATTTGCCTCCACAACCCTTTTTCATGGAACATCTATTAGCTTCCATGGAGTAGGTAGAGGATAAGATGGTACACATTAGAAATCACCCTCTGTGTCCATCTTGTTTTGACCTGTGTATTAGTAAACGTAGGTTAATTGTTAAAACAGTAAATGTCAAAGTATACAAAGGCTCAGCTACAACAAAGAACTATCCAAAAGAATTTTTTGTTTGAAAAATTATTGATCTACGTTGTCTGACAGTCTCTATAGCCACATGTGGCTACTGAGCACTTAAAATATGGGTAGTGTGACTGAGAAATTCAAGTTTTTTTTAAAATATATTTAATTGATATTTTACAGAGAGGAAGGGAGAGAGATAGAGAGCTAGAAACGTCGATGAGAGAGAAACATCAACCAGCTGCTTCCTGCACAACTCCTACCGGGGATGTGCCCGCAACCAATGTACATGCCCCTGACCGGAATTGAACCTGGGACCTTTCAGTCCACAGGCCGATGCTCTATCCACTGAGCCAAACCGGTTTCGACGAGAAATTCAAGTTTTAATCTTAATTTAAATAGCCATATGTGGTTAGTGGCTCCTGTATTAGATAATACCCCCAAAAATGTATGAAGACCCAGATTAATGGGCTCTACCACCCTCAATAAACAGTGTTCAATGTTACCCTGGAAGCTCTCTATCCAGCCAGTTAGAAGAAGAAAAGAACATGGAAAGGCATGGGTGGGGTAATTTTAAGAGCCAGGCATGTAAGTAGTAGGTAGTATCTCTATATGTCATGAGAGAGAATTAGTCACATGGTCACAACCAGATGCAAGAGAGTCTGGGAAATGTAGTTCCTGGGTGGGCAGCCAGCCCCCAGCAACAACTCCACAGTATGTAAGGGGAGGTTATGCATTATTTTAGTAAACAGCCAGCAGTCTTACCACAATGACTACGAAGAAAGAAGATTATTTTCTAAGATCCTCTATTACCTATGACCTGCTCTTCTCCTATCAACCCTCGACTATCAGAGTTAGATACAGACTAATAGATCATTTCATTCTGTTGTCCATCAGGTGTTCAGGCAGTTCATGCTATAACATTCCCTGTGACAGGGCTTCCTGGTTCTGAATAGCTTCCTGAAGAAACTGCTGGGAAGTCTGCTCTCCACACCCTGCTCTTCGTTCCAGCTTTTCTACATCTCTTTCCCTTCAAGTCAAACTTAACTGCACGTTCTCTAAGAATCTGCATGGGTGGTGGCATTCATCTGAGTAACACACCTGCATGCGAATAAGAGTACTCACAATCCTATCACGTGAGATTGTTGAGTCTCCAGATGGTGCAGCTGCACATACACTAAGGACTTCAGGGCCTAAGTAGAAGAAATGACCACCAGGGAACATCAGGGAGGCCAAAGGGAGATATTTATCTCTCCAGTAGGGCCAGCTCTCAAATTTCCTGGGACACTTATAAAGAAGGGGCTACAAAGGTTTGGATGGGGACCCAAGAGCATAGGGCACAATGTCAATAAATCCTTCCTCTGCCAGCCTCAGGGGAGATTCGAAACCTGTTCTCAGAAGGCAAGAGAGAAGGAGAATAACAGATCCCATTTCCCAGAAACTCATCACTCCAGCCTTGGTTAGGAGCTGTCCGAAATTATCTTGCCTGGACTCTGGGTTTAATGTGTCATTCTCCTGCTCATCAGTGATTTATATTCTCCTTTGGGGAGGGCTCTCTATTGATAGTTAACTTATCTTGTGTTTGAGTCTTATCTCTCCATAAACTCTAAGCTTCTGGAAGAAGCAGGGTCTCATTCTACATAGGTGAATCTCCCAAACACTGTGTCTGGTGAGCCACAACACACATGAACATACACCCACGCAGTTTGGTCCACAGAGCCCTCAGAGCTGTTTTAGACAATCTGAGTTCTTAGCCTGGCTGTGTGGCCTTAGGCAAATCACTTTCCCTCTCTGAACTTTGGATTTATCTTCTAAAATAGAGTTCTGAAAACGATAGCCTGTAGGCCAAATCAAGTTTGTGGGCTGTTTTTATACAGCTTGCGAGCTAAGAATGCTTTCTGTATTTCTTAAGGTTTATAGAAAAACAAAAAAAGAATATGCAACTAAAATGATGTGTGGGCCTCAGAGCCTGGACATTTTAGCTGGCCCTTTACAGAAGAAAGTCTGCCAACTCATGCTCTAAAATGAAGACAATAAACTGGAAAATACATATTTCTTTTTTAAAAAACTCCATTATTTCCTCACCCTCTAATGGAACCATCTCTGTAAAGTACAGGGAATCCAAAGAGTGAATATACAACCCAAGTGCCAAGCCGCTCAGTTGATGCAGGGGTGGGCACCTGATCAGCCCCCTTTCCTGTAGGACACCCCCTCTTCCCCCAGCTCCTGCAGTTCAGTTTGAAAGCCTCAGACAAAATGATCAGTAAAGTCTTTTTGGCCCTGACATTCTTTGTTGTGAGGAAGTAGTAGAGCTTCCCGGTTAAGGCTTACGCTTGGGGGTCAAGAGTGTTTGGGCTGAGTCCTAACTTTATCTCTTACAGTCTATAAGTATCCATAGGTTACTTAACCTCTCTGAACCTCAATTACCTCAAAATAGAAATCATGATCGTCACCTAGTCTAGGGTTGCAGCGAAGGTTAAATGAAAGCATGCATGGCCAGCATTTAGCAGAAGGCCTGGCAACATACGAAGATATCAATCAATGGAAGCTATCATTATTATTGTGAGAACACACTCCTTTGCTGTCTCTCACATATGCCTGGTTGGAAAAGCTTCAACAATACCATCCAGAGGTCAACAAGTGCCACGTCGTCGTAAAGTACTCCAGCGCACTCCACACCCGGGAACACTCAATACACAGTAACCAATCAATACTGTTGGCAGGGGCTCAGCATTCCACAGCTGCGCAGCCCAACAGGGACATGAAATAGTTTCCCTGAGTTTCTCTCAACTTACCTAAGCCCAAAGCCCTCCGGACACCCTCTGCACTGTAATAATAAAAATGCATGCGAAACCACACATATAAATAAAATATTTTGCTGCTAATGAGAGGCAACCCAGCAGTTTTCTCATCACTCCCGTGACAAGTTTTATGGGCTCTACAACTTGCAGTCGAAATATTTTTGCTATTTTCACAATTTTCTTGGCTTCCTTCCCAAGGAATTAATCATTTCTAAGGCACTGAGGAGCAGCTGAGAACTCGCAGACACGACTGAACGACACGATAGAGCATTCTCTTCGCCCACGCCGAGTCTCTCTCTGTGCATGAAATTAAATCGTTCTGGGGGGGAAGTGGCTTGCTGTGGGGGGGAGAGTGTGGCAGGCAGCTAACTCCTCCAGGACCCCTGTTTCGTGCAAAGGGTTCAGTGGGCCAGGTGGGTTGGCCTCAGTTCTTTTGCCTTTTCCAAGTCCTAGGTGAAGAAATCTGAACGTATGTTAAGTCCTGTGGCGATGCCTAAATGAAACCCAAGGTGTCATTGGGCTGGAGGGAAATAGCTGCTGAGGTGGATTGACTGCGGTTATGACTGAGAAGAGAGACTCCTGCGATCAGGTTTTGAATCTGAAAATCTGACCCAGAAGAGACTCTAGAGGTTATTTTGCTCTGGTAATTCTGCAAGTGAGGAACCTGTAAACCCACAGACTCTGGAGACAAGCACACATACATATGAAGCTCTGCCTTTTGTTAACAAATCACCTCACCTCCCAATGACCCAGTTCCTCTCTGCGGACACTACAGTGCCTTCTTCAGAGAGTTTTTAAGAGGATCGGAGGCACTATGGAACAGAGGGCTTGGTACATAATGAAAGAGTAAATACACAAATGGGCAGATAATGGCCGGTCCAAACAAAAATGCAACTCTGACCCACAATCCGCAGCAACCTGCTCAGGAAACCAGCCCCTTATTTACAATAAACAGACCAGAAAGCAGCCGGCTATGTCAGATTTGCAGCAAGTCAGAATTGCTCTCTCCAGTAACAATCCAGGAGGCTCCACAATAGCCTCTGTAATGATCACTCCAAATGGCCAGGGCTTATTAACTGACAGCGTCCCTAATTATGTCCCTAATTCTAACTTAGAACAAGCCAGAGAGAACCAAATGTGTCCCCTAACCAATCACACAGATGCCCCCACTCCAGCCAGCCTGCCTACAACTTCCCTAAGCCAACAGCCTCTGTTCAGGGTTTATGTGAAGCTGTCCATTTTCCCCACTACAAAGCTTTTCCACTCTTCTGCCTGACTTTGAGTCTCAGCCAAAACAAGCGGTGGTGGTGGTGGCAGCGGTGGTTGCTGTCTCTTGCAATAGCAAGCTCTGTCTAAATGGCCTTTGCTCACAGTGCACACAGACCTTCCCTGCACATCACCTGCACTCACACACCTGGTGTCATACAACGAATAAAGAACACACTTGAAAGTATGTTGTGATTTTTCAATTCACTCATTAAAGCCAATTAACAAGGGATGTATTCACCAGAGTATAATTACTCAAGCTTGTTCTAACCAACAGGAATTCTAAAAAGTTTGCATAGTGTTTGATCTTCTAAGAGCTTACTCAACTGTTCCCTCATTTACTCATCCACTCCATTGAACACAGTAGGTGCAAAGCCAAGGGCCCAAGATACTCTTAGGGAACCACAAAAATTATTTTATTTAAAAAATCAGAATAAGTAAACCCTTATATTGAAGAAAATTACATATTTTTGGCTTAGTGATTTTTATACCCACACAATTGCAAAGTTCCATGTTAAATCATTTGTGTGGAGGAAGCAAAAATGCATAGAGCCTCCTAAAGTCATTGTGTGGCCCTCCTCAGACAAAATCATATCTTTCCTTTTGGTGGATGAATATAATAATGGCCCCTATCAGTTATCTACCAGGCTTCCAGCCCACCCACAATCTCTCTTCTACACTCTGATAATTCTCAAATTGGTCTTCCAGCTGTTCTCTAGTGCTGGGATCCTTTCGAGTCAACCCTTCTGCAGCTATAGAAGATAATATGTTCAAAATACAAAAGACATCATTACCCAACTTGCAAAAATATCATTTAAAAACTTGGTTGGTGCCCACGACTATTAGGATAATAATCAGATCCTAATATATAATCATGTTTCATTCACTACTGCCACCCCCAAAAGTTCGCCATCCTCAATCCAAGCAGACTACATCATACCTTCCCAGGTGCTCCTCCACCTACTGACAACCAGTGTGTCCTGCTGATTCTGCTGCACATACCACATTCTCAATGAACTCCTCCCAAGTGTCTGATGCGGGCTATTCCCACATCTTATTCCTAAAGCACCACTAGATCAGAATTGACAGGAATTAGTTAGATATGCATGTCTTCCATAGCTTAGACTATAACTTCTTTGAGGGAAGGAATCAGAGCTTATCAATCTCTTTTTAGAGTGCCAAGAACAGACATTTATTAAGTGATGTGTCCAGAATGCAAAACTCATCAGCAGCGAAGTTGGTGCTGGAAGGTAATTCACCAGGCTCCTGGTCTTGCCTCTTTTTACTTCAATGCACAGGATCTCTATAACAGTCAATAAACAATTGTGGGGGGAGGGCGCAAATGGATGCTCTGGATGCCATGCACTGAAGTAAAACAGTGCTGGATGAGTGGATATTTAACAACAGGATTTCCAGAAAAAGAAACAAACAAAAACAAACCTCCTGATTTATAGCGTTTACCAATTGCCGTGGTGTAAATTCCCCCACCATAGCCAAATGTGAAGCTATCGACTATCTACATGACACATAGGTGGGAAATGTCTCACAGGCTATGCCATGAGGTAATATTTCCACCATCCAGATGCTATAGTCTAAATAACCTCAAGCTAATAACCTCAAGAGCCATAAAATGTAAATAAAATAAGAAAGAAGTGATGATTTTTGAATGATGGTTTATCTTTATTTTAATTGATTTATCTGTACATTTATAAAAATGGAATTGTCCTGTGTTTAGTAACTGACTCAATTGACAAAACTCCTGAAAACAGCCATTGGCTCTTGTGAGCCAGTACAAGCTGTGTTGCTGTACCACAGACAGCCTGTTTGCATATAGCTTACAGAAATGTTATGAAAATAAACGCCCATAACATTTTAGGGTTTAGATCAATAACATGGTAAAGACACTGCTTAGATTATATGTCATTTATTGAGGCAGGCCTTCCCTGCCCCTGTCCTGTGCTTCTCTGTGACATGTGTCCCCTTTATCACCTGTGCTCAGTGCCTACCTGTCTCACCAGACCATATGCTCTACAAGGTGAAAGACCCTGTCTATTCCTCATCACTATATTCCTGGTGTCAGGACCTCAATAAATGTTTGTTGAATGTGTAGATGGAGCAAATATGTGAGTGTCTTGTTGCTGCTCTATCACTTTTATACCGACATCATAGGGCAAGGCTGCAAGAGAGATGTCAAGTGGCAAAGAGTTTGAAACAGGAGCCATAAAAGGGCAAGTCTTTACTCAGGTGACCTACTGTTGCTGGTTTGTGAGAAATCCTGGAGAATACACTTGGTATATGTGTGCTGAAACACCAAGGTTGCAAGTAGGGGCCAATTGCCACATTTTTTCCCCTTAACAGTTTATGCAAAGCACTAAATACGTTAACTATGAATTGAAAGGCAACACAGCAAATAACGTAATAAGCCAACTACCTGATTTATTTTTTTGCCCTGTGCAATTAAAAAAAATGGTAATAGTAGCAAGCATATATATATACGGTAGTACTGTTAATTAATTTAGTCACACAACAACTCTCTACTGTATGGACTGCTAGTATCATGAGGAAACTGAGGCACAAGAGAATTAAATAACTTGCCCAAGGCCACAAAGTCAGAAAGTCATGGCAGTCTGGCTCCAGTGTCTCTGGTCTTAACCATGATGCTATCCTCAGGCAACAAACACAATGTCCGGAATATCCCTGGAGATTTATTCTTCTAGAATTAATCCCAGTTGTCACAGCAAGAGTTTTAATCTTTCTAGGAGATCTCTGGGCAGGCAAGCAGTGTCTGGATGAGATGAGGACCAGCCTAGTTTGGGGGCAGAGGAACAGTTCTCCAAATGAATGGAACAAGAGAAGGAATTTTTGCCAGCTGCCCACCCAGGAGCAAGCCCTCCAGGGCGCCAATCTGCTGAGCCCCTCTTTTCTGAAGGAAATAAGACACAGAGAAACTTCTCTTCAAAGAGGCTTGGAGAGAGAAAACTTCAGAAATGTGTGCCTCTTCAAATATTTGAGTGTTTGTATGCATGCGTTTATGGAAGGGTGGTGGGAGGGAATATACAGGTAATGTGACAGGTTTAGTCAAGGTAAAGATCTTACCTTCCAGATGAGAATCTTACCTGCCATCCTCTCCCATGCCCATTGCAAAGTCAACATCAGGTGTGTATGTGTAATGAGAATTTTGTAGATTGTACAAATAATGGATTTTTTTTTTACAAGGCTAGCATGGGGACTTTCTGGTTTGCATATTTTTCTATTTCAAAATAACATTTGTATTGGGTTTTCACTTCCAAAAGTATTTGAGACGTCATTTAAAATACAAATGAATTCTCATTATTGCTTTTCAGTTACTAAAAAATAGAGATCTCTAAAATAATGGAAAGTTAGCAAGAGTGGGAGTAAGTAAAATTTAGAAGTTAAACTTATTTTGTTAAGAAAAAGCAGAGCTTTTCTGAAGAAATTGGAGGAACCAATGTACTAGTAATTAACTGATCCAAGCTCCTAACTGTATTTTAATGTAGCCCATGTGTGGATTCTGGCACAATTGGGTCTTCAGGCTGCCAAATCCAAAATCAATTTGTAGGAGAAACAGCAATCAGTCATTAATTGATTTCTGATTCCATTCAGCTTTAGATTAAAGGATACCCCCAGGATCTTGCAAATAAAAAATATGACCAGTGATTAGGCATACTGGATAGCGATTTGATTGCTTTCCCTATCAGACAACTGAGTTTGCAAAGACTGCCATTTGCTAGGCACTTGGTCATTGAATAAATCTGCTTTCCACATTTAATCCACTGATTGTCTTTTTGTTAAAGAAACCGGGTCCCTGGCACAAACAGAGGTGTTCAAGAAAGTATCAGGGGGCTTTTTCAAAGAGAAAACATCTCTTTGTATTCACATTTAGAATTTCTCAACAGCCACCTCACCCTTTTATCACACTATTATTTTTTATAGTAATTCAGAATCACAGATTGGTGGTGCTATCAACCAAAAAAAAATAAATTTCACTTCAAAATTTCAATATGACTTCTTTTCAGACTCAAAATGGGAAATTCAACTTGCATTGCTCTTCTGGGTAGACAATCCATCACTATCCGCTGATCCTGAAAAGATGACTTAGCTCAAGTGCATACCTATTGAGTCTTAGACTTAAGAGGAAGTTAGAATGGAAAGGGTTGAGCATAAGATTTGGAGTTAAAGAAGCTTTGCTTTCAGAGACATCAAAATTGATGAGGTCAGTTTGAGACTGCAAGGCGAATGGGCAATGGGGAACGAACGTGCTCCACCATCTTGCATATTTTGCTTCATGCCAAAGACAATATTCATTTCCACTTCAGGATGTACACTCTCCTAAATAAGGAACGTTTTCTTGGGGTTGTTTGGGGGCACTTTTTCCCCCTCATTGAACATGCATTTTCTTTCCAATATCTCAGAAAGTTATTTAGAGATCATACTCGGAGCCAAACAATAATTCTGCTTTTATAAAGCGATGTCATGCTTCAACATTAATTCATCATCGGCTAAGACAGAGCTAGCAAGGAATATTTTATCTTCAGCTGAGCCTATTAGTCCTTCAACTCAGCTTAAAGGTACAATACATCATACCTGGAGGACCTCGGGTATTCTATAAACCTCCCATACAAAACTTGAATTAGCAAGGAAATGACATATTTATATAGCAATTAAAAATATGTTTAGCATTCCCTGAGGTGCCACCCCTCCCAATTACTTAAGCTAGAAGCACATTCATCATCTGGCAGAGTGTAGCCCAAGAGAGATGGTGGTTGTTTCCATATCCAGTGTGTAACAAGGTGCACAGGAATGGAATCTGAATTTCCACAACCTTGACATGTCCCCACCCACGGATGGTACTTCCACGGCATGCTCTCTTTTGAACAACACCATTGGGGGCTGTCACATCCCCAAATGCATGAGGCCCTCATGCTTTCACGTTACCCACCGTAGTACACCGGTTAGCCTTTCAGACTTCCAGATTCCATGGCTCCTTTTTACTACAATATCAGTCCTTGAATCAAATGTCAGTCACGGATGTTCATCTATTCTATAACAATCCCTAATAAAAGCGGATGGTGGGTTTCTTCCCAATAGGAATGAGCTTGGTAGTTGCTAAGACTGCAATCAGTTATACTAAAGTAGCTGTTTGCCAAGAATGAAGTACCTTAGTTTTAGTTACAATGCCCTTAGAAACTAGATTACAATCTAATAGATGTGTGTGTGTTTTTTCCCTTCTAAATGTGCACTATAATCTTTGAAAGTCCATAACATTTCTTATGTGAATCACCAGTTCTGGCAACCTCAGATTAGAGGAGAGAAATGTGCCTTGTTGACATGTTTCAGCGAACAGAACTCGGAAAGTTGACAAGCTAAATGCCAGTGTCGATGTATCCTCAACTGGATTTAGAAAATGCTACACTCCTCCTATTATTACCATTCAAACGGACTGTTCTGAGTTTTCTTTACTTTTTTATCTTAAGCTCCCATTGTAGGTCTTGAAAAGCATTACTTTTCATGTTTAGGTTCTGAGCAACAACTTATTGGCATTTGAGTGGAACTGAGATAAAAACCCTTAGTACAATTTAGCCTTGATTTTCAAGTCAATCATGGCTCCAAAGTGACCTTTCCATTCTCCATTAATATGGTCCTGAGCATTTTCTTCCTTCTGATGTGTGTGTATCTGGAGAGGATTTTAACATTTTGTCTGACATAGAGCGCCTAGAGTGAGCGCCTGCAAGTCTCCGCAGTCTGCAAGGCCATTTTGCCAGGTGCTTTTGGCAGAGGAAAGTTGAGGGCAGGGAAGAGTCTGGGCATGTGCCCGAAGAACATCTAAGAAGCACTGATTAAATACCTGGGGTGAGCACTGTGTGTCCAAAGAGCGTAGGTTTCAGAATGAGACACATCTGGATTGATTCCTGCCTCCACTGTTATGACTCATAATTTCATATTCCCGAGCCTTCTGTGTAGTGGTTGTACATACAGGTAAAATCAGTGCACACTTTACCAAGTTCTGAGAGCTAAAAGAGACGTTGTAAAAACAATGCTTATGATCATAGAAAATACACACTGAGCACTTACTATGTGTTTTACACAGATTATATTATTTAGCCTAACAACCGAAGGAGGAATGCACTATTATGATCCCCTTTTATGGATGAGAAAATTGATGCATTGGAGGATTTAGGTCACTTACCCAAGGTCAAAGTCACTTAGCCAATGGCAGAGCTGGGATCCACTCCTGAGCAGATGGACTCTAGAGCCACAGCAAAACTGCTAACTGCCCTTCCTTGTCCTTTGGCACCAAAATCCTCACAGATCCCCTTCATCACTAAAATGCTACGATTCTATGACTTCTGTAACAAAGTGTGCCTCTTAACAGACACTGACAACTCCACTAGCTGTGGCATAGAGCAGTACAACATGTTAAAAATTCATTGTGATCATAAATACATGTGTGCATGTTTGTAAGGAGGCATAGACCTGACTGAGCATGTGCCACACCCATATTGGACCCTAATGCTTATGGGTGAATTGAAATGAAACATTTATGCCACGCTCCTGTGCTCAGCCCCAAACCACTACCCCAGGGTAGAGATCAATAATGCATTCTGCCTGCAAGCTGAAGACCCCTTTGATTGTCCTTGCCCAAAGAATGAAAAATTATACTCCAACCTGATCAGGTGTCTAAGGTTTCCTTTTACCCCTGCGGTTTGTGTGTAGGTGGTTTTCAGAGCCTCGACTGATGAGGAATTCTCAAGCGAGCTCTGCTTTGCAGCAGCACCGTCTTCTCACATCCTAATCCTCATTGCTTCTCTGCAGAGACCCTCTGAGCTGCCAGAACATGCAGGCAATTCACCAGCCTGATTACCTTGGCCTCTGCCCCGGCTTCTCTGGCTACCTTCAGCACGATTCTTCCTGAGATTTGTGTCTGTGACTTCTCCATTGCCATTATTTTTCTAGTTGAGGTCATGGGAGAGGAAGGAGAGAGATTGGGGAATTTTGTTATTTGCTCTCACTTTATTCTGTTACCTAAGTTACTGAAAGGGTATCTGGAACTCCAGCGAAACCAATGCTGAAGCAATGACTCTAGCACAGCGGGCAATTGAACTTCTCCTTTCTCTGTCCTTAACTACTTCCTCAACATTTAAGATGGGAATACAAACCACAACTTGTCTTTAAACAACGACAGGCTCCATACTACATAACTTTTTCATAATAATGAATTCCTCACACAAAAATCTCGTGATTACTTAACATTACTATCACCATTTTACAGTCAAGGAAACTGAAGTTCAGAGACCTTTAAAGATTTTGAAATGTTGCATGGCTAAGAAAAAACTGATGTGGTATTTAACCCACATCAATCTTAACCTGTAAGCCATATTCAAATGTCTATTCCTCATGGTATTACCACTACTAAATGAAAATAAACAATAAACCGTCTAGCCCAGTTGGTGTGGGTCAGTGCCCAGGGTGTGGGCTTCATTGCTAATACGGGGCATGCAGGAGGTAGCCTATCTATGTTTCTCTCTCTTCAATGTCTCTATCTCTCTACTCTATCCCTTCTTCTCTCTCTAAAATCAATAAAAACCTATTTAGAAATAAAAAAATAAACCTTCCAGCCTTATAAATCACAATAATTCATGGGCATTGTTTGGTGAGATCTTTCTCTGAGGGGATGAATGAATGACTGAAAAGCACACACTTCCAGCTTTTGTCAGTTCTGCCTGGCTAATCCCTTCTGCTGAAGGTTGAAAGCAGAGAGGTTGTGTCACATTTTTATTATATATATATATATATATATATATATATATATATATATATGTGTGTGTGTGTGTGTGTGTGTGTGTGTGTGTGTGTGTGTGTGTGTACACACACACACAAAGTGCTCTGATCAATTTATGGTACTCTGTGACTCAGTTAAGTAGGATAGCATTTTAAAAAATATATATTTTATTGATTTTTTTACAGAGAGGAAGGGAGAGGGATAGAAAGTTGGAAACATTGAAACATCAATGAAAGAGAAACATCAATCAGCTGCCTCTTGCATACCCCCCACTGGGGATGTGCCCGCAACCAAGGTACATGCCCTTGACCAGAATCAAACCCGCAGGCTCTACCAACTGAGCCAAACTGGTTTTTGATGCCTAAGTTTGACCTGAGTGAAGCCCATCCAGTCCGGTGACTTCTTCATTACTGCAGAAACTCTCTTTGATACCCAGAGGGAACAGAGATGAGCCCATAGAACTTTGGAGAAACTCTAAATCAGATGTTTGCCGTGGTGATGTTCACAGAGAATGGAAAATTAAAGGGAAGAGTTCACAACCCAATGACCACACGGCCACCAATGTGGTGCCTGTAATGGACTGGAGACCTTGGAGAGCCCGTACTTTAGAATCCTTTCTTCTATTCCAACATATTTATAATTAAACACAAACATCATGTCTGAAACAAGCTCCTACAATGGACCCTTTGTCATTTACACTTAAATTTTGCCTTAAAAAAAAACTAAACAAATGGTCTCAAATATTCTGAAGAAAACTTCAACGAAAAAAAAAAATAATGGTGTCATTCTGGATTGCTTGTTTCCCCTTACACAACCAGCATACTATCTGGCAGAAAATCCTGCCACTCTACCTAAAATCTCTCTCTCCCTCCTACTTTGCCCTCAACCTGGTCCACATTACTATGATCTCCCACCTGGATTATTGTAATAGCCTCCTACTTCATTCTTCTGTCTCACCTGCCCTTCTACAGTTCATCTCATCACTGACCCCAGCCATACTTGCAGGTAAAAAATCTGGCCACTCGGTTTGGATGCCTTTTTCACTCAGAAAGCTTATTTTGGTCCCTGCGAACTCTCTGATCTGGTGCCTACTGTTCTGTGATCACACTGCTTCAACCACACATAAGGATATTTTTATTTTCTGTTTTTTAATATGCTATCCCCACTCTCCCTGAAGACCTTTGCACATGCTGGTCCCTCTGATGGAATGTTGTTTGTCCAGAACTCTGCATGTATACTCTCTTGACTTCTTATAGGTTTTCACTCAGTCACCTAAATAAGGCTTTTCTTGGGTCACCTGAACTTTTAACTCCATTCCTCCAATGACTATTTCTAATCTTCATTTATGGTTTACTTTTCCTTCTTAGCATTTACCAATATCTAAAATACTGTGCATTTGTTTTTATCTTGCTTAATGTCAGATTCTACATTAGAATGCAAACTAGTTATCTAGGGCAGATTTTTGGAGTGTTCAGAGGTCATTTTTGTTTTTGAATCTTCAGAACCTAGAATAGCACCTGGAGCATTATAGGTACTGTTTATAATTAAGCACTAAAAAACTAACTAGATAAAATAATTAATGTATAGGTCTGCAGGCAGAGAAGTGAATGGGATAGAAGTAGATGCAAATACTGAGCACAAAGTAGACAGTGACTTTATGGATAAAAAAAATGAATGAATCATAAAAGAGTGGTGGCATTACTGGTGATCTGATTTTATTCCTTAGGCTTATCTATATTTTATCATGTTCATAAATGATAAACACTTTAAAGTTATTTTATCACCTGTATAGAACTTTAGTTTATAACATTTTTCCACATTCCACATCTTATTTTATCCTCTGGGTGGTACACTGAATAGCATTATATTCCTTTTATAAGAGAGGAACTAATAATGTGAGGAGAAAATAAATTGATTATCCAAGAGCTCACAGGTAGCAAGTGACAAAGATGGAAAAATAAGAAGGGACTGAGTCTTCTGAATACGCAAAGTGATGGAAAAATAAAAAAAAAAGCATTAAAAACAAACAAAAAACAAAAAACAAAGGTAGGCTTCTATCAGAATTTTTACATACTAGGAGCTTACCAATGGTAATAAAGTTAGAAGGCTCTGGACATAAGGTTCATTTTATATAATGCTAGACACAACACTGAAAACAATCTTAAAGTATGATAAAATACACATAACATGAAATTTATCATCGTAACATTTCTAAGTGTACAGTTCAGTAGTATTAAGTTCATTCACATTGTACAGTCTTCAGCATCCCTGGTATTCTTTTCATCCCACAAAACTGAAACTCTGTCCCCATTAAACATTAACTCCCCATTCTCTCTACCTCCAGCCACCACTATTCTGCTTTCCTTCTTAATTTTGATCATATAAGCGTATTTGTCTTTCTGAAACTGGCTTATTTCATTTACTATGTAATGTCTTCAAGGTTCATCCATGTTACAGCATGTTTCAGAATTCCCTTCCTTCTTATGATTGAGTAATACTCCATTGTATGTGTGTATATCAGTATAGAACATTTTGTTAATCTGTTTATCTGTGGATGGACACTGGGAATTTTGGAGTATTGTGAATGCTGCCATGAATGCTGGTATACAACTATCTGTTTGAGTCCCTGCTTGCACTTCTTTGGGGTACATATCCAGAGGTAATTAAAAATTAAAAATAATTTTTATAACAATGGGGGTACCTAAATGATATCATCAGTAGAGAACAAGTGCGTAAGCCTGTACTCACTTGGCTTGAATGCAAGAATACACCAATACACACACCATTCCCATGCCACGGTGTACTGCTGGCTTTATTTTCAGTGAGAATATTCAGTCACATGTCCCACTGTCTCCTGAATACCCGCCATGCTCTAGAGACTCTGGGAATTCAGCAGTGACCAAGACAAAAAGAATTCTTACTTTCATGGAGCTCACCATCATTTAGAGAAGACTGACAGACACTGCGTAAGTCCTAATAAATCATCACTTTATAACTGTGATACATGCTCTAAGGAGAAAACCTGGGCCCTGTGAGGACACTGAACAGGCTAGCCTCCAGGACAGGGCAGAGGAGGGCTCTGCCAGAATCAGGAGGTTTCAGAATGTAAATAGGAATTGGGCACCCATCAAAATCTCAAATTTACTTCGCGGTGTAAACAACCAATGTTGAGCCTCATTAGATTAATCTCTCTCTAAATTTCAGAACCATTCTCCAAAGATTCAGAATAGTGTTGGCAATATTTAGAAGCTCATTAGATGAATTAATTAGAGCAACTAATTAAAGTTTAATTAAATAGTAGTTAAGTTCATTATCCCTACAACGCTGATTTATTTTTTTAAAGTGGTAGTTTGGGATGTTACATATAATTATTTCCTCCTACCATGTTTTATTTCCTATCTCAATGGTTTAAAGGTAGTATCTTATAAGAAATTGTTGGAGAGGTGAGCTCTACCTTTTTATCTTTCTATCATTAGTTTTCAAAGGTGCTCAGTTTGGGTTCTCATCTGTCCCCCAGACAACATGTGACCAAATGGAAACTGGAGACTTGAAGGCCACAGATATCCTGCTTTCACCACTGTCTGTGACAAATGGAAATTATTTAAACATTAAAAAAAATTAACTTCTATTTTTACTACACTATTTCAGGCAAGAGCACCTTGGGGTACCATTGATGATAGTCCCTCAGTAAATCAGGGAATATAGCAAGTTCAATAAGCCCCTTTTCTAACAGTGATAGAGGCCCGATGCACAGATTCGTGCAAGAATGGGCCTTCCTTCCCCTGGCTGCCCGCACCACCTTCACCCTGGCCAGAGCCTCCTTTTCACTCAGGCCCAGAGCCACCTTTCCGCCTTCCCACGCTACCCAGAGGCCAGAACGGCTGGGGTGGTGTGGAACACCTGTGTCATCACCATGGAAGGAGAGAGAGAGAAAAAAAATTAAATATAAGAGAGAACCATTGATTGGCTGCCTACTGCAGGCCCCATATTGGGGATCAAGCCCACAACCCAGGCAGGTGCCTTTGACCACAATCGAACTTGGGACCCTTCAGTCCACAGGCCAACACTCTATTCACTGAGCTAAACTATCTAGGAGTAAGCAAAACATCTTGAAAGAAACATAAGGTCTTAGTTCTACTTCCTCACCAATGTAACACAGGCTGACTGGTCTTCCCACACCCACCTCTCTGTGATGGACACTGGGTGACATGCTATTCCTGACAGCCATAAACCTAACACAAACCCAAATGAAAATACCCACAATAGGATGAGACCTTTTAGATTAAGTTAACAATAAAAACCCTCAATTTCTGTGCCTCATCTTACTGTTTAAATGGCTTTAAGGTATCAGAAGGAGGTAGTATTCCAATTACAACTGCTATCCATCCCATTTCATTCAGTACTGAAATTCTGTGGAAATTAAACATTATTATTATAGTCAGAGTCATGGTGATTTCTGGAAATTTAAGTTTTGCTCACTGTGGTATTATCTAAAATTGGGCCTAATTTTTTCTGGATAATAAATGCTTTTATAGAGAAGGAAAGAATCCTGGTGAATTTCCAAAGTAAAATGTGTAATAGGCTCTTGTTAAATTAATTCTTAAATGGGGTGAATTTTCCAAATAAAGGTTAGCCTCAGGTGTTCTTAATGCAGTACTTAGTTTTAAGTGATTGAAGGTAATTCTTAGCAAATCAATAGAAAAACAGATACTAAAATTAGCATTGACTAAGAATATATATGTATATATTCTATATATGTAATGTTTTCTGTAAAATCCAGCAAAATTATGGAATGTTAAAGAAATGAAAAACGAAATGTAATTGTATTGGCAAGTGTCTACCCTTACATATATCTTTCAGAGGAAATTATACTCTTCTCTAATATTACCTAAAAGACATGAGTGCTAACACCAACATAAATGAAACATACTCTAACATCTGGACAGCTAAATTATGACCCTTTACTGTGTGTTTAAACACTAAATATTAACTCTAATGATAACGAATCTCCATTCCACCCCTCTGGGATGGCACAAAAGAAGATGCAAATCACTACATTACTCTACACCTTATAAAATGCCACCTTTATTAGGACATCTCAGGCAAATAAATGATTGAAATCTAGAAAGATAATAAAATAGAGAAATGCAGAACTCACATTCAAAGCTCTTTAAGTTTGAAAGAAATGCATAAAGAATGAACAAAGTAATTTTTAAAAAATATATTTTATTGATATTTTACAGAGAGGAAGGGAGAGAGATAGAGAGCCAGAAACGTCGATGAGAGAGAAACATCGACCAGCTGCCTCTTCCACACCCCCTACCGGGGATGTGCCCGCAACCAATGTACATGCCCTTGGCCGGAATCGAACCCGGGACTTTTCAGTCAGAAGACCGATGCTCTACCACTGAGCCAAACCGACCTCGGCCAAACAAAGTAAATTTTAATATCCAATGAATAGTAAACTGATGGTATTTGGTACTCTGACAAAATGCTGAACACTGTTTTAAAAGCTTTACAGCATTTATTTCATAGGAAGGAAAGTTAAGTGCCACAGCACTGAGGTAACTAGCTAAAATAGCTAAAAGCCATACATTTTTTTTCAAAGTAAATTGTTACTCCTGCCTTCAAGGAATCATATATTGGTTGATGTGTATGCATTGTTGCCAATAAATATATACAAAATAGTCTACAGATGAAGATTAACTGTAATGACCTAAACTTATATAATTTCTGAGTTGCCCAAAGGGAGAGGCTGGTGAAATCTAAAAGCAATTAAATAGTATTCCATTGTATATATGTACCACATCTTCTAGTATGAATGATCTCACTCATCTGTGGAATATAATGAAAAAAATAAACTGATGAACAAAAATAGATCCAGAAACAGAAGCATGGAACAGACTGCAGGACCTCAAAGGGAAGGCAGAGGAGCATGTGTGGGTGGGAAGAGATCAACCAATGAACTTATATGCATAGATGCATAACACATGGACACAGACAATAGGGTGGTGAAGGCTTGGGGTGGAGGGAGGGGTGGGTTAGAAGAGGTCAATGGGGAAAAAAGGAACACATGTAATACTTTCAACAATAAAGATTAAAATAACTAATAAATATCCATCAAAGAGTACCTGGGTTGTTTCTATGTTTTGGCTACTGTGAATAATGCTGCAATAAACAGAGAGGTACCTATATCCTTATAAGTGTCTGTTTTCAAATTGTGGGATAGAAATTCAAAAGAGGGATTGCTGGGTCATATGGTAGCTCTATTCCTAATTTTTTTGGAACTTTCACCCTGTTTTCTACAGTGGCTGTATAAATGTACACTCCTACCAATAAATTTAATAAAACATAAGTGTATGAATGAATGAGAGAGTGAATGAATACATGCAATTGAAGGTGACTTCTTGTTGCAGGTAAATCAAATGAGCCCTGACTGAAATGAGCTGAGAGATTGTAGGTGAGAACAAAAGTAAAAGCTACTCAGTGTTGATTCTATCAACCATCTCTTCTTATTGCATCACAAATCTCTTTAAAAATGTGAAGTAAATCATGCAATTCAAATAACAGTATAAAGACCACAAAACATAAATCCCATTATCCCACAACTCTGAACAGTGTTCAATGATGCATTTTCTAAAGTTCACCATGTTCTTTGATTTTGCTCTTTTTTTGCATTATAATTTCACATCCATCTTACAGTCAAGAGATTCCAAAAGTGATTACAAGTTCACCACTCAACCCCATAAAGATGCCCACATTTGCCTCAACTGTCTTGAGACCTCCACTCTGCACCATTAATATTTTTATTTTTTCATAATTGAGAGAATTAAGGAAAACTCAGTGCCTCTTTACATTGACTGAACAAAAACTTTTGATGGGAAAGTGGCAGGCACCGTACAGCAGCTGGAAATGTCAATTGCTACACAAAAGTGAAAATTCAACATACGAAAAGCAGGTGAGTGCAGTTGACATGCCCTGTATTTATTCCATAAAAGTCAATGGTGCAAAGTAAGCATCAGGCCTGAAGGCATGGTGCTGGAAGGAGCACATTCATGGGGCAGTGACCACATCACCCTAAGGGCCAGGGGGTTGTATTCCTTGAAGAATGTCAAGAAGTCAAGTGGACAGTTAGCTGGCCAGCTTCTAAGTAGAGGAATTCCATCATTACATAGGTGACAGTTGGGAATTGGTGCCCATATTTGATGGAAATGACACATAAAAAAGCATTTAATAAGGATTGATTAAGCAGGGCCATGCCCGCAGTAGCCAGGAGGAATTTGATGAGATAAACAGGGCAATGATGATGGAGGAAGAAGGCAAGAAGGACCAGCAGAAACACTGGAAAGGAGTAAGTTTCCCCAGTGCTTGGAGAGACAAAACGCTGAGTCAGTCAGCAGTGCAAACCTTGGTCTGTCTCCTTGTTGCATTTTGAATCTGGGCTCCTCTCCCTACTTCTCTGATGGAACAATTCCAGCATCCAGTAAGCCACACACATGACGCATGGGCTTCTCTTTCACTCTCTCGTCTGTGGCTCTCATCCTGTTTGTACAAGGCCTCTGAGGGGAGACCTTCACTCCTGTCATTCATGTTCTTAATTTATAACTTTTCTCCTTGTGTGTTCACTCCTTGCAAGTATCATGAGAGAGTTCGCAGTGTTCCCTATATTAACCCTAAAACTATTGGTCTCAGTATAAGTAATCTTAAGGATTATTTCATTCCTCAATTCACGATATAAACAACTATTCCTAAAAATAAACACCTTCCAGGGCAAGTAAAAGAAGTCTGGTTTTGCATGATGCTAACAGCAGGGGGCTGCCTGTAGACTTGCTCTCAATCCAGCTTAAAATAATCTCCAGGCACAGCACGGCAGCATAGGCATTGTTGTCTATATTCAGCAGAAAGGTAGGGAAATGAATTGAACATATTTGTAGTTGCAGGTTTCCTAAATAAGGGAAAAACATGCACAGGGACTAGGCTAGGGTAAAAATAGAAACCTAAGCTGGCAACTGCATATCATTAAAAAAATAACCATTCTGTGTGGGTTTTTTTTTTTCTTCCTCCAGCGCATGAATCATCTACTTGCTGGTTAGCGAATGGGGAAAAATACAATAAATTCTCTATTGGCCTCCCACAGAATCTTAATAATTAGAGTCCCATTATTTTTAAATGCATACCGCTTTGCTGACTACATTAATATTCCACTTTCTCATCACCCTCGTTCTGTTGGTTCACAGAATCACCCTCATCCCTTTCCTTGGTTTCTAATATGTCATAAAATGATCTCTTTTAAATGGCCCACCCCCCAAAAAAGGTTCATGCATTCACCTGCACCCGGTGGAATACGTATGCTTTAGTCTTATCAATTTCATACGGACAGCACCAACAGCTGACAAAAGGGTTCTCATGTCAACATGTATTTACTGGAAACGTATTTTTAGACACAATAATAGCATAATAAATGAGTAAAGTGCATGCATCATTCATCAAGCATCCATGTACAGAGAATAGTTGCATGCCCTTCATGAAATAATGTGCTAACTTTGAAACCGCTCTTTCATAGACAGGTTACCTCACCTCTCCAAGCCTCTGTTTCCTCATCTGTTATCCTCTTATAAGTGATTCCTTCTTGTGATGTTGGGATGAGGTAAAGAGCATGAGACTCTCATTGCCTTTGACACACAAGGAATGTGGTTTCCTCCTTAGCCACATGCAGCCTCTTAGAGAGCCATCCTCCATCCCATAGACCCCACCCCTCCGGGAATGCCTGGTTTCACTAGCTTCTTTACTCTTTCTGGTATTGCCAAGCAGGACCTGCTCTAGTGCCATGCCTCCCAAGCCCTGGGTCTGATACATTATCATTCTCCCAAAGTCACTGAGCAGAAGCTGCCCTCATAATCTTGGAAGCTGATTTCTGGAGAGTGACCTACCTTTGAGAAAGGTGCCCTCTGAAAGCACCCGACTCTAGCTGTGAAATGCTGAATCATGAACAATTCCAAGCAGAAAAGAACTTAACCAAGTTAGACAAGCTGTAATGGCTCATGTGACTGGGGCCATTAGGACCATTCTGGTGCAGTTCAGACCAACCTAATGACTATGAAGAGAAGGCACCTGAAAACAAGCAGAATGATCCAGCTTTTCTATTTCCATTTTAAACCCCATTTGGAATTTCTCTGGTGTGTCTTCCTAGGTTGACATTGTTTTCCCATATCAATTCGTTCTAATTAGTCAAATCATTTTTAACCTCCAAAGTCTTTAAAAGAAATACCTTTTGCACACTGACGGTCCAGAGTTTGCAAAGCAGAAAAGCTAATGTTAGAAGCTGAAAATCTAATCACCCAGTTTTTCCTTAGGTGACTATTAAATTCTTATTAAGGCTAATAAGGTGAACATCAATGAGTGGCATGGCCAGGAGTTAGGCAACAGGTAGTGGTAAGGACTGTGATAAAATGTAGGGCGCATGCGCCCCCTCTAAAGGCTTTCCATAGTGACAACAATTGTAATGAAAATTGTCATCACCCTCAAGGTCCAATAATACACTCTGCTAGCCAGTACTGGCCAACCACCAGTCCATAATTCCCCGTCAGATCCAAACCTTTCATTTCAGAAATGGAAACTTAACCTGGAGAACTCTAAGTGATTGACTTAGGCCACATTAGATGCAGATCTGCCAGTGGGATCTCTTGACTTCTAATCCAAAGATCCCAGCTTCCTCTTTAACTCACTCCTGTTTCCTTAGGTGACAAGAGGAAACACAACACAATAAACCCACGTCTCCATGGAATATCAACTATGTTCACAACTCAGCTCTAAGCCCTCGGGTGGGTAAACAAATAATCAATTTACAGCACTTCTCCTGAAGAGTATAGCAATCTGTTACCTCTTCTGTCAAGCCTAAACCCTCTCTTATAAACACAGCCACCCACAAACACAAGCTGGAAAGAATCTCAGGCAGTCATCTGGTCTACCCCACTGCCTACAGGCAGATAAAGTGTTACTGCCATTTAAAAAAATAAAGCTAGAGAGGCCCTACAAGGATAAGAAATGAGAAATGTATTGTGAATAACAAAGAAGCGTTTCTTCTTGCTTTTTAGGATAGAGGTTTTCTTTGGAAGGGATAGTTTGTATTTTAAGAAAATAATCATATAATTATATGCTAAAGCATATAGTATAGACTATCCACATGAAAGAGAAACCCCAATTTCTGATCTGCCAAAGCTGGAACAGGTCTTAGTGCTTCTTGGGAAACTCCTCACTTAGGGGGAGGGGGGAGTAAATGAAGTGCCAAAGAGCTGTGAACAATGGTTTCCACATAAGGGTACAGATCCCACATCATTTCTGAAGGTCAAACAGCTCAGATAAGTCCTGGCACAATATCCTGCCTTGTCACCAAGCATAGATGGCACCACCAGAAACTATTTTGTTTACCACAGCAACCACAGCAGAGGGGAAAACACCATACATCACTGCCAGCATGGGTCCACCACAGCCAAGCTTGCCCCACTCCCTACTTGGCGGGGTTAGGATCCATCACCAAGGCTGCTGCATAGCACTGTCCAGTGGGGACCTTCCCCGTTTCTGAGGGAGCAGTAGGAAAGGTCATCATATCTCTTCCTCCTTAAGATCTATGACTAAATGATGTTCTGCATCTTCAGCTGGGCCATCAGACTACATAATTGTTTCCATGTCAGAATTAGCAAATAATTAATTTATTTTAAATTGCAATACCCTTCTTGCTTGTCTCTTTATTGCTTTCTGTCTGTTGCTTTTGAATTACAATTTCTTCCTCCCTACCCCCAGGATTAGAAATATACTCTTAAATTCTTGTTGTTGTTTTCAATTCCTTAGTTCACATTTCACTTACTATCAAAGTGGAGATAGAACTGTAGCTTTTAAACTGTTCCTGTAGAATAAATACACACAATTTTTTAGCTTCATGCTTCCATTCTTGTATTCCCTATCTACTCCTTTTTTTGTCTTTATAGATGCGATTTGGCATTTGGATACCAGTTTTTAGAATAGTTTACATATTGCGTCTTTTTTTTTTTACATGTTAATAATTGCATCTCATGCTATTCAGAAAACTTTCAAAATGTTTCATATGTAAATGGTTCCAAAGCTTACCCACATGTCATTTTATATCACAAGCCCCTCATTCAGGGGTTCTTAATTTGTATTTAGTTTCCAATTGGCTGAAGCCAACAGGGAAGGCAGAAGGAACATGTGTGGCTGAGAATACACGAGAAAGCATCTCAGTTTTCAACTTACAAGGTAAACAACTTCTCTGACTACATTCTTGGGATGCATTTTCCCCTCCAGAATTGGTGAGCTATTTTATTGCTTACTGCTCTCCTCTCAAGAAGCCTCCTTTGATCAGCATGACTTTTGTTCTTTTTGTAAGATTTGTTTATTTTTACATGGAAACATGTTTTATCTAAACCTGGATGGATTTGGGTGTGGTTGTCATTTTTTTTTTTAAATCTGACTCTCAAGGTAACCTTTTAGCACATATGTCCAGCTCAAAAAAATCTTTGATTATGCATTTGAGGTGTTAATCTCAGTTCTAGTCTCTTCCTGAAGAATTTCTATAGTTCTTAGAAATTTCTATAACTCATTCTCTACCTGCCATAGTAATCTTCATTTTCTTCTGCTTTATCACTTTTCTTTCTTATTCATTCTGGAAAATTACTTCATTTTAATTCTTTACTTCGCTGATTGGCTTTTTCTCAATAGGAATTCTTTGCTGATATCAAAGTAGATTTAAACTGTTACTGCCCTTTCAGTTCCTTACAATGTTTCCTATGTCATCTCCCTCAATTCTACGACCTTTCTGTCTTGGCCTGCACCATCCCCATGGCTTCCATCTTCTTCCAGGGAGAAATCACAATGGCCATCCCCTCTTCTGCCTCTACCCGCTCTGCAGTTTTCTAAATCTTCCTTCTGGTTTGGAAATGAAAGCATTTTCAGTGGTGTGCTTTTTCCTGCACATCTTCAGGATGATGCTCCTGTTCCTTATGTTGTAGTTTGTTTTTTTCATAGGCACTATATTGCCTCCATTCCCACAGGGGAAAATACCTATGCAGATGCCATGCTGCTCTCAGATGCCCTCTGTCCCCATGGGCACTGAGTGAATGGCTATCTCACACCTGTACCTCCATGTTTCCTTCAGGTGTCACTCTGAATAGATGTAATTCATGAAGGACAATGTTTTCCACTCTGCATGGATACTTGTGTCATCCTGTACCTTCTCTTGCATACACAGGATCTGTATCTCCCAAGACACAAACATCTCTTGGCTCTATTCTACTTGTGGCTGTTATATTTTGGGGACTGGTGTCTCTCACTGATTTGTGTATATATGTACATATATTTATGTGTGTGTGTGCGTGTACACGCACGCAAATGTGTATATATTTGTATTTATGTGCATGTGTCCATATATATGTATTTGTGTGTATGTCTATAAATGTGCATATATATGTGCATGCGCACGTGTATATGTATTTGTGTGTATGTCAATAAATGTGCATATTTGTGCATATATCTGTGCATGTGTATACATGCAGTGCATATGTCTGTATATATATGCATGTGTGAACTGAAGAACAGACTGACTCAAAAATAGCACCTACAAAGAAAAACTGTGGGAATTCTTGATGTTTGTCTTCCCAGTTGCTACTAATATTTGTGTTCTAAACACAAATATGGGTCTGAAGATAAAGAACCTTCTAGGGAACTTCTACTACATGTGTATGCCTTGTGGGGCGGGGGATTCTTTATTTCCAATGGCATAACATACAATAGTGTCCTTTAATGAAGTTTCACAAACCTTGAAGGGGCTATGAAAATTCCCCTAAGAATTTGGTTGGAGATTGTTTGTCATCCCTAGTTTTTTATAATAAAATAGCTCCTCATCCTTTGTTTTATCTTAGACATTTTTTTGTAGATAGTTAAGAGAAGGTAAGTGAGATGCTATCGTAAAACAAGAAGTCTCTTCTTATATCTCCCATTCCAGATGTTTACAACTTTAAAGATAAAAGCTATCTGATATATAACGGAGTTCCTCATGCCTCTGGAACTCTCCATTTTATCAACATGAACCATGATGCCCAGAGGGGACCAGTGGTGTGCCCAAGGTCCCAAACCATAGCTCAGTGTCCTGACTTTAATAATGGTAAGACCCTACATGGTCCTGGAGAGAAACTGGTAATGATAGCTATTTAGAAAAAAGCTACCAAGTCTGTGTGTACTTTTGCTTTACCAACCCCCAGGGAAAAGGAGGAGTGCCTCTCATTATTCTTGAAGCACTGGCCTGTCACTAACAATAGCCCGTTCCCATTTCTTATCCTCTGAAATGAACAGAAACCCACAAAGTAGGGAGACTGACTTCATACACATAGGGGGAAATGACCTTCCTATAGTCTGTGTACAAGACTAAAGAGGTATTGAACCTCTGCAGAGTCTTTGAAAGTCACACGCATTCTGAATTTCTCTTTTTATTTTTTTCAACTGCTTACGGCTAAAGGCAGCCTAGAGACAGAACAAAGGATTTTCAATTCATGCAATGGCCAGACACTTTTCCCTCCAAATATAAGCCAGGAACAGCACCCCAAAGCCAATTTTGCAAAGCATCAGATTCTTTCTGAGTATTCCATGGATTTCATTATGCATTTAAAAAAATGTAGCCCTGAAGCTAACAAGATAGGCACTGAAAACATGTTCCTTTTGAATTGGTTCTATAATACTGGCTGTTAATGAAGCTTGGAGAAACGCAGCCAGAGAGAGCATTTTGCAGATTCCAAATTCGCCTATGCTGTCTTAAAGCAAAAGTCACTCTAAAGTCAAGAGGTATCCCAGGCTTCAGCTATTACTGTCCCAGGCATATACAGTGCATTCAGCTCTGTGAGATACAGCTGAGATTATTTCCCCAACACCCCCATCCTTTCACTTAGGGTGACCCTCATTCTCATTCTGCCCCTATACCCCTCTCCCCACCCCTGCATAATCCATTGGCCTGGGGTAATAGGGTGGCACCTGTGACTTAGACCCAAGCCAAAGTTCTTAATCTCACTCCCTAGCCACACTTACTGGCCCACAGTGGACATGCAATGCCACCCAGGTCCGTGAGCCAGTGGGGAGCTTTGCTGGGTGTTTCTGGGAAAGAAGCTTCTGTATTTCCTGAAAGAGCAGCAAAAGCAACCCCCGCTCCTCCCAGATCGTGAACGTGGAGGAGAGAAAAAAGGAGCATTTTACCATCCTCAGTTTCTATGCAAGATTTCTCAGGGAAATTATGAGGAAACTAATAATAAAGATTAATTGCCAATCAAGTGAGAAGGCCCGTGTTTTAGAGAAAAATTCCTCAGGATTAAACATGGCGTGCTAGAGACCTCTGCAAAGGGAACAACAGCTCCTGCAGCAAGAGAATGGGGCTCAGTGCATGGTAAAGCCATCCTTCTCAGGAAGAGAAATCCAGGAAATACCAGGAGGTTTAAAAAATAATAGCTATCCTTTTTGACATTTAGCTGATCAATGTAATTTGAACTGTCATTCAAATAGACTAAAAATGTCTTGGTAACTTTATGAGAAGTAGTGGGCTTAGGAGAACATATGGAAATTGTATTTCTATTTTTTTGGTTGGTTTCCATCAAAACAAAAGCAATGCTATTCTAGTATATTTTTCATTGCATTTTCCAAACATGAAACATGGGTTGCCAAGGTAATCAGTGACTTCCATGATAAAAGTCATAAATCAAAGGAAAGAGTAATACTTTTAGAATCATGCCAGTTGATTTAGCATTACCAGGGAAGGCTAGACATGTAGGTAACCTAAAATCTGATGTGTAGGGGTCATCAGAAAACAAGTTACTGTTTGCATAAAAAAGCTACTTATGCAATTAACTAAAATTAATTATGCTTGTATAAATTGTATACACAGCACAGCGATGGATTTTTGACTAATTAAGCTTTAATTTAGTTTAGAAAACTAAACCATATAAGCTTTTATGAGCAACCCCTACTCCCCCATTGAAAGGAAAGAGGTAAAATCATAGCTTTTAGGAACCATCTGGAGAAATAAACAATTTAGGAAGGCTGCAGAGACAGAAATTATAGTCAATTATCTAAGATGTAAAGCCATATTTTGAGGTTATGCTGTCCTTCATTTTCTCAAGAGAACCCCTTAATTAAATGCAAATAATTAGAAATAGCAATTAATAGATTGCTATAATTCCCTGATTAGATAATGGGACCCATTACAATACTTTAAGGTTGCTTTGGGCTCTCTGAAAAATCAAATGGAGTGTCTATTCATAAGTTATTCTCCAATGTTTTCATTACTGAATGTTTTCTACAATGGCGCTATCTCAGGGGCCAGCCCTGAGATTGGCAGCCATTGTGCCATCACCACTATTTCTAGGACATTTGGACTTTCAACCTTTCTTGATAAATAGGGATGCAGACTTTGCATAGACCAGCTACAGGCACAGGGCTAACAACATATGTAAATGTCACATCATACAAATCAGGAACAAGTCATTCATGGTCAACTAGACTCTCATAAATGGCATAGTGCACAGGAGGGACCCAAGTATAAATGTGTTATTCCTTCATTCCCTCTTAGTGAGGGTGCACTCTCCTGCAGTGAAAACTGAATGGCAAGTCCCTCTTCTCACCATTGTGAAGAGACTACCTACTCCATGCTTTCTCCCCTCCAGGGCATTTGAACTTGCCTCTCCCTCCACCTGTAATCTCCCTCAGCTCATTGCTTGGTTTTCTCTCACTCATTCTTTTGGCTTCTACTAAAATTCACCTCTCCAGATATGCTTATCCTGATCTGTGTTTAAAGCAAGCTATGGCCACATCTTTGTACTTCCTTCAGAGGCCATGCCATAGTATATAACTGCATTGTTTATTTAGTAGTTTGCTTCCTTACAGACAGTCTCATTCACTAGAATGGCTATACTTAGCTTCCTCTGTTTCACACGGTTCTAACTTGAATCAGCAATAATGTGTATCTATCAAATATCAGAGTGACTGCAATTCTGAGAGCAGGAATGATTTTTTTTCCAGCCACACCCACATGACATATGCTTTTAAGACTCCATTAGTCATTCCTTTAAAAGGGAGCTTATGACTCTAGGCTGAATTTTAGCAACTGAGTAATCTTCTCTTTGTAAGGCAACTCTCCAAATGTTCAAGTTGATAATAATCACAAGCATTTACTGGATTATCTCCAATCTTCAGCAAAGCGGGTAACATGAATCCCTTTACTGCAAATGAGTGAGCAAGGCTCAAAAAATGAAGTTAATTTGCCAATATCTCCTGGCTTCTCAGTAGCAGAGCTGAGCTTGAACCCAGCCTGTGGTCTATAAAGTATCTTAAAGCACCTGCCCCTCTATAACATCTCATTTTATCACATATCAGACTCCTTCCAAAGCATCAGTAGGACCACGGCTGCAGAACAACTCTGAACAATGAGTGTGATGGCAAATGAGCCAAGAAGCTGGGCAGTCTGGATTGGGAGGATTTGTTCTAATGTAAGTAAGTCTGCTAGTTGTGAGGCCTCTTCATCTAAGTTCATAAAGGGATTCATACCATATGAGAGAGGGGACCATTGTAAAACACAAAGACAACGTCTCAATAAATGGGGTGGGAGGCACACCACCAGGTAGGAATGAGAAGTATTTATTCTAACATATGGGCATTTAAAAAGTGTTGGGAATCAGTGCATCTTGAGGGATCCTCCAGACCCTCAGCATTCTTCATGCATGTGCCCTATGGTTGACTATTTGAACCATCCTAATAATGTCACAAGCATGAGGACTCGGGGCTCTGAGAAATAAAGACAGTGATGCCTCAGCCTGGGGAGTACCATGGGAGGATGATGGCACAGTTGTTAGGAGTTCTGGGTTCAGCTAGGTTTCACATTCCACCTCTGACACTCACTGCAACCCTGGGAAAGTGACTGGACCTCTCTTCTAAGCCTCAGTTTCCCCATCTGGAGAGAGGGGATAACTATAGGATCCATCTCCTAGGGCTGCTATAGAGATGAAATAATATAGTTGATCCTCAGTTCTTAGTAGCATGCCTGGCACAGAATAAGCTCTCAATACATGTCATCTTACTAATGACAATCATCTATTTGCAAATCCTGCAGTTAATGTACCTGAAAGTGGCCAAATACTGTTTTGTGCCAATGAAGAATGCAAAATACTTATTATAAACAAGCTTCCTTTTTTCAAATGCAGTACGTATTTGTAGTAAGTGTGGGGAATTACAATACATATTTATCCTTAGAGGTGGAGTCCCAATTCAACCAAAGGTAGCCAAATGGTCCTTAATGAAAGCAGCCATCATGACACAACCTTACTGCTTTTCTACTTAGGATTTTCTTTTTACCTTTTTTCTTTTTCACTTTTTGGAATCCGATGAGTGTCACATAAGTACATTCTCCTTGAAAAATGGTCGATAGAATGTGGTAACAAGGCAAAAATCACCCTTCACCACCTGACTCACCACCCTCACCCCCAAAAACATCTAACTGCACCCCCAGAGGAAATTATTACCAGATTTCCTACGGATCCACAGACAGTGTTTTCTAGATTGCCACCATCTCTGTTTCCTTTGTCTTCCTTTGTTCAATTTCACTTTGGTATCTGTGCAATGATTCTGTCCTGAAAGCTCCGCTCTTTGATTGTGCCAAATCACCCCTTCATACATTCCTACAGCATCCACTTACCATAGTGGCATTTTTACATTTGTTTGTTTCATCCTATGCTTACTTCCTGTCTCCCCATTACAAGGCAAGCTCCACGAGGAAGGGACTGCATTTACTTCTGCTCACCATTGTACTTCCAACACCTGGCACCGTACTTGGCTCACAGGAAGAGCTCTACAAACATTTGTTGAGTAAATGACTGTAATTCATTCATTAGGCTGTCACCAGATAGTAACTAGAGTAACGAAAGATTTGAAGAGTTGAGAATTTCATTTGGAACCATTCACCTGGACCAGAAAATCATTTTTCAAAGAAAAAAAATGACAAAAGTCGGAAAGAAGCACAGGGCTCTATGCCAGTGAATAAACAGGCACAGATAATCCCAGCCCTCATGAAACCCTCCTTGCCAAGAAACACAATGCAGGATTCAGTGGAGAACATCAGAAATTTCTTATGTGAACTATAAAGCATTCATTTCTAAAATAACAACCAATTACGTGTGGCATGGAGATGGTTTAACTCAGTGAGAGACTGAGGGACCCGAATGATCATTTTTCTCTATTTTTGGATTTTAGTGAAAGTATTTCCTTTTTTTAAATCTTGGAATTAAGAAATTTATTAGAGAAAGAAAACAATATTTCTTTCTCTAATAAATCGGCCAAGCTTGGGTAACATGACCGATTACTGTCTTGTGCATAAATCTTGAAACTCCCTGATATTGGCCAACCTAACTTTGATGGCCAGATAAGAAGGTGCTGTGTCTTTTACCATATATTCAATAAACGCTGGCTTCCTGACTTACTTGCGTCTGCCAAATGAAACTGTTGTCAAGGTCTACTGCTCTTATTCATTCCTATTTACTCTAAACTTGGGAGGTTGACGGTAGTACTTATTTGGCATGAAACTTTAAGCAGATCACTGGGCCTCAGCTGCTCCTTCAATCAAAAGGGCAGAATTAAATGATCCCAGACATGCCTTTCCCATTGGGATGTTTGTAAAGAATCACACAGAATGCAGTACATGTGAACAGGTTTTCTAAGGTGCAGAGAACCTTTACAAGCATAAAAATGCTACGAGGGAAGAATAGAGTCCTGTGTGTTTTTATTATTATTATTTTGTTTCTTGGAATATAACACGCACCAAAAAATACCTATTGTGATAAAATGATGATGACGTCGACATGGTGATAATGACTTCATGGAACTTTTTATTGCTAGTGTTTGAGGGGAGAACTGCACATCAGTGCTCCATCAGGAGCGTCTGCTCATACTGGGTACTTGGTAAGTAGGAATGAAATGGCTCCATATTCTATGGTAGTATTCCTACTGAAAAAGGCTTAAACTGACATTAGCTTCTTTCTGTACTCATTCTTTTAAAAAAATATTTTATTGATATTTTACGGAGAGGAAGAGAGAGAGACAGAGAGCCAGAAACATCGATGAGAGAGAAACATCGACCAGCTGCCTCCTACACACCTCCCACTGGGGATGTCCCCGCAACCAATGTACATGCCCTTGACCGGAATTGAACCCGGGACCTTTCGGTCCACAGACCGACGCTCTACCACTGAGCCAAACTAGTTTCGGCTCTGTACTCATTCTTTATCAATAAACGCTCACTTACAAAGCATCTACTATTAGAAAATCAAGTTTTAGGAGGTGGTAAGTTCTCCACATAATAAAGGTGATTGATAATTAAAAGCTAACCAAAATTCAGAATTTTATCTACATTAGCATTATAGTTTCCGTGAAACAGAAAGGCTGTGCTCCTACCTGGGAGTTTCTTTCTGTTCATCTATCAAAGCAACAAGTAGACCATTCACCGTGGCTTGGTAAAGGTAGGAAAGTAATTCAAAAGGCAACCAAATCATGATCTTTATAACACAGGTGCCAGTTATGTAGTTACTATGGCTCCTTAAAGTATTCATAAGACTAAAGCTGCTTGAGGGGGGGTTCACAAGTACTGAAGTAGTTTTAAAATGCCCATTCCTTAGGACTCCTGGTTACACCCTGATGGTCACTGCCATGGAATGTGTTATTCAATAAATGTATGACTAATTATGACATAATTATTTCATTGTTTTTGGACAGTAATCAGCTTCAGAGCAAGTCAAAAGCATAAACATTCAAGTTAGACACATCTGTATCTGGATCCTGATTCTTATTAGCTGGAGAAGTTGGGCAGTTTAAGCAAGTTCTCTGCACTTCAGCTTCCTCAAAGATAAGGGGAGATAATAGTACACACCTCCTCACAGGGTCATTGAGGAATAAGAGAGAGAACATAGGGAGCTAGCATTGTGCTCAATACAAGGTGTGCATTTGGATAGTTAATAGCAAATCTTGTTACTGCTGTGGTACATCGTACTTTCCAAAGATTACTGCAACACTACTTCTGTATTGCTTCCCCGAGGCTTACCTAACAAATTAACACAAAATTGATGGCTTAAAACAACAGAAATTTATTCTATCAGAGTTCTGGAAGCCAGAGGTCTGAAATTAAGGTAGTCAGTGGGGCCACACTTCCTTGGAAGCTGTGGAGGAGAAGCTGGCATTTCTTGTGGGTAAAATTCTCCAACATTCACCTCTAGGGTCCACTGCCTGCATCTCCTCTGGGTTAAATCTCCCTCTGCCTGATTCATAAAAACAGTTGTCATTGGACTTAGGGCCCAACTAGATAATGCAGAATGATTTCTTCACCTCAAAATCCCAAATTTAAACAAGGCATATATGGCAACATGCACAGGTACCAGAGATTAAGAGGATTAATGCCAAGGATTTATGTTTTAGGGGGCCACCATTTTATCTACTATAATTTCCCATCCTAAATTCTTTTTTAAAAATAATTTTTTATTGATTTTTTTAGAGAGAGTGGAAGGGAAAGGGAAAGAGAGAAACATTAATGTGTGATCAGTTGCCTCCTGCACACCTCCTACCAGGAATGAAGCCTAAAACCCTAGCATGTGCTCTGATCAGGAATCAAACTGGCAACCTTTCATGCATGGGACAATGCCAACCAACTGAGCTACACTGGCCATTGCCCATCCTACATTCTTCTCTAGAAGCTTCAACATCCCCATGCACAGGTAAAGTTTTAATGCCATCCTTGTGAATCCAGACAGGGTTCTGTATCTGCCTTGACCAGCAGAGTAAAATGGAAATGAGGCCACCCAACTTCTAAGTCTGGGTCATAACAGCGTGATGTATCCACCACTTAAGTGCAACACATTCTGGAGCCCAGCTACCATTCAGGCAGGAGGCCCAAATTGGCCCATGGAGGGGCCATGTGTAGGTGTTCTTTCTTGCTGAGGTCCCAGCTCACGGCCAGCATCAACCACCCACTCAAGTAAGTAAACACACCTCGAGATGATTCCAGCTCCTGCTGTAGAGACAACCTCAGCCTTGGAGTCACCATAGCTCAAGGACTAGAGAGACCCCAGGGCTCAGAGAATCCCACGAGCTCTGCCCAAATTGGAGATTCCTGAGCAAAACAAATTACCGCTGTTCTATTAAGCCACTGATTTTTGGAGTGGTTTGTTGTGTAGCACTAGATAATGAGATGGGTTATTTATTAAATAACTGAATAGATAAAAATTTTAAAAGGCACAATCAGATGTATTTTCTGGCATTTAGCATCTTGGATTTTTGTCTAATTAAATATAGTGCAAGCAAACAAACATACACAAATAAACTTCTAGAGAAAAATGTGATTCAATCTCTCTTACTCCGAGTTGAAGAGTATGGAAAGAGGAAACAATTAGACATAGAAATTATCCGAGCTGTTCCAAACTGCATATGTTACATATTGGCAGAATCAGACTCAGAAATGGTCCCTGACCCTCCTCCCTCTCAGCACAACTCTTCACACAACAAAATTCCACCTTGCTCCCCACGGGCAAGATGAAAAATAATTCATAGTCTCACATATGTTCTTTGGACCATCTGTTCATCAGATGATAAGAAACTGTATTCTCCTGTTTCTGTTCAATTATTTTGTTTGCTTTCCTACCTTAATCCCATGGTTCTGGGTCTTAAAAACTGTCTGGAGCACAGATAGGAAAGGCAGAAATTGGAATATGGAGAGGTATGAATAACGTCTTGTTCAAGAGCATAGCACGCCCTCTAAGACCTAGCTAAGAGATGGGCCAGGAGAGTCTAGCTAGACCTGCCTGATAACCGAGAACTTGGTACAATGATGTACATGCGTTGTGTCTGCTCAGATAGCTGCTGAATGTGTGTGATGTGGCCGGTGTGACAGAGGCACCACATTTTTCCATTATTCTCTTTCCATTTCACATTGTACAGTGCAGTTCCATACCAAGTATTTATAAAGCCAACTTGACTTAGAAATCCTAACTAATGATTCTCAGGCCAGCCAACTGACCTGAAACCTCCTCTTACTTCCTGGGTTTCTCGCTACAGCCTGCATGATCCCACAGCCGCGGTGGAAGGACTGGCTCTCATGATAATGTGACCCTTGGGATTTGGAAATTCTCTCCTATGACAGCTTAATGCCTCAGAGGAAACAGAATCCTCAAAACGTGGTCACAACTTCCAATTTCTGAGAGTCGTTCAGAGACCACAGCCACAGCATTTCCGATTAGACCTTAAAATTCCATGCGTGAGCGGCTATGTGTGATGCATGAAGACAGCGGTACTTCCAGGGAGATTTTCTGACATGCTTTATTTTTCTCCATTCTAGATGCATAAAAAGCATTCTGAGTGCATGAAGACTGTAATAGTGGCAGAGGTCAGGAATATGATCCAGACGACAGGCTGGGGTTGCACAGTAATTTGTTTATAATTGGATCTTCAGCTTCCCAGGGTGACCTCTCAAGAGTACAATTTGCATCCTGTTTGACTTGACCAGTGTCAGCTCCCTTCCTCTCCCCCACCCCTGCCTCCTTCTTGTCTCTCCAGGGGCCTGGGCTCTCAATATTGGAACCACAGTGTCTGAGGCTCTGCGACCAAGTTTAAATCACCCTCTCAGGCTACAACCATGGTGCTTTCTTTGCTCTAAACTCCCCTCATAAGGCCTTATCCATCCTTCCAGACTCAACTTAAGAAGTCTTCTAGGTCTCGCTAATTTCTTCTTCACACTCCTTAAAATATTTGTCATTTTTTGGAACACATTAAAATTACACATGTATTTTTTTCTTCCTAACAATTATGATCTACCAAAGAATAGGACTTTCTTTATTATAATCTTTAGTGTCCACACCCAACTCAGGGTACTGCACAAATAGTGTGCTTAAGAAATACTGACCGAATTGAAGCAAATTTGCCCAACAGATTGTATAAGTGTGTGGCAAGCATGGTGTACAGCATTTTGCAGCAATGACAGTGACCAAAATCATCCTTAATGATTTGCATCCATGCAAAGGCATAAAACACAGTGAGTTTCAAACCAAAGCGGACATTGCAGAGCGCTATCCCAGGACTGCTCATGGAACAGAATCATTTTCTGTCTTTTGCTTTTCTGCAATTTTCAGGATGCCTTAAAAAAGATACCATTGTGATTTTCCAGGTTCATGAATATGAGCTAATGGATGAGAAGCAACCCCAAAAGTCAAAGCACTGAAGGGTGGAACCATAATGTTCTCAATATGGGAGGCCTTGTCACGCTCCTAAGTGAAGTTGGCATCTGGGCCAAAGTGGATGCTACCCTCACACAATATATTCATTAACAGCGTTAAACAAAAAGTACAACGAAAGCCAATAATATAATTTTCTCTCATTTGCTAAGCAAATCTGTATTAACTAAGCTGATGTCTCCTGTTTCTATGCTATTTCACACTCCACTATTACCTTTCTTTTTCATGTCATTAACATGTAGCATGTAGTTGATACACAGGAGGGAGTATCTGTATTAAAAATCATTTTTTCATAATCAAATTCAAGCACTCATCTCATTTATGACCGGCCTACCCCAATAAAGCCACTAATACTTCATTTTAAGAGCAATATAAAGCTATATGAGTCCATCTTCACACATATTGAAGTAAAGTGACTGCCTTTTCATATTTTTTTGTCATTCATTTATTCAATAAACACTCTAAGCATCTGCTGTGTGCTAATAAGCAAGGTGCTTAAAGCTGTGCATTCAGTGGTGAACAGTATAAGGTGACTGTCTTCTGGAACCCAGAAATGACTAGGAGAAGCTGCCAGGCAAAGAAATGCAGTACTGCATGCCCCTCCCTCCCTGCCCCACTACCACTGCATGGCACCAGATACAGCAAAACACAAAATGCCAGCTAAACTGGGGGCACTTTGGAGACTCAATGAGAAGAGAAAAGCTTAAAAAGGACAATGTTTATAGAAAATCAAATGTGGACACTATTTGTGAGTCAGTCTGTGGATACTACTTGCAAATGACCTCTTTCCTGGGAGGGAAGTCCTGGTTGGCTGCTCAAGGAGCAGGACTTTCAGAATCACGTGGCTTTATCCTCCTGGGCTGCAGCTAATGACCTCTCACTGGGTCTGTGGTCAGTTGAGCCAGCTACACTGTGATGTGGGCCAATGCGCCTGGGTAACAGGAGGCTGGGACCACTAGAGGTAAGAGCTGAAATGGAAAGGTCATCATTCAGGGACAGTCAAAGGCAGCTATATGCATGCTGCAGTTGAAAGGAAGAAGAACACTTGAGTAAACACAGGGAGCTCATCGGTAGGACAGCGAGGGTAGAGGCAACCTGGCCTTCAAGCAGAAAAGAATGTTCCAGGGCAAGATTAATGCCCTGTGGTCCCGGAAAACTGGAGGGTGGACATCCCCAAGGAGCCTTGGTTCCTGACATGCTCCAGGTCCCAGGTTTTTATGCCTTATGCTCCCATGACAGCCCTCTCCCCTGCCTTGGCATGGGCACCCTCACTCCCTTCTACTTGAGTTAGTTTGACGGGTCACAATACCTTGATCCTCCCCCAAACAGACACCGAGTAACTGTCTGGAGCTGTGGAACACTCTGGTCATTCCCTCTGGCTTTTACTGCTTTACAATGTGTCTAATTTACAAGTATTAGAATGCCTTCCTCTGACCCTCAGCGGATCTTCATCTCACTGCAGGGTAAATAAATCATGTCTTTGACACTGCACTGAACAAATCCAATTTGTCTTCATGAAAAATCGCATTTGGAAAACGGGCAGCGTGGTGTCCTGATCAAGAGCCTGGGCTCTGGGGTCAAACTCCCTGCAACCGTATCCCAATTTCATGGTTCCCGCAGCATGACCTTGAGTGAGTGGCTGGACTTCTCAAAGACTCTGCTTCCCCATCTGTAAAATGTGTGTGCCCTGTGGGGGTTTTATGAGGATTATATGGAAAATTATAAAGTAAGTTCTATAGAAGCTTTTCTTAAACAAGTGGACATTCATTTTTTACATAACCACAAGTTCAATGGTTTGAATTTTGTCATTTTGATAAAGGAAAGAGGAATAGAAGTTAGCGGATCTATGAAATACAGGTATAGACAGCTACACTTTACTGAGGAACTACCATGTGTCCAACACTGACCAGATACTTGATATCGATTATTTGATGTGAGTGGTCTGCACAAAGGCAACTGACACACACACACGGAAAGCCACCCGAATACCAGGCACTAGGTTGGGGCTACAAAGTGAAGAGAACACAATGCCTGCTCCTGAGAAGTTCCCAGGGTGGCTGGGGCGCTGCCACTGGGTCAGGCAACCTTGCTATCTGTCTACTTTGCTTCAGTCCTTGGCAAAATGAGGATTTCCAATGAGGTGACTGCTCAGGTTCCTACTTCATCTATAACAAATGATTTCACACTCACTGGGCTAAAAGATCACGCCAACTATTGATAGTTCCCACGCCTTTCAAGTTTTGCCACTTATTAACCACTAGCACTAAATGATATGGATGATCAATACTATAGTATTTGGGAAGGCCTTTGAGGTCATGTTCTTTGGACTGGGCTGCCAGAATGCATTGGCAGAAGCAGAAGCCCTTCACAGAGTGAGCTCTTACTCGGTCAAGGCAGAGCCCCAAGACTAAACCATAGTGTTCTAACAGGAAGATGCTTTACAGTCTTAAAGGGCACCTAGGTCAACACATTCATTTCTATACTGAGCCCCAGAGGAACAAGGTGGTGTAGTTCATGGCTGCCTCAGCATCTGGTTCCCTGACACTCATGCTAGGGTGTTCTGCACTGCCCACAATTTATCCAACTGGCTCCACAGAAAGCACCTAGTATTATGTGCCAAGCTCCATTCCAAGCACTGCATTCATTTCCGAATTTACACATTTTACATCCATCCTATGATAGGTAGGTATTGCTATTACTCCCAGGAGATTGCAGCACAGAGAGGTTGAGAAACTTGCCAAAGTAGCAGAAAGCAAGTTTGTAGAGACAGAGAACATCTGTCTCTGGAGTCTGAGCCCTTGACCACTACACTATGGTGTAGGCTGGCTCATGACTTTCTGTTGTCAACGTTTGAGTCTTCCTCTGCATCAGAGGATGCTATAAATGCTTATCAGGAATTAGCTGACAGTTATCACACCAGCCTAAGACCCAGATATTAATATTAAGTTTATATTAAGTGTTAACGTTAACACAACAAGATGATAAAACAGAAGATGGAGACAGTGGAAAAACAGAAATCATCAGTTCTGGGGCAGGGAGCAATGAGAGAAGGACTGGACATTCAGAACTACCAGGAAACTACTCAAGGAGGACATGTCCGTGGATTCCTCAGGTGGAAAGACATTTGTGATTGGATGACACAGGTGGGCAATAAAGACAACGGATAATTTGCCAGCTTCAGAGTTTAGTTGAGGAGCCAGACCATTGCGGCAATTAGGGGGAGAGGTGCAGTGTGGTGGGAAGGCTTGGGCTTTGAAGCCAAGCACAGTTCTTTTACTTACTGTGTATCGTCCAGTAAGTCAACCACTTCTCTGAGCCCTGGGTTTCTTTTTATTAGCATAGAGATAATAATCCCTAATCTTAGAGTTGTTTTGACATTTAAATGAGATATTTTAAATACCAAGCACAGTGACCAGCACAGAACAGACATGTGATAAATATCAGTTCCTCTGTACAGCACAGATTGTGATGAACTAGGATGGGCCGATTTATGGGTGTTTACAATATAAGTAAACCGAACACTCCTCCACATGGGAGAAAACTGAGCAGAAAAAGTGTAACATTGCTCTCCTGCCACAATTTCCTGTTCAGAGCAAAGGAGAACAACCTCATTTTTCTTCTGACTTACATCTGGGACAAAGAAAACTTAGTTGGGTGTTTGTCCAGACGGTTATAACAAAAGGACTCTTCCAGCATACATCCTTGGGGATGGCACAGAATGCAAGCCAGACGACAGAACTTTCTGGATATCCAGTCTGGGGTACATTGCCAAGTCCTCACGGATACGGTCAGATGACATCATTCTCTTGGTTTGTTGTTACTCAGAGGGTTTGAATATAGAGTAAGCCTTTCCAAGACCCAAACTATTGAATCCTCCAGATGTACAGAATGATCACTCTTTCCCACTGGCAATATTTTTAAGTCCCTGCTGAAATGCTGGGCTGTCATCTCACTGTTTTCTTTGCTCTCTCAACCCCGCATGCTCCAATGTAACACTGGTTAATACCTCTTTCATTTTTAAGATCTTCACGGTCAGGAAATGATTATTTGTGGAATAGAATTACAACTCTAAAAGGATATGTTTTACACTGTGATGGATGGGAACATATGCTCTGAACTTTCAGGGAAAGATCAATTTTCTGACAATTCAGCTCTATTTGCACAAATGCATTACTGTTATAAAGCACCAATTATGGCTAATAACGGCATCATTCTCACCCCAGTAAGTACTTGGTTTGGTAAAGCTCTAAGAACTCTCAACTTTGGCAATCAATTTCCTTAACTATGGGAAATAGCCTATTTCATATAGATTATTACTTTAATGTCATATTACTCCCTAAGTTCACACACTCTCAGAATGAATTGTCATTCAATTTACATTTACATGGACCTCTCATTATTAGGCTGGCCAGATTAAACACACTTCAGAAGCCACATTAGCATAATATCACATTTATCAGCGTTTGAATTCATATTCACCACACTCACTCCTAAGTCTTTCAGGTTCTATAAATTAACTTCATGCCAAACTAGGTAAAAATAACAAAAATAGCCCCAAATAGGGAGTTCAGGGCATACAGGAGTTTCAGCGCTGCTTCATCTGGGAAGGGAAGGCATTCTATCCTGGTTTTTTGGGTCCCATGACCCAACCATCTCACCAGCCACAACCTGGGAGAATTCCAGAATGTCTTCCAATACCTCAGCTCCTACCTCCAACCAGTACATGGTGAGATGTGTCAATGCCATCCCTTTAAATGTCTTTGGAATCTTTATTGCCCATTCTCCTACCTGGCCTTCAGGTTTCCCTTATTTAATATGGCAATTCAGAAGCTTTTCCATTTTATAAGTTTGTAAACCTCAAAATCAAAACACCACAGAACATGAGCATCAACAATTGGCAATTATGGGCACAAAGACTTAAGAACAAGTGGACCCAGGATTTGGTCTTCAGAGCCCTAAACTCTCAGAAAATTTCCCCATTATATTGCATCTTCCTCTCAGCAAGCATCTAGACCACAAATCTGATTGCATATCTCTCATCTGCTTAAAACCCTTATCTGAATTCTCTTTGACTATAAAGAAAGTAAGTCCAAGTTCAAAAAGTGTCTACCGCATCTGATTCAGAAACAGAAGCTAATGTGTTCCCCTAGTCCAGAGCAGATTAACCCCTTGAACCCCTACAATCCCATGGACACTGGCCTGTATCCTCTTCCAAATTTCATGTTTCAATACTAAAGACTTTCTCTGTTTTTCAATAAATTGAACTATTTTTTTTCTCCTCAAGAAACAAATGTGTAAAATCAAGGTAAGTCTTTTATCAGATAGTTTTCTAGCTTTAACGACCAGCACTAGAGTGAACCATTCTGATGCCTGAGTCAGTGTCTCTGACCTTAGTTTATGGGGTCCTAATTAAGTCCTAATTAAGCATCAGGCAACCCTTCCATTAGTGATGAATAAAGACACCCAGAGAAAAATGCAGCCCTTGCTCTTCTCAAAGTTCACTCTGCCTGAGAGACACATGCAAAAATTATTATCCGGAGCGATAAGTATAATAACAGATGCAGAAAAGGAGCTGAGGGCCCCCAGGAAAAGTTTTGTGAGTCAGGGAGGAGAGAAAAAGCAGCTTAAGCAGAAGTTTCTGCCCAGGCCAGGGAGTGTGACCACCCATAGCATGTTAAGGATAAAAAGGACCTTGATCAATCAGAAAAGGCCAATATCCACTGTCTTATTTGGGAATGTCACATGAAAACCTAACTGTTTATAGTGTTAGGGCCACTTTGTTTTATCAAATGGGAATTTTTTTTGCCAATCTAATTAGACTTTTCACATCACAAGAAAGGATTCTAACAGCAGCTGATTGGTGCCCTCTATGCCCTCACTAATACATTACTTATCTTGCTAGAATGGTCAGGAAATCTCTAAGAAAAACAAAACAAAACAAAACAACCCACAAAAAACACACCACCTCAAGAATAACTTCAGAGATAATTATGCCAAGACTTTCTTTTAATTTGAACTTCAACCAGTGAATATTCAATCAGTAGAGAGGCCCTAAGTACCAACAGCAAAATTTCCTTCAAAGCAGCATAAACATTAAGTTCTTAAAAAATGAAACACGGCTCTGTTCCTCTTAGTTCCTCTCATCTGGTGGCAAAGAGAATGCCCTCCCCAAAAATCAAGGAGACTCCTGATTAACCCTAGTAATGGGCTACCAGGTACAAACTCTTAAAATTCTTAGACAATCCCCAAAGTCTAATCTCCTGCCGATGTTTGAACCCTAAACCTCACAAATCCTTTCATATTCATTACTAAAGTTAGAGAAAACTTAACACTTTGAATTTTTCCCATATTTCCTCCTGCATCATTTACTCTAAGTGCTTGTAAACTACAGGAAACAGAATAATTATCAGAACAAGCAAAGGAATACAGAGGGTCATACAGAAGGAGATTTCTCTAAACTAGATAACCAGCCCCTGAGGAACTGTCAGGAGCTAGAAGTCCATTCTCCCACATTATTTGAACTTTTTTTTTTTAAACCAAGACACCAGGTTGCCGATCATTTTGAATCCTATGATCACCGCTTTTCTAGATTCCTCCTCACCCCACAGGTCCCTTCCCCACAAGGAGAGGTAGAGAAACTTGTGTGGTTTTACTTACAATTGTGAAGTTCATGACTTTGAGAATCCAGATGGTCATGGCCAAGTTCACCAGTATTAAAATCATCAGCAGCAGGACAAAGAAATACAGGCATCTTTTCCGCCAGCCATAAATCCCCACTTTGTACACCTGTGGCCCCTCGGAGCTGGGCATGGTGCTCCGGTGGTGTGTGTACTGTTCCTGAGGCATCTGAAATAAACGAAGCGGGAGAGAAGCACTCACATTAAACTGCTGAGAGAGGGTGGGGGTGGGGGGGGAGAAAGGAAAAAAAAGCAACTGATGGAGAGATATGGCTGGCTGCTATCCGTACATTTCCACCCTCTGGACACTATAAAAGGCTGCTTCCTCTGGACGAAAGTGGCTCCTCTGGACGTTTGCTTCAGCCCTCTCCGTTCACACAGCCATCCCTCAGGATGTGTGTAGGCTTCCACATCCACACGTATCCTGGAAGGGAAGGGACCCCAGGAAGCCATTCCCAGAGGTCTCTTAGAATCCAACATCTTTGTGAGGGAGACACTCAAGATCTATTGAAGTCGTAGGGGTCAATCTGGAATTTGTCAGAGGAAATGAAATAACCCCAGCAGTTTTCTGCAGTGCTATGATAACAACATTCAGGCAATTTATTTGGGGGATAATGACCTAAAATGCAATCATTCTTTAAAATGTTTTAAAAAATTGATATCAGAAAGGAAGGGAGAGGGAAAGAGAGGGATAGAAACATCAATGATGAGAAAGAATCATCAACCAGCTGACTCCAGCACAGCTCCTATAGAGGATTGAGTCTGGAACCCCAGCATGTGCCCTTGACTGGAGTCAAACCCAGGACCCAGCTGACACTAGCCACTGAGCAAGACCAGCTAGGTCAAATGCAATCATTCTTAATTGCCAGAAAGTCAGTGGCAAAAGTAACAATTTTATCACCTCTCTATTCCAAAGTTCAAAGGAGTGCTGATGGGCACTAAGTTCAAACCTCACCTGACCCAGGAATATGTAACAATATGTAATAGCCTGTGCTTACATGCTTCCCTTGACAGAGAACTCAATACCATTAAGTTCAGTCTTTATGAGTCAGACAATTCTAATTGGTATCAATCAAATCATTTATTTAATAAACACAAAGGAGGTTCAAAGTCAAATAAAGTGTAAACATATCTTCCAGGAGCTTTCTGGCTAATGAAAGAAATAAACTCGTTAAATAGGGATCACAGCAGAGTGAGATAAGCCAGAACAATATTTGCTAATAATAAGTAGTATGCCAACCTCCTTTAAAGTAAGGATGCTTTCTCAAATCCCTGCTGTTGACACAAATTATCTTTATACCAGCACTACTAGTTAGGCACCAATGCAAATCTGAGTAAAATGATTACTTCCATAAAATTATAAAACCAAACCAAAATTTAAAATTATATCCAAACAGAGCTACCAACATGTATCATTCAAAATGGGAAAGAACAGACTAATATAAGGGAAGGTGATTTGCTAAAACTAAAGTGAATAGTGTGGTACCAGGGACTTCAGCACAGCATCTGATGAGCACATCCTCCCTCTGGCCATGAACCATCCTTCAGGGCCCCCACTGAGTTTCTCCATTCAGATTACCACACAACCTTTTCTTGGGGATTATTACTCCATTTGGTCCTCGGGGAGGTGCACTTCATTCCCCAAGAATAAGGCCCGCCTGATTGTTTTCATCTTACTCAACCACTGCAATTAAATTAGTGGCATGTGGTACCAGAGTGACTATGATGACAAAGTGTGGGCCCCAAAATCATATTCTTGGATATTAGGTCATTTTCCAGATAGTTCAGAATATGATTACTTTATAGTTTTCAGATAATAATGAAAATGGATGTGTAAAATCGCCTTTCCCACCCCCAGAACACAAGGCCCTGAGGCATTCCCCTTGAAAAACCAAGCAAATTTTTACTTAGAGTCACTGGAGGTCTCCATGACGTCGGTCTCATTTCTGAACATGACCATAAAATGAAACCAGGCCCTAGTATGAGGATATGTTTAAATATATATATGCCTGGAATAAATAAGCGAAGAAATAAATGTATAAATGATGAATGAGTGGATGAATGATTTCCCGTCCACCATGACATCCACTGCTCTTTGGGGGTATAACAAAAGTTGAAGCCAAACACCAGGGAAGTTCTTATTTGTATCTTTGCAAACTTCCTCTGGAGGCTCCCAAAGCACTGGTTTCCCAACACAGCTGTGAGGTTCATGCTACACGAAAATCCCTATTTACTAACTCAGCTCCTACAATTCTCTAGGTCAGGGCTGTACTGAAACAACGTAGGAACACAAAGTCATCACTTATTGGCCCTTTTACAAAGTTCAATTAGAAGAGAGAAAAAATGCCATATGAGCCTGAAGGAAATTAAGCCTTGATTTTCTATGAAATTATATTCTGTAAATGAAGGAAATGATCACAGATTCTTGGAATCATATCTGAAATGTTCTTTGATTCCAATCAACTAACTTTATGAATAACCTGGTTTAAAAGTAGAGAAGCTGACCCACTTGTGCATGGCTGCAGGGTACGTGGCAGGATAAGGACAAGAATAACAGTCCCTGATTCTTGTGGGTATGGTGCACAGCAAGGAATCCTTCACACATGAATGTCCAGAAGCTAGAGGTATCCCACCACACCAGCTGTCTTTCCTCTGACATTCGCCCCAACTAATGAGAGAATTATATAGCTTAGCTATAAAACAGAAATGCCATGTTCAATAAATATCTATAAGAGACTGGGAGAGGGATAGCACACTTTTACTTTTTCCCCCATACACAGGTTGTTAGAACTTATCAGAATTCAGTGATTATTTCCACTATGGGTTCTCAATCCTGATGCCCACCAGAGACCTCTGAGGAGCTAATCAAAATCTCTATGCTCAAGTCAATTAAATAACAGTCACAAGGGTAGGACCCAGGCATCAGCATTTTTTAAAAGTTCCCAAATGACCCTAACATGTAGACAAGGTTTTATTACCACTGGTGTAGAATAATGTCTTTCAATGCAGCAGGATTCAAAAGAAACTTCAAACAAATTCAAAATCTGAGCTCTGTGATGGAATTAGAACTGTTAAAAAAGCTTCCCAGATCATTTCAAATGTTTGGGGCAACTTTTCTAAAATAAAAAAAAAAATTAAAAAGGGTCTTCTTTTATTCCTCATAGACCAACCATTTTGAGACAAAAATCTTGAAACAAACTCTAATCTAGCACATAAAACAGCAAGAGAGCAAGGATGAGGGATGCCGCACTCTTGAGGCACCTCTGCAGAACCCTTCGGCTCCAGAAACCACTGATGTTGCCAACACATTTACTGACGTACTGAGTTGCTCAAAGCCCAGAAGGGACAGTAGCTCCCTTTCAAATTACTGAGCGAATTATAAGCTGAGCAGGGATCAGAATGCAGGTTCTCTGATGCCTGATGCTGTGGTCTTTTCTATCTCTCTCTTTTTTTAACTTAAATGTATTTTATTGATTTATTTTATAGAGAGGAAGAGAGAGGGATAGAGAGTTAGAAACATCAATGAGAGAGAGTCATTGGTCAGCTACATCCTGCACACCCCCTACTGTGGATATGCCCACAACCAAGGCACATGCCCTTGACTGGAATTGAACATGGGACCTTTCAGTTCCCAGGCCGATGCTCTATCCACTGAGTCAAACCGGTTTCGGGTTTTCTATCTCTTGAGGGCTCCTCTTTCTCCACCACACCCCTTGCCTACTTACATGAGCTAAATGAAACAACAAACTCCAATCTGCAACTCCGTAATTAAGATAGATAGATCACTTGACCCATCAATAGGTTATGGAACAGGGAAGGCAGTGAGCAATTTTCTAGGAATGATTGCAATAGGAGCCTTGTCAGCCAAACATACTGTAATGGAAACATCTGTTGTCAATAACCCTGCCTGGAATGGGACAATTTAGATGTTCTGAGTACATTAATTTTTCTAGTAAAACACACACACACACACACACACACACACACAAAACATGTGGTAATGTTAAAAATGTACGAGGGAAGACAATCTCCAATCTGTATTTCTCTTTGATTCACAAGAAGTTTGCTGTCCAGAGAATTAAGTTGAAGTTTCAGTTCCTCCCTTGCTCAGGCCCCTTTTTGGCCCTGGGAAGGATGGTAATAATGCATTGCCAGCATCATACTTTTAAATTTTTGTTGTTGTTAATTCTCACCTGGGGATACTTTCTTTCCATTGAAAGTTTTTAGACAGAATGAAAGAGAAGGAGGGGAGAAGGATGGAGAGAGGGAGATAAAGAGAGAAGGGAAGAAAAAGACACACACACACACACACACACACACAGAAACATTGATATGAGAGCCAAAACAGCTACGGTGGACCCTTCCTTCTTCAACTTCCCTTTAATGTTGCCTGACTTTGGACGAATTGCATGCTTTCTGGAGGTCTAACTAATAGGAAATTAAATTAGGGGCTCATATAGTTTGGGTGCAATGGTGTGTGTGTGTGTGTGTGTGTGTGTGTGTGTGTGTACATATGGTTTGCAGAAACTTCCCTGTAGAAGTACATTATTGCTAGCTCCCTAATATAGAAAAGTCTTTCAGGAATTTTTTCACCTTTGGTGCCAACACAATAAGCATGGTGTCATGAAGATGAAGGACCAAAAGACACATTGCGATATAAATATCTCCTATAGTGGCCAGCTCCAGAAATAGGTGGGTAGTAGAAAAGTCAAAATCTGGTTATGTAAAATTTCAAAAGCCGATTCAATCCTCATTGATACCTAGTCAAAACAGAAATTCTCTGCTGTCAAGGATATACTCAATTCAGCATACCCCATATAATAAAGATGTAATATGAAAATGGTTGTTACACCACGAAACATAACGACTGACCTCGGATCATGGGTTAGCAAGAGGGTGGGGCAGTGAGCTACAAGTGGATGGCTGAGAGCTATAGGAGGGGACAGGGCAGCAAGCTATGAGGGGGGCTGAAGCAGGGAGCTACAGGAGGACAGGGCAGCAGGTGTAGAGCTACTTGAGGGCAGCAGTGAGCCACTGGCGAGCTACTGGTGCACGGATTCATGTGCAGGGCTACTAATATAATTATAAATCACCACACCAGTTTTCTTTTTTTAAACAGAAACTAGAATTAATCAAAATTCTTGTGTTTGCAGGTTATGTACTCTGTGTCTCTATTTTGTATGTAAAGTTGAGTGCTTTATGCATCACAACCATCTACATTTAAAAAAGGAAGTTCTATTGAAATGACCAATTTCAATAAGCATTGATCTTTTCCACTGTCTGTACAGAATGTGACAGTGCCCAATAGCTGTCATATGAAGAGACTAAGCAACCAAAAACTGTAGAGAACTTATGCCAGTTAATTATTAATATTATTTTTCTGGATTTTATGATATGCCATCTTCTATAATTAATAATTTAAATTTCTTTCTCCTTCCAAATAAATATTCATGTGTTTAACTTAAGATTGTACTTCTAACTCTTCAGGTTTCTTTCCCCTTAAAACAGCCCAATATGTTGTTTAAGCTTCAGACCTCACAAAACCTGGATCCCTCTCTGGCTCCTCCCACAAGGGACCCCAAATATACACTGACACCTCATGTGACACCACCACTGCCAAGCACCACCTAGCTGAGCTCGATGGCAGGATGGAAATGAAAACTCCAGGGTAGAAATGCAGCAAAAATGTGAAAGATGGCCAAGTGATTTTCCAATGCAAGTGACTTTCAGACTTTGGAATGTATAAGCAACACTCCAGGATACTGATTAAATGCAGACTCCCAGGCATCGCACCAAAAGATTCTAATTTAGTAAATCTGGGTGCAGCTCAGAAACCTGTATTTTTAACAAGCACCAGAAGTGATCCTAATAATAATGGCCCAGACACCATGCTCCCAGAACACGAATTTAGATCCATTACAGAAAAGTGCCCTGGCCCATTTTTGCCTGCACTTGTGTTATTTTTCACTGGGTGACCCATCTTATTCCCATATATACTTGGCCATCTTTCACATTTTTGCTGCATTTCTACCCTGGAGTTTTCCTCTCCATCATCCCCCTTCAGTAATATATTGAATATTATGCTCTTTGTAGCCTTTGGTGTCTAGGCTTTTTCAATGTGAACGATCTTTCCTGCCATTAAAAAGATCTTAACTTACCTCTATTACCCTCTCTGCCTCTTACTTTTACTCTAATTGATGCCCAGGGTTCCAGGATCCCTAGCAATCTCTAAAAAATTCATATTCTCATCCATCCACCTAAATTAACCACTCAAAAATCACTAGTGATGTTCCTGATCAGAATTCAATTAATTTTTCTTAATGCCAAATTTCCTTGGACTTTCTGAATGTTTTTTTAAAAAAATATATATTTTTGATTTCACTGAGCAAGGGAGAGGGGGAGAGAGATAGAAACATTAATGATGAGAGAATCATTGATCGGCTGCCTCCTCCATGCCCCATACCCATATTGGGGATTGAGCCCCCAACTCGGGCAAGTGCCCTTGACGGTAATCGAACCTGGGATCCTCTGTCTGAAGGCCACTGAGCCAAACTAGCAAGGGCTTTTCTGAAGTTTTGGATCTTGCCGACTTCTCCCCTTTATCTACAAAGTTTGTCCTTTGGCATTGATGACAATGCAGGTCCATGGTTTCTTTTTAATTTCAGTGATTACTATCTGCCTTTCCAACCTCTCCCCCCTGCTTCTTTGGTCCAAGTTCACATTAAGAATTAGTGTTATCTCTCATCTCAGAGACAATGTTCAGGGCCATTCTTGCATTGTCTGCTTCTATGATAACGACATTCAACTTATCATTTGAATTCTCATTTCTATCTCAAACTGGACCTGTTTAAATGTTTTCCATTCATATACTCCCTCATCAAATAATTACTGATCATTGGTCAAATTCTACTTCTTGGGCAAAGGGTCTCAAGATATCACAAATAATGAGAATTACACTGTATTTATGAAGCTCATAGCCTTGGAAGTGGGGGAGAATTAATAGTAAATGCATAGAGACACCAAATGAATGCTGTCAAGTGCTTTCACTGCAATATATCCAATGATGTTAAAGAGAACATCAGAGGATGAAAGGTATTTTATAGACTCATCAACAGAGAACTCTCTGAGGATGTAACATTTAAGCTGAGACTTGAAGGATAAGAAAAAGACATTGGGGTGAAGGCAGGGATAAAAACAAATTCCAGACAGAGGAAATAAAGCAAAATCCCCATTGTGGACAAGGTGTGTGTGACTGTCTGTGGTGAGTAAAGTGGAAACGAGCACGAGATGAGGCTAAAAAAGCTGGCTTGCAGCCAGATGATGCTGGGCATTTGAGACCAGAGTACAAAGACATAACCTGTTTTTGAAAAGTCTATGAAAATCCCTGGCAGAATTTGAAACAAGGGAGTGATAACCTGATTTATAATAGTAGCAGCACCTAGACCAGAATAGGTGAATAATAAATATCTGTTGTTTTATGGTGTTCAGTAGACTTTTTCAGTCCTCCACACTGATCATACATTAAAACACTCCCAAAAGTCAAAAAAATTCGGCAAAATTATTCTCAACCAGTATAACATGCTCTTGTAGGAGGCTTACTTGCATCTGTGGAGGTTTATCAGGCATGTGAATATTAAAACGAGTCCATCTACCCAAACACAGCCTTTTCTTGAGAATGATAAGTCAGAAAGTGCTTTCCATCAGACTTTGGGAATAATTTTACATTGTTACCCAACATATTTTACAGTCACATGTGTCATCTCTATGAATATATCCCAAAATCTCCTAAGTATTTAGAGCTTCTCTGAACAACAGGAGCACCTAAAGTGGTATGTATGGATATCTATCTATCTGCCTATCTGCCTATCTATCTATCTACCTACCTACCTACCTACCTACCTATCTTAGTATATACACCTGTTCAATGAATGAATAAAAATCAGGCAACTACTGAACAGCAAACATATACTCCAGCAATAAGTAAACAGCTGTGAGATCAGAAGCAAAGGAATGAAAGCTTAGACAACTCTCTCTCCAAAGGCACATGCATTTATACCAATGTTAAGGCTTAAATCCAAAGCATTACTCTGCTCTTTCATGAGGTTATTTTCAGCGTTCACCTGTTTATCACCAAATCCAGTTGACTTAAAGATAATCTGTTTCTCCCACACAAAATGCAATAGCATTATATTTCTCAAAGAAGGAATATAGTAAAACTTACTGTTGCTTTGCCATTAAGTAGGGAACAAATACCAATAGTTCAAGTCAATTTCATAATAAACTCCACCTATAACAACAGGCTAAATAGACAGTTGCTGAATATAATAGAGGTGGGGTTTCCCAAAAAAAGTCATTCTGGATGGGTGTACTATTAAAATATGATTTTGAGAGCCACACATTCATTCAAATGCTCATACCTAGGATCACATACCATTATGGAATCAATGCCCGATGCCAGCTTAATGTGAGAACTTAAAAGAGAAGACCCACTCTGATAAACTGGACTTGTGAAGAACCTCCTCTTAGGCTATGTGGCCTTGTTTCACCTCAGCCACTGCAGCTACCACCCACCCCTTAGTGACTTTCTGATGCCCATGCAAGCTTTTCCTCATCAAAGCCCAACATCGGTCATAGGAGCCACCAGAGGGATCTGCACAAATCTCACAATCATGTGAAGTCATCACCAGAATCCTTGAATTAGGCTCAGCCTCAGTGGTCCCAGACCCTGTGGCTGTTGCTCCTCTAATGAAGGAGGCTACGTTACTCATCTAGCTTAAGGCTCACCTACACTGAGCTTCAAAACGATGAGCACCATGTCGTCTTTGAAGTCCTAATGCAGAAACTGGCTTGATCTTATTTAAGTCATCATATATTTTTATACAGTGTTGACTTCCCTTCCTTAGGCTGGTTGGCACCAAATAGCTACTAGAAACCCTTGCATTGTTCGCTTTTCTACATTTCACCAGTTGATGTAAAAATGATGGAAGGTCTTTGGCAGAAACATGCACGCTGTGATACTTTGTGCGGCTAAGCACATATGCTAGAATGATACTATTAGAAGCCGTCCCTTTGTGTCTGAAATCGGTGTTTTTGTTTCTGCATTGTCCTTCTTTGGGACAATGAATGTTTTCCTCTTATTAGTTCCAGTATGTATTATCAACATGTGCAAGAATGTGTCATGTTTTGAGGGATATTTAAAAAGTACTTCAGTATACTTCTAAAGACACATCAAGGCCATCAAGTTTCCTGATGATATTTCCTTGGGGCCTGTAATATGGTTTGGGCAAAGATCCGCTCATCTAATCAGGTAGAGCAGAATCAAGGAATCACTGACAGGCATTTGACTAATGCTTACTTGCCTTTTTTACCCATTAGGCTTCACAATCCTTTTCCATAAGGGAACTTATGGGAGGTGCCAATGAGTGTAATTCTATGTACAGTCACATAGTAACATGACAAAGCACCTGGCCTTCAAGAAAATCTCCAATATCTCAACAGAAAAAAATATTTTTGACACCTACCACGTGCCAGGTAGCATAGTATATACTGGCAATACTTATATGTTTTGGCTCTCATATCATAAGGTCTTCCCATGGGTGAATAGGGTATTTCTACCTTCATCAAGCCTGTATTTAATAAGAGAGATGGACAATAGATGTGTAAATGGAAGAAACAATTAGAACAAAAGTGAGTTATCAGGAAGGAAACAAAGAAGGTTTTGTGTCAGAGAATGGAGGGCAACCCACTCTGGTCACAAAAGGCCATTCTAACCAAGTGACAATTTAGGTGAGGCCTTGTGGTGGAATGTGTTTTCCAAGAGAGGACAGACACAGCCAGTGTTTGGCCTTAAAATAATGCTCAGGTTAAGCAGGATGGCTGGCAGGGTTGGCTTTGAATGAATCTGGAGGAAAGGATACGGGATGAGTTTATAGACAGACTGCAGACCAGTTATACCAAACCTCATAAGTGATGGTAAGGAGTAAAGAATTAATACTGCCAGACTAATAGTAACTACATACCTTATTTAGAATTAAGACATGTGATACCAATCAAGAGAGCTAGAGTTTATTGATGATGACGATGACGTATGTTAAATTTTCCAATGCATTTAAAAGTACGTATGAATTAGATCACTGTGTATGATTGAAACCAGCCCACATAAATAGCAGGCACAAGTTCCTTCACAGGGTCATTAAAGTTTCTAGAGTTTGTTGTGGAGTCTGAGTCACTTTGGATTATCTTGGCATATAAATAGTTTTCCATTAGCCATGTTAATTTTGAGGTCTTTGATTTAAAACTATCTGCCTTCAAGAGTTGTTTTCATCCAGCCATCCATATAAAGCATTAGTCTTGGATTGCTGATGTTTGGCACAATTTATACAATTGTAACAAACTCATTAGTTGTAGTTTTGATAGAATAATCAACATCCGTTTTTTGTAAAATTCATAAAGAAAAGTAAATGCCCGTTTATGGGAAATGATCCAGAAATGGCATGTTCTATTTAAACAAACATTGGGATTTAAAAGTTAGCTATTTCTTATTTTATTTTGCCAATAATTTTTATATGCAAGCGTTGAAGAATTTTCACTGAAAATAAATTAGACAAGTGCATGTATTTAAAAGAACCACAGAGCATACAGTTAAGAACATTCCTTTTTCATCCACGCGTTAAGCCCTCCTCCCTAAAGGCATCTACCACCAGCTTTTTTTTCTTATCCTTAAGAAATGCTAAGTACACACAGTGGCCTAATTCAATATACACATTCAGTGCATGCACACGTTTAATTTTTCCTTTTTACACAAACAAGAGCATATTTTATGCTCTTTATTGTTCCAAATCTAACTTGGCCCACTTAATAACATAGTTTAGTGAGAGTCCCATAAGAAACCTACAAAAATATATTTTTAAGTTAGTTTGGAATTGTATGGATGCAATATATTTAACTTAACCAACTCCTTAGTGATGAATATTGATGTTGTTTACAGTAATTTTCTGTTACCAATGTTTGTTCAAAGAGATAAATATTTATCGGGTATTACCCTGTGCTGGCACTAGGCGTTCAGCAGTGAAAAGACAGATTCCTGACTCGTGGACCTTATATTAAAGTGGAGGATGTGATAAGCAAACAGACACATAACTTGCTATACCTACTCTTGGGAGTAAGTTTTATGAAGACAAAGGTAAAGCTGGGAAAAGGGACAGACAATGGAGTGGGGGGGGGTGCCCCTGTCCACAGGACCGTCAGGGGAACCCTCTCTGTAGTGGAGAGATTTGAGGGGGGAAACAACAACAATACAAAAAACACAAACAAGCAAGAGAGTAAAACATGAGGACATAAGGAGAGTAGGGAGAGAGCACTCTAGTCAGAAGGCACAGTGCCTGCAGCGCAAAGGCCCTGAGGCTGGGGGCAAGATGGGGGGGGGGTCATTGGGCATGTTTACAGGACAGTGTGGCTAGATCAGAGTGAGCAAGGTGGGGAGTATGTGAAAATGAGTTGGAAGAGCAGGCAGAAGGGTTGCATGTGTGGTCTTATAAACCACAGGAAGGGTACTGATTGTAAGAGTAACTCTAAGAGAATTGGGCACAAGCGTGAGATGATCAGTTTGCCACTTTGGGGATCACCCCAGCTGCCTCTCTAAGGAACAGACTGCAGGGGACGAGGGTGCACGTGGAGAAAACAGGGGCCTGTGAGTACTACTCTTGCCCAGAGAGAATAGCCCAGACCAAGGTAGAGGTGAGGGAGAAGGGGTTGAATTGCCGTATTTGAAATTTATTTGGAAGGTAGAGCTAACAGGATTTTACTGCTGCCCCAGAACAGAGAGTGAATGCAAGAAAAGGACAGGAGTCAAGGAGAATGCCAAGGTTCTGGCTGAGCAGCGAGGTGAGCGATGCTGCCATTCATCAGGATGGGCTGCACAGGAGACAAGTAGGCTCTGGGGCAGGAGGCAAACGGAGTGTGCAGAGGAAGATAGCTCCGTTTCGTCACACTGATTTAGAAACGCATAGAAGAATCCACCGGGGTGGTGTCACAAAGCGACTTCAAAGTACCACTGGAGTTCAGGGGGAAGACGGGGCATAGAGATGAAATGTTTAAGTCTCCTGCATATCGGTATTATTGAAAGCCATAGCAATGGAACGTGTATCTTTCACATATGTCCAAATATACCTCTCACAGAAGCCCTGAGAAACTGAATTGCTAGATCTAAGTGTGTGTGTTAGTGCATGTGTGTGTATAACCCTTGCTTTTGTAGATGTTATTATTAAAATTATCTTCCAAAGTACAACATCCCTTACATATAAATTTAAAATAGTTATCTTTGCCCAGACCAGTTTGGCTCAGTGGATAGAGCATCAGCCTGCAGACTGAAGGGTCCTGGGTTTGATTCCGGTCAAGGGTATATACCTTGGTGTGGGCACATCCCCAGTAGGATCAATGATTCTGTCTCATCGATGTCTCTAACTCTCTATGCCTCTCTCTTCCTCTCTGTAAAAACTCAATAAAATATATTAAAAATATAGTTATCTTTGATGAATTGGAAGATATTTCTGTATAACTATAAACATTAATTCTTACTGTTCTAGAAATTTAGATGTGTGAGGTGCCAGTTGAAGTAGTTTCAGATAGAATTATAGTTTTGAAACACACATACATATTTGTACTAGTCATTCTCAGATATATGGGCTCAGACTTTTCTGACAACATTCTAGGGGATCAATATGATTAAAAGTATTTCAAAACAATTTTTTTTGTAAATTAAGATACTGAGGTCTAAGGAATGAACAAATATTCTGAAGGACTCCAAACCTTAGGATCTGGACTCAAACTCAGGCTCAATTTTCTTTCCATTTCATGCAGAATTTGGCAAAAATTTGAATTTTCCTGAATATGATACAAAGTATTTAGAATTACCATTGTGGTATATATTTTGTGTGGAATACATGAACATGCCACCACCTGACAAATCCATGTTTTCCTTCAGACCCTCCCATGGCTCTATTCTAGGCATTTGGGATACAAATGAGCAAAAACACAGATTACCACCTGGCTCACCACCCCCTCCGCCCCCGCCCCCCCATCTCATGGCTGTGGTAGGAGGCAGTGATGGGAGAGACAGTAACAAAAATGAAAACCATGTTTGAAACTTCTGTTACAGAGAATGAGTACTATGGGGGGGAAAACAAGAACAAAAGTAAGGAAGAGAGAAAGAGAGTCAAGAAAAGGAGGAGAAGCAGTGCTATGGGTTGGGGAACAGAGCAGGTTCAAATGAGAAAAGCATGGGAAAGGCTGTTCTCATGGAGATGCTAATGTCTGAGCAAGGACTTGAGAGTCACTGAAGATTTGGCTGTGCAAACAACTCAGGCATCATTTTAAACATAGTCCTTGATGTTGCAAGTTGAGGATCAGAAAAAAAAACATATAAACTGAATACACATGAACAGGAGTGATAATTTGAAACACCTGACCACAAATGTCATAGTGTCATTTTCACAAGCAAAGAGCACTGCCTCTCCCCATCATGTCCTTGTGTATGGCCAGCATTCTGTATAGGAGCGACATTTCAACTAGCCAACTCTGTATTGTGCAAGGTCTGAGCTTCTTAAATCCACATGGACGAGTCTATCCAGAACAGATAATGACCATTTCAGTCAAGCCAGTCACCACAGCATTTCTGTGATTTGGGGACCAAGCTGTGTAATAAAGTAATGATAATCATGACTCTAACACATAAAATAAGAGAAGGAGGCACAGAGCTTGAAAGGAGCATGAACAATGCAAAGTTCAAAAACATGAACAGCTGAGAAAGCCCGGTCAAGGGAGCTGACGTGGCTTACCAAGGTCACAGAGTAAAGTAGTGACGAGGCCAAAGAAAGCTACACAAAAAACCAGCATGTTTACCACAGACTCCACAGTCCAGTCTTTCCCCCTTAAACTGCTATTAAACATCACTTTAATCAAACATCATACATATGCTTTCTGAACAATAACCAAAGACAAACCACAACAAAAACACCAGCTTCCTAACACAAAGGAAGCACACAAAACTGGTGACCATCACTTGGGTAATGGTTACTATGTGCCGGGCACTCTTCTGAATGCTTTCCTGGACTTGTTTAATCTCCGCACACATCTACTGATGAGATAGGTATTATCACTACCCTCGTTTCACAGGGGAGGAAACTGAGGAGCAGACAGGCTAAGTCACCTACGCAAACTCACTTGGCTTGTTAAGGAATTTGAACCCAGAGTTTGTTAAATAATCTGGCTGAAAAGCCCATTCTCTCAGTTCTTGTATTAAATGCTACCAGATAGAGCTATATGTGAATACATGGTCAGAACAGAATAATTACTTATTTAAAACTGTTTTTGTAAGATTTTGAGCTAGAATTTCTCAAATTGGGTATTAATCTTAAGTTGATTCATCAAATACTATTGAGCAACTACTGAATTTCAACCAGGGTGCATTCCACACACACACACACACACACACACACACCCCTTTTCAGGTAATAAACCATCTTTGATATGTCTCTAAAACCCATTAGCTTTTACAACACCATGAAAAACAGCTACAACACATTAGATACCTCCTTTTATAGTGATTCAATAGTTCTATAAAATTAGCATCGACCCAGTAGATGCTCCCTTGACAACAGTGTTTGGTAAGGTTCCTTAGCAATTATCTAAGCTTTCAAAAACTTGCAGAGAAATCTACTGTCTAAAAGGAAATGCTCTTCATCTCATTTCTAGTCATGATTATTTGTATTTTTTTACATCAAAGTATCCAGAAACAAGCATGGTGATAATAATACCTAAAAGTTACTATACAGTGTGCTAAGCACTTGGTATGCCTTCACCTATATGTGTAGGTATGTTTGTACAGATGTGCGTGTGTCTATTGAGGTATAACGTACTTCCAATGAAATACACAGCTATTAACCATCCAGCTCGAAATATACAAAACTGTACATTAGTGTAAACAATGTTCAATAAAGAAGGGAATGTTCCCATCACCCTAGAGCAGGGGTGGGCAAACTTTTTGACTTGAGGGCCACAATGGGTTCTTAAACTGGACCAGAGGGCCGGAACAAAAGCAACCTGACCATGCTGGCACTCTCATCTTGGGCTGCTGGTGAAGGAGCGGAGGGGAGAGCAAGAGAACCCTCCACTCTTTGGGCTCCGCAGGACGGAAAGAACAGCCGAACGGGCCAAATCTGCAGGCCGTAGTTTGCCCACGGCTGCCCTAGAGCATCCCCTCATGTCCTGTCCTAATCAATACCCACCCCAAAGGATATTCTGGATTCTTTATCACATTTAAATGTTTAAGTTCTATGTAGAGTAGTATGATGTGATTATTCCAAGAAATGTTTACTGCTGACACCTGTGCTCCTGGCCACCATGTGACCCTAGTGCGCTTCCTCTCAACAGACACAGCACAACTCAGCACTGTCCCCTGAGAGAATCCAGTCACCAGACCCTCATTTCTCTCTCATGCATCTATGATGGTACTGTATGCACCACCCTTGAAATAATTGGGGGAAAAGGTCACTCAGATCATTGTATACATTCTGCTGTTCAGACCAGAAGGCCTGTTGAGAGCTTACTTATGGAAACAGCTACAGATAAGGAAGGTGGGGGTCAATGACACAGACACAGACACTCTCAGAGAAATAGGAGCTGCCCACATCCCACCAACTGCTGTGGCAAGAATCAGACAAGGGATGCTCATCTTCAGCCTTTGCTATGTCATATACCTTTGTACGTAATAGCTCAGTATGTTTAAATACTCTGTAACTAAGTCAATGAAGAAGCTACACCAAATTGTGTCTACCAGCCAGCCCATGGATTGACCGCCAGTTTGTTTCCCACAGTTGGCATCCTTGGCCTGCAAGACAGCAGGAGCGGGGTCTTCAATGACAGGAGGGAGACCACAAACCTTAGATGATCATGACCAATGTTTGGAGTTAACGCCTATCATTATGTGGTAGAAGTAATGCAGCCCAGACTCGGGTCTATGACCACCACTCATTACCACGGAGACAAGCAGACTTTGACAAGCGCCTACTCAGCAATAACAAAGAGAGAAACTGGTAACAGGAAGATAGTATGGAATTAAAAAAAAAAAAAAAAAGGAAAGAGCTAGATAGAATACAGAACAAGAGAGATGAAAGAAGGTAAAAGCAGGAAGGAAAGGGACAGTGAGGGTGGCTTCTTGGCTGTCGCAGGCTTTAAGCAGTCCACTTTCATGGACTATGCCATGCCCAGACCCCACGCTCAACCTGAGTCAGGGGCATGGGGTGGTGCTGAATGATTTGCTGGGAGAAAGGAGCCAACCCTGATACTTACTTACTTGGGCTCAAGGAGAGCAGTTCCAGTGGCTGAATACTGGGTCCCCTGCAAGGAACTGCAGGGTTTCCAGGAATTCAGAAATGCATTATCTGGAAGTCAGGGTGCTCACAAGAGTCTGATTTTATCACCCAGGCCAGGGAAAGTGGTTTGAACAGGGAGAGAGTTTCTAATCCCCGGCAATAGAGTCTTTATCAGGAAGCCGTGCTTGCTATTTAATAGGTGCCACTGCATTTATCGGTTCAAAGGAAGAATAAAGCCATCCCTTCCACGTCCACCCACACACCCGGCGCTCCATTAGGACGGCCAGCAGCCAAGATTTTCAAGCAAAGCAATCTCGCAGGATTCACACACGTAGTGAACCGTGGCGACACACTCCTCCTCCTGCCCCACAGCCCTGTCTGACAGGCAGGCCGGGGCCACTGCTTACATGGCCTCCTTTCTAGAAGGCGGCTCACACTTGGAAGCAGGAATTTGAAGCAATAATGAAGAGGACCACCTTTCTGTGCAGCAGCAAAGGTGAATGAAAGGTGACCGCGGACACTGAGGAGAAATTCGGGCAACGGAGAAAGAAAAAGCAACGTGGATGAGTCAGTGCGAAATATTCTCTCCTCTACCAATTGTCTCCCTTTATCATCTGCCTATTTCATTCTTTGCCTCATGCCATCTCTGTCAATATTGAAGCATAGAAAGCTAAACTATTAAATTATCCATGTTAAATGCCTCACATGCACAATCTCACGACACACTATGGGGTACATAGTATCATGTATATTTTCAAGATGATACAACCATGGCACATGGAGATGAAGTGACCCGCCCAAGGTCACGCAGCTAAGATCACAACCCAGGCTCAGAGCCGGGGCTCAGGTCACAGTATAACCACTCTCCTTCTGCTACTAGATTATCACATTCTTCTTTCTTGCTATCGCTCTCTTCTTACCATCACCCTCTTCAACTTAGGTTAATAGATGTATGTTGCCTTCTTCGTGAAACAAGTACTGGTCAGGTGACTGGAACTGAGTTCAGAGAACTATGTTTTTCTCAGGAGGAGGTTAACTGGAATGTGTTTACAGAAAAAGAAAGAGAAAAGCACAGAAAGGGATGAGGGTAGATAAAATAATTCAAGATGCCCAGCCTTGGGAAAGAAAGATTAAGGCATTCGTAAAGAAATGGAAGAGCTTTTCTGGCTGGTGTGGCTCAGTAGTTGAGTATTGACCTATGAACCAGGAGGTCACAGTTCAATTCTCTATAGGACACATGCTTGGGTTGGGAACTCATTTCCCAGTTGAGGGTGGGGGCAGAAGGTGGCTGATCAATGATTCCCTCTCATCATTGATGTTTCTATCTTCCTATTCCTTTCCCTCTGGCTTCCTCTCTGAAATAAATAGATATTTTTAAAAAAGAAATGGAAGAGCCTTAGAATTACAAAAATCATGTATTGTGATAACTAGAAAACACTTTAGAGGCATCTGATCCCATTTCACAGATGGGCAAACTGAGATCCAGCTTTCAGTAGATTAAGGATGCATCCCAGCATTCCTGACCACTTCTACCTGTATTTCCTTCTCTTCACCTCACTTCTGCGCCAAATACCACTACACCCTCAAATGTGGCTTAAGCTACTATGACAATGGCTATGGGCTACAAAGAAAGTACAGAGATACAAATTTCACCCAATCTGAGGAGGCTTGATGAGAAATAACACCCCAAGCTTCCTCCCAGTGCAGGGAGGGTCTCCATCACCACATCTGGCTGGCATCTGTTAGCAATGCTATAAATGGCACCCGTGCAGTCAATAATAGTCTAGCCATGACAGTGTTAAACAAACTCAGTTCTGTGGACCAGTGTCTGGCTGGCTTCAACAGAATCTCTCAGGGAGCTTTTAAAAATAGAGGGATTCCTCTACTCTAATATCAGAAAATCTGACTTTTAAATAAATTTCTTTATTGATTAAGGTATCACATACTTGTCCTCAAACCCCTCCCCCCCCCATTCCATGGAACCAGGTAATTCCTGGGGGCCCTTCTAACAGTATGATTCCATTGTCATGCTCCTTCCTCTAGCATGGTGCCAGCTGTTACTGAGCCAACACATGTAACATGGGACTCAATCCCCAGAGTGGCAGGAGGCAGCTGATCAATGATTCTCTCACATCATTGATGTTTTTCTCTCTCCCCCTCTCCCTTCCTCTCTGAAATAAATAAATAATGTTTTAAAAAGACATACAGATGGCCAATAGACATATGGAAAAATTCTCAACATCACTAATCATCAGAGACTTGTAAATTAAAGCCACAGTGAAATATCACTGCACACCTGTCAGAATGGCTATCATCAATAAATCAATAAACAAGTGTAGGTGAGGATGTGGAAAAAGGGAACCCTCAGGCACTCCTGGTAAGAATACAAATTTGTACAGCTACTGTGGAAAGTAGTCTGGAGTTACCTAAAATCATTAAACATGGAACTGCCTTATGACCCAGTGATTCCACTTCTGGGAATATAACCGAAGAAATCTGAAACACTGATTTGAAAGAATACATGCACCTCTATTTCATTGCATCATTATTACAATAGCCAAGGTTTGGAATATAGATGAGTGGATAAAAAAAACCCTTTGCAACAGCATGGATGGGCCCGAGGAGCATAAGCTCAGTGAAATAAGCCAGTCAGAGAAAGACAAATACCAATGATTTCATTTATGTATGGAATTTAATGAACAAAATAAACAAAGTAGAAACAGACTGACAGCTATCAGAGGGAAGGTAGTGGCAGGGCTTTGTGAGAAAGGTAAAACGATTAAGAAAACAAACAAAAATCTCATAGACACAGACAACAGCATGATGATTTCCAGAGGGGAAGGGGGGGGGGGAGAGATAGAAGAGAGTAGAGTGTGGATAAATGGTGATGGAAGGAAACTTGACTTGGGGTAGTAAATGCACAATATAGTACGCAGTTGATGTATTATAGAATTTACACCTGACACCTGTATACTTTTATTAACCAATGTCACCCCAATAAATTCTATGAACAAGAAAATGGTATAAGCAAATCACAATATAACAGAAGTGATTGAATCAGCAGTGGAGGAACAGATCTTTTTACAAGTCCTGTTAAAAGGGGTCACTGTATTACTCAAACTCAAGAAATTCTGAATACAGGGGAGCCAAATCCCTTCTGGATGGCAAAATCCACAATTCTAAGGACTTCCTTATATTATGAAACAAATATTAAACACTTTCACCAACAATGTGGAACATGCCATTGGAGGTGGTTTTTAAAGGAAAATAAAGACATTGAATAAATTCACTAGCATAAGATAAATACAACATTTTGCACTCCCTCTCTGAAGTTTGTCTTCATACTCAAGTGTCCAGGAGCAAGGCCTGCAACCAGCTTTGCCCACTGCGATCATCCACCCAAGTCCAGAGGGTCCCCTCACGTGATATCCCCACCCCAGCAGGAATATCACTAGATGAACAAATGTGGGTTAAAAATAAGGTCTTAAGAGCCTGGTCCCTCCCTGCTTAGGAAATCTGACTCCTCCGATGATGCCAATCTCACAAAATGTGCTTTTTGATTACTTCCAGAAGGCAGAGCAGGGCAGACTGACCAGGGGGCCTCCTACGAAGAGGGTAAAACCCTTTTTCTCACTGAGGCCATGGTGTATCCACACACGTCCAGTCAAACAAATCAGTGCCTGCTGCTCTGTGCTGTTTCTAGAATGTGTTTCCCTCTTTTGCACAGATCTCCTCCCTCTGTCCTCACTGCCCAGTGTGTCGTGTGGCCACTCTGTCTCTGTTGCCCACACCTCTGCCCTGGATTTCATTCCTACCCTCCACTCGGGTGATCTCTGTTCAAGGAGAGCCTCACTTATTTTCCTCCTGTATTGCCAAAAAAGGGAAACTATAGAGGATCTTCCAAGTTTTCAGCACGGCTGCTCATAATCCTGCTCCATGGAGTTGCCTGCTCTGCTTGGGCGTGAGGCGCACTAAATTTAGAAGAGTCTGACATTAGAGCGCACGGAGGCTCCTTGCGTGCTGGCAGTGGGCTAGGCCACGGTCCACGTGGGTTCCTAATCTGTCTTGGCATTTTGCTCGCCCAGTAGGCACTTGAGAAAAACATAGTGTAGTCACTGTCTTTCCTGACTTCTAAAAGCATGCCTTTCTTGTTATGCGCCCTGCAGTTCCCAAGCCCTTCCCTTCCCAACCCAACCCAACCCAACCCATCCAAACCAACCCAACCCAACCCAACCCACCTATCCCCAAGAGGAGGCTGATGAAGAAAACGGCTGTGCACCATCTTTTAGGCTCAAAAATCCTGCTGCCCCATTCCCTCCTCCAAGTGCAAAAGAAAAGAAAATTGCTGACTGAAAATTAAGTTCCACCAATAGGACACAGTGTCTGCCCACTTACCCTAGGTTTTACACACACACACACACACACACACACACACACATATATATATATATATATATATATATATATATATATATATATCACACTCTATTCATTTACCCGTTAACCTTACTCTGTACTATTAGCTACTTGTTGAGAGATTTTAGAACTGAAGTAAACACACACCTGTTTTTATAGAGGCCCACCCTAAGTGGCCTAGCTTCTAATTTTCTGCTATTCAAGAAGTATCCAAGAATCCATTCATTCATCTCTTTTCCCAACCAGACTCTTGGCCAAACCCCCGTTGGAAAACACTGTTGCTGTCACAGATTGCCCTGCCAGGAATCACAACACGGTAGTGAAATTTAGTCCACCTCTTTCTGAGCTGGGCCAGTTTCTTAGACGCAATTGCATTATTTTGCATATTTTATAACTGCTAAGCACAGAATAAGCTATAGCTTTCCCAAGGGAGTCAACATCTATATTGCATGATAGCTGATATGTGTGACAAAGATTATTTAAAATTTGATTTTTTTAAAAAAGGCACTCTTTAGTAAGGTGTAAAAGAAAATCAACTGATCAATAAAATAAAACCCACACCATTATGTCTCCATCTTTTAACAATGATTTTGAGTGAATAATGTTTTCTGTTACTCTTTAGTGATCTATATTTCAGAAAATATGAAAGTGTTTTTGAGAGCAAAACTGCCAGTTACTTCTTCAACTCAGAAAAAGTAAAACTTATTATACAAACAAGTACAAATGTTGATCCAGCACACTTCTAGACAAATCTATCAATGGGCTCCTTCAATGATTGTCAGAACCTCATCTACTAATAAAAAGATGCCAGGAGCACATAGGCACACATCTGCTCCTGCACTCTGCAAGTGTCATCCAAAATAGAAACTTCAAACCCGGCTCCCCTCCCGAAATGAGAGCCATTTTCTGCTAAAAAAAACAACACTCCTCTGAAAACTCTCATGAAGCAAAGCACACGGACAATTTCATTTAAAATGATCTTTCCTGCCAATGAACTGTCCTTCCACACAGCAAAGTTCCAGAAGGCTGGAGCCGGGTGACAAGACACACATCGCATACTTTTCTTTTCTCACACCGAGTTGCCAGCTAACCCCACCCCCGCTTTCAGAAGTCTCTCAGTGCTGCCGAAAGTCAGATCTTGAAAGGAGTGGGCGAAAGAAAAGATTACACGTCCACGCCACATGTTTAAGTGATGGAGTTCTAACACACACACACACACACACACACACACACACACACACACACACACCCTGGGGAGTCGGAGTCCGTGCAAACAAACAGCAAGCTTAGAAAGTGGAGGGAGGCGTGGACATGCACGCACCCGGCAGCCCCCTACCTCTCTCGCCTGCTTCCCGGGCAGCTGTGAGATGGCCCTCGGTCCGGAGTGGGAGTGTGCCGAGAGGCTGTGACGGAGGCGGCCGGGGCCTGCCGAGTGCGAGCAGGCCCAGCCCGTGTTCAGAAGCTGCCCCAGTCAGATTTTCCAACCGTGGAACTGCAGCCAAGGCCCTGCCCATGCCTGAAGAATTTCCTGAACAGCATTCCCGTCCTCTTGCTGCCTGCTTTGAAACTGTACTCTGTCTGCACTTCAATACGGCTTTGTCAGGCCAACGCGGAGCTACTGGGCTGTCTCCAGCTATCAATGGGAAACATGTGTCCAGCCCGGCCCAGCTCCCCTGCAGCAGCGCCCAGGGCATCTGCAGGGCTCACGGTCATAACCACCAGGGGAACTGCTTCTAGGACCAGTTGGGATTTCTCAGCCATTCTCCACGCAGGCTCTGCTCGGTGGGGCTAGAACCGGAGACACCTTCTCTTTCTTCTGCTCAACATTGCCTCTGTGGGACTTGCTCCTTCCATTCGCCTTTTCTGGGAACCTCTCCCCCCCATCCCACCAATTTGGCCCCTTGAGCCCTTGCTGGTCCTGACATCAACCCTATTAGAGCTAAGAGGCACAAAGTCTAATGTGAACTCTGCCCTGCGTTGCCTCAGTCTTCACTCATGATGCCACTGGCCGGAGGGAATAATGTTTTTAGCACTTCCAGGCTGACTCGGCACTTGAGAGTTGCGCCCTCCTCCTGGTGTGTGCATCTATGACCGCAGCGCCTAAAAATAATGCAATTGTTTTCCAGGCTCTTCGGCTGCTCTCTGCTCTATGTCTGTGCTGGTCCAAGAATGTAACTAACGTTTCCCAGGCTGTTGCTGCGTGTTACGATGATAGGAAACAGAAAAGAGAAAAGAGTGTACCTTTCATCAGAATGTGTCCTCATTCTGTGCACCTGTGATTAGTTCTGGATGACCCTCCACCAGGATGTCCTGTGTACACTCCGCCGGACTTGGTGGCCTGCCTTTGACATTTCCCTTTTCCATGAAACAAGAGGAAATCTCTAAAGGTACGAAGAGAGCAGACACCCCCTCTTCTCCTTTCGCACGCTGAAAACCCAATATCTAAACAGCCGAAGCTGAGTTGTCAAGGTAACACTGTAGAATAGAGATGATGTAAAGGAAAGAGCCTCATCTGTTTTGAGTTTCTTCTTTTTTCTTTCCGGATTAATATTTTACTTGCTAAAAGTACACCCCATTAGCAACTTATTTTAAAGACTGGGCTGCCCAGATTGTAAAAGTGTCCTGTGTTCCTGAGGGGTTGTTGTGGATAATAAGATGCGGTGGGGTCTTGAGTTTAGAATCCCATTGCAATGGGTACTTGTGGCAGGGTTAGATTTTTGCCTTGGGACGAAGTGAGTGTAAGTGTATGTGTGTCGGGGAAGGGACCATGTGCACCTCTAAGGTCAGGATGCAATTATAGAATCAGAGAACTCAGGAGTTGGAAGGAACCCCAGAGACCATCCAACTGAAAATGTCTCTACCCTTCATGTTCTGGAGGGATATGGAGGCCCAGACAGATTAGCAGCATTTGGGGGGGGGGGCAGATAAGATCATGTAACCTTCACAGGAGTAGGCTTGTAATTCATTGGTTGTCTTGGGTCTAATTTTAGCTCTTTCTGTGAATCCTACTCAGCTTTCTTAACCTTCTGGACCTCAACATCCTCATCCATAAAATGGGGAGAATAATAGGAACTAACTCATGGAATTGCTAAGATGTTGAGATAATCCATATAAATTATTTATTACACTACCTATAAATAAAGTTCAGTTTAGTTTTCTTGTAATGAAGCAAAAAACCAAACGCTTTCTCTTACCTTAGAGCTAAATTGCAAGTGCATGCTTATATATTGTTAGAGCTCCCGGAATAAACTATTCTATGGGCTACATTTCTGCCACCTTAAAGTCACAGGGGCCTCTCACCTTGGACACAGCCAAGTGCCCTAATGCCTTCGTGGAGCTTTAAGCCAAGTAAGTGCACAGCTACCCTTTTCATTTATTTCCTAAACATAACACTTTCCTCAAGGCTAAATCACAAAGAAGGGAAAGCGTGACACCATGCCTGATGTCAGATCCATGAGGCCGAACAAAGCCCCGACTGTAGACAACTGAAATCTCTCTCCAAACTTGAAGGGCTCGAGGTTACCATTCTAAAAGTAGGAGTCCATTGACAACTGGGATCCCCACGTTTGGTAACTGCAACCTCCATCATCAGCAAGCCCCATAAGTTGAGGAAGAAGTCTCACTGAAAAAATAGCTATACTACAAATTCCAAAGAATCCTATTTCTATCTGGGGTTCCAGAGCCTTGGTCTTAGAGTCAAGAGTAGTGCCTGGTTAAAGAACCACTCAGTACTTATTAATCATGTCTGGTGTGTCCAGCTACTTTTGGGGGGAATGAAAGAGGAGGAATAGTCCATTTGGAATGAGTAACAAATGTTTTAGTGCTGCATTAAAAACACAAACAAAGATAACTGGACAAACCAAGCTCAGACTCATGTGAAAGCAAAACAACGGTGATGCGATATAAAGGGTGCTCTCCAAGCTTCTCCCCAAATACTCGTCACATGGCTCATTCCATGTGGCTTCTTAAGACTCAGCTTCAGTACTACCAGCTGGAAAGTCCTGAAAAGTTACTGTGCTCTCTCCTGATGTTAACAAAAATTATCCAAAACTTGAAAATAATATCCAGAGCTTGCCGTGTTTTTTCAGAGGCATGTGTGGCAATTAACGTGCCACTTCAAGAATTGCTTAAGGGAAATGCACTTTGTTTAATTCGCTGTTTACTAGTGAATAAAGAAAAACCCCAGATTTATCCAAGTGACATGTTACCTTGGAGACTTCTGTTAGTTAAAGATACAAATTATTTCTCTCCAGTAGAAAAATAAAAAATCCTACATGGATGGTGCATTGCACCATAACACATTAACCGGTTTTGTATCTAATCTAGCAATCTGGTGCCAAGAGCCCTTTATTAATGCACCTACTAGTAAAATAAGAAGCTCCTCAAATGTTCCCGGCACCAGTCTTCCCATGGCATGTTTGCCAAATAACTTCTTTGACAAACTTTCACTTTTTATATGTAGGAGTAAATGCTTCTAACTTTTAAAATGGCTGGATACTGTTTCCTTTTCCTCATCTGTGTAATGAGTGTTATAGGCCTTTATATGAGGTTATGCGCAATAAAGCACTTAGCAAAGTGATTGGCACATAGCAAGGGCTCAAACTATATAAGTACTGCTATTAATTAATACGGTAATATTTGGTGTCCAGTCGGTAAAGGACTCTATATATCACTGGGCTAGATCACTCATCAATCTCCTTCCTACACCTTTAATCCTTGCCATTGGATTCTGCATACTCTCTACGAGGGCTACCTGTACTGGAATTCTTCCGTAGATGTTAACTTCTTTGCTTTTCAAAGATTTCTGCTTTTGATGTTCTAAAGTTAATCATTGAAACATAGCTCCCCATAACACACACAGATTCTATAGCTGCTAATCCTAATGTTCCGTTAAAAAGTCTGACCTTAAGGATCATTCTAAAATAGAACATGAGCTTCCTGAGGACAAGGGTTTTTGTCTGCTTCACCTCCTGCCATATTTTCACTTATTATTTTAACATATCCAAAACTATTGAGCCATTTCTCTTCATTAGGGTCTAGATTCCTTTCACTATATGGTTTGGTTTTTTGTAGGAATGTTTCAGGTTAGCTAATTTCCATGTAAAATTTGGTGCTGAGGGGTGAATAAACTTTCCAGGTGTGCTGGATCTAATTCTGGGGGGCCAGAGGAACAATTCCCTCTCTCATTTATGAAATATACTTCCATTAATGCAGTTCTTGATAATATGAGTTTGGGGGGCAGTAACCTTGAGTCATACTGAGAAGTCATCTTGGAGTGCTTGTATCACATGTGATCTTTTTCAGCCACATCCTCTCTACATGGTGTACAGCTGTGATTCTCAAGCCTAGAATCTGGAGGGAGCTTTAAAGATGATCAGCACCGGGGCCTACCCCAGAGATGATGCCTGAAATAGGAACCAGACAACAGCATTTAGTGTTGAGCCCCACACCACCCCGATGTTTCTTCTATGAGCCAGACTTAGGAATCACCAAGTTACAGTGATAACTGAACTTTTTACTTTATTGTTTTTTAAAAATATGTTTTTATTTACTTTAGAGAGACAGAATTAGGGAGAGGGAAAGAAATATCTATGTGAGAAACATCAATCAACTGCTTTCTGACTCCAAAGGTCTGGCTTGATCTGGTCCTTTGTCTGCCTCTTCAGTTTCATCAGCTGCCACTTTCCCTTTGTCCAGGTCTTTAAAGAAATCGTGTATCTTTCCACTTGAGAATTTTTGAAAAAGCCAATCTCTCCTTCTGGAAAGATTTTTCTTTCTTCCTGGAAGTTACCCTCATGCTCACATCTCATCCATTTAACTCCTACTCAACCTTCCCATTTATGCTCCATAATCTAAGATTCAGTTTCCTGGAACCAACAGTCCTGCTACATATGCCAAAAGCTAGTACTTATCATAGATATGACTATATATTTAATATAGTTTTACTTGACTCGTATCCATCTTGTCTGATAGAAAACAAATGTTTTCCTGGAGGGCAGAAAACAGGCCTGCTTGCTATTGTATCCTAGTTCCTTGCACCACGATTAGCTCATAGGAAGCAATAATAAGTATTTTTTAAGTGAGTGCAGTGGGGTTTTTTTGTTTTTCAATTTTAATTTTCTAAAGTATGTTTTTATTGATTTCAGAGAGGAATGGAGAGAATGACAGAGAAACATCAATGATGAGAGAGAATCATTGATTGGCTGCCTCTTGCAAGGCCCCTATTGAGCCAGCAATCATCATGTGCCCTTGACCTGAATCTTATCTGGGACCCTTTAGTCCACAGGCTGATGCTCTGTCCACTGAGCCAAACCTGCTAAGGCCAGTGTTTCTTTTTTTTAAACCCAAGTACAGGAACATGCAAATAATCTTACTTTCTTTATTTTGTATTTATATAATCTTTAAACAAATAAGTATGTTTTATTGATTTTTTACAGAGAGGAAGGGAGAGGGATAGAGAGCTAGAAACATCGATCAGCTGCCTACTGCACTCCCCCACTGGGGATCTGCCCACAACCAAGGTACATTCCCTTGACCAGAATCAAACCTGAGACCCTTCAGTCTGCAGGCCGACACTCTATCCACTGAGCCAAACTGGTTTCACCTGTATTTATATAATCTTTATTACATTTTAAATTATTGTGGTTTTTTTTGATTTTTTTAATAAATCTTTATTGCTCAGATTATTACAATTGTTTCTCCTTTTTCTCCCCCATAGCTCCCTTCCACCTGATTCCCACCCCACCCTCTGCCCTTACCCCCTCCCCCCACTATTGTCCTCATCCATAGGTTATACAATTTTAATCCAGTCTCTTTCTGCACCCCACACCCCTTTCATCCTGATAATTATCTATCCACTCCCTTTCTTTGCCCCTAATTCTATTATATTCACCAGTTTATTCTATTCCTCAGATTTTTAATTCACTTGATCTTCTTCCTCTTCTTAAGTAATACCTTTCAGTATTTCATATAATACTGGTTTGGTGGTGATGAACTCCTTTAGCTTTTTCTTATCTGTGAAGCTCTTTATCTGCCCTTCAATTCTGTATTGTGTTTTTTTTTTGTGTGTGTGTGTTTTTACTTAGGATACTGAGTTCTCTTATAAGATGTAAATATTGTCAAAAACTAATAATCCATTTGCATGTTTATTTAAAAAGCTTTGTATGAAATTTGGCAAAGTCCTTTAAGGCCTGAGGTATGAGGGATAGCTATGATTCTAGAGAAGAATGTTTGATCTGCCACTCACTTGGGAGGGCAGGTTACATTGAGATAATACTGTGGGGTCCTACGGAGGCAAAGCATTTACGGCACAAACTTGAAAAGAGGCATTTTTCAGGACCTTTGGGGTTACAGCAATCAGAACTCATTCAAATAGCCTAAGGAAAAGAAAAGGCTCGGGGACGGAGGGGGTGTTTCTAAGTCATATAACCATAACCACATGTGGCAGATTTCACAGCTCTATCTCCCTCTTCTAGGCTTTCTGGGCTTCATTCTCAGCTTTTCTCTCTTCATTGGGTAGTAAGTTATCTACAGGCGGTCCCAAGCTCACTTTCACAGGGAAAAGACCTTTTCCAGAAAGGACGCTGATAGCCAACTTGAGTCAAATGCTTGTTCCTTAACAAATCTCTATGACCAAGAGGATGAGGTCCTCTGTGGCTCATGTGACAACCCTGGAGACGAAAGAGACAGACTCAGCTCCATCTGTACCATACGACAGACTAGGCTAATTAAGGAACCCAGAAAAGGTTGTAGGCAGACAGAACTCCCATGTGAACTATGAATGATAGGGCACCCAAGACATGGTCATAATTTTGCCCAGGTAAGGTTTGTTAGGAAATAGCCTGATATAATATTTAATGAAATAATAGGGAAAGTATTTACTATAAACATGTCCAAAGCAGTTGAGTTAGAGTTACACTAAGGGCAGATAATTAGAACATTAGCATTATGCCAGCCTTTCATTTAAGGGTTCATTTCACAAATAATACCTGATGGGAAATGACACTCACCCTGCTCTGGCTCTTCAAAACAGACAGAGCAAATCCAATCCTACTTTTCAATGGCCAAGGGCAAAATTGTCTGGTTGACTTTGAAACGACTTTTCTGTGGAGGAAATCTGCACCAGAAAGTTTGGCTCAGTGACAAATCAGTGACCCACAGTTTTGAGAATATCTCCACTGGCCACACACAGTGTCTATGCTGAAGTCATTTCCTGTCATGGAAATTCAAATAACATGCATGGTGCATAATGAAAGACTCTCATACTAAGTCTTTACTTAGGGAAGGAATTGACACATTTGATAATGAATGTGACAAGTAATAAAATTCATTGCAAATGTATCTTTTATAAAAATTAATTAAATAGTATAAAGCAAATACTGGTATAGGTGCATAGATGATTACATGCATTCTTTTCTTTTCAGCACAAACCATTGATCACTTCTTTCAAAATTCTTTCTGGTCCATAATTTCTCGTTGTTTTACAGCTTGCTGAAAATAAAACTCTTGAAATATTGCATTTGTCTTTGGAAGGGAAATTTATTGATCAATAAATAAGGGTCAGATTCCATGAAAGGGACTCCATGCTAGGCAGAAATAAATGAGACCTATATTTGAAAGCAATAGCACCACGAGGTGCTCAATGGTTCAAAATACAATGGTTGGATGCAGGAAATCCCAAATTAATTTAAGTCCTCTGCTTGAAACCACCAGCCAAGCCTCCAAATTCAGGGCACCCAGCAGTTATATGCAAAAAATATCAAAATGTGCCAAGGAGAGAAAATTTAATGGTATACATTTCAAATTATGTGATCTTTAGAAAGAATTCATTTTTTATATTTGACAGACACATAGTTGAGCAAATCTACAACTAACATAGTGTCTGACCAAAATAGTTGCTTAATAAATAGTGTTTAATAATAAAAATTGCTAATAAAAATATTTTGATACTGCCCATAAAACAAATGAAAGAGATTATCCCCACTAGACCTACTTTAAAGAAATGATAGAATGTTTCAAGCTTAAACAAAAGGATTCTAAGAAATAGTATGACATAAACATATTTTTTAAAATTACTGGAAGAAATAAATATATACTCAAATTCAGAATATTGTAATATTATAGTGGTAGCATGTAAATAAAATCTCTTTTAACTCAGGTTTCAAAGTTAAAAGACAAATATTAAAAGTAACTGCAGCTACAATGATTTGTTTATATTTTATAATACAAAATATAAAATGACATTAAATGTGTAAAGTATCATCAAAAGGAGTAAAAGTGTAGGATGATTTTGTATGCAATTAAAATTAAGTAGGTATCAGCTTAAAATAGACTTTTGTTTGATGTAAATTTTGTCATAACAACAAAGGAAAAGACCTCTACTAGATAAATAAAAGATGAAGATAAAGTATTCAAAGCATACCACTAGTCCCCCCCACAAAAAAAGATCAATAAACAACAAAAGAAAGAAAACATAAAAACTATGAAACAGTCAGAAAACAATGAATAAAATAGTTACAGTAAATCCTCACCTATCAATAGTCACTTGAAATGCACATGGATTAAATTTTCCAATCAAAAGACTAAATAGAAAAGAAGATTCAAGAATATGCTGCATATAAGAGATTCATCTTAGCCTTAAGGAAACACACTGGATGAAAGTGTAGGGAAGGAAAAAGTTATTCCAGGCAAAGATAACCAAAAGACAGAAAGTGTGGCTATACTCATATCAGACAAAGTAGACTTTCAGTCAAAACCTGTCACAGGAAACAAAGAAGGTCAATACATAATGATAAAGAGGTCTATTCTTCAATCAGATATAACAATTGTAAATATATATGCATCCAACATTGAAGCACCTAAAACATAAAGCTGGTATTAACAAAATTGAAGAGAGAAAAGACAACAATGCAATAATAATAGGGGACTACAAAACCTCAATTTCAACAATGGATAAATCATTCAGACAGAAAATCAATAAGAAATAGCAGTTTTGAATAACATCACAGACAACATAGCATGGAAATATAGGGAACATTCCATCCAACAGCAGCAGAATAAGCATTCTTCTCATATGTACACAGAACATTCTCCAGGATAGATCATATGTTGGACCACAAAACAAGTAAACATATTTAAGAAAACTTAAATCATATAAAGTATATTTTCTGACCACAACATCATGAAATTAGAAATTAATAACAGTAGAAAAGCTAAAAAATTCACAAACATGTGGAAATTAAACAATATGCTACTGAACAAACAATCGGTCCAAGAAGCAACCCATAAAGTATCTTGAGACAAACCAAAATGGAAACACAACATGCTAAAACTTATAAGATGCAGCAAAGCAATTCCAAAAGGCAAGTTCATAGTGATAAATGTTTATATTACAAGAAAAAAAAGACGTTAAATAAATAATCCAATTTTACATCTCAAGGGACTAGATAAATGAAGAACAAACTAATAAGTCCAAAGTTAGCTGAATAAATCATAAATATTAGAACAGAAATAAAATAAGTGGAAACCAAAAAAATGCAAAAGAACCACAAAGCAAGTTTATTTTTTTAAAAAAATAAACAAAACAGACAAATCTTTAGTTAGACTAGTAAAGGAAAAAAGGAAAGAGGACTCAAATAAATGCAATTATAAAGATAATGCATTACAGCTATATTAGTCATACAGAAATACAACAGAATATACAATACTATTATGAACAATTAGGCACCAACAAATTAGATAACCTTGAAGAAAATTTATAGAAGCATACAACCTACCAAGACTGAATCATAAAGAAAGAAAATCTGAACAGAGTAATTACCAGAATTACTTACAGAATTAATTACAATCCTTTTCAAGTTTTTCCAAAAAAAAATATTGAACAAGGGGAAACACCTCCACACTCACAATGCCAACTTTACCCTCAGACCAAAGCCAAATAAGGGCACTATGAGAAACGAAACTTATAGGCCAATACCCTGGTAAACATATATGAAAAATCCACAACTGAAAATAACACATAAAAAATGTCATACACTATAATCAAATGAAATTTACCCCTGAGATTCAAGGATGGTTCATCATATACACATAAATGAATGTGAAAGACTATATTAACAGAATAAAAGATAAAAATCATTTGATAAAACTTCATCATGTTTTCATGATAAAAATGCTCAACAAATTAGGCATTAAAAACATACCTCCACATAATAAAGGCCAGATATGACAAGCCCACTGTCAACATCCCCTCCACAACAATAAGCTAAAAGCTTTTCCTTTAAGATCAGGAACAAGATGAGAGTGTCCATTTCTATTGAACTCCCATCCTATTAAATATGATTAAACATACTTCTAAAGTCCTACAATGAGCAATTAAGTAGGAAAAAAATAAAAATAAGCCAAACTGGAAAGGAAGAAATGTAATTGCTTGCTATGAACTTATATAGAAAACTCTAAAATATCAAACAAAAATTGTTAGAACTAACAATTAGGACAGTTGCAGTACCCAAAATCAACATACAAAAATCAGTTCCATTTACATACACAAAAACAAACTACCAAAAAAGCATTAAATAATACCATCTATAATAAAATTCTTAGACATAAAAATAGCATAAAATAAAATTCTTAGACATAAATTTAAGCAAGGAGAAAGATATGAATAGGGGAAAACTGTAAAATATTAATGAAAATAAACTGAAGAAGTCCAAATAAATGGAAGATACCCTATGTTCATAGTTTAGAAGAATTTATAATGTTAAAATGTCCATACTACCCAAAGCAATGTACAGATTTAATGCAATCCCTATTAAAATTCCAATGGCAATTTTCACTAAAAGTAGAACAATCTATCTTAAAATTTTTCTGAAGCCACAGAAGAGTATAAACAACCAAAGTGATCCTAAGACAGAAGAACAACACTAGAGGCATCACATTTTCTGATTTCAAATTATACAACATAGTAATCAAAGCAGTATGGTACAAGCATAAAACAAATGCATAGACGAATTGAATAGAAGTGAGAGCCCAGAAATAAACCCATCTACCTTATCTTTGACAATGGTACCAAGAATACACAGTGGTTAAAGGGCAATCTCTTCAGTAAGTGGCACAGGGAAAAGTGGATATTCACATGCAAAAAAATAAAACTGAACCATTACCTTTGATTATACACACAAAAAATTAAATTAAAATGGCTTATGTCTTAAATTGAAGACCCCCAACTATAAAACTCCTTAAAGAAAATATAGGGGAAAATACCTTTTTAATGATTTTATGGATATAGCACCAAAATCACCAGCAAGAAAAAAACAAAAAAGTCAAAAAACAAAAACAAAATAAAACAGTGGAGCTGCAATGACTTAAAAAGCTTCTGCACAGCAAAAGAAACCATCAACAACATGCAAAGGCAGCCTACAAAATGGAAGAAAATATTTGCAAAACATATATCTGATACAGAGTTAATATCCAAAATATATAAGGAGCTCATTAAAATCAATAGCAAAAAAACAACAACAACATCATACCTGGTACTTAACTAAAACCATGAAAAGAAACAGACTGGGCCAATATGGCTGAAGTGCATCACTATCCCATCTTAGAGAAGAGCATGGAGTGTTGATGTAACAGGTTCACAGAAATAAACTTTATATGACTACAATGACATGCTTTGCTCATCTCTCCCAAAAGCAGGAAGCAGGAAGAAGCATAAACACCAAATGGGTGAAAACAGAAATGCAAAATCAGCATAAAAAGACAGATGGGCTCTCTGATCAACAGATTCACCTCTAACTATAGGCATGTTGGCATATCTAATGAAGGAATGTGGCTTTCAAAAAGTCTTCCATGGATACATAGGAAAATGGAGAGCCACAAAAGGAAGAAAGTTCATTCAAGCTCTGAAGTAGAATCTTAGCCAAAGAACTCCACATACATTCCTATTTAATGACTGCTTTGGAGATATGGTAGGTATAGGACAGATGGGGTCCTTAGCCTCAGGCGTTTATGATATTCTTTGGGAAGACTGCAAGTGACCTTTGGGACCACTGACAAGACTGTCTCTATTGGACTGACTCACAGCCATACCTTGATGGTAATTAAGGAATGAATCCCTTTTTAAAAATATATTTTGATTGATTTCTGAGAGTAATGGAGGGGGAGAGAAAGATAGAAATATCAATGATGAGAGAGAATCATTGATAAGCTGCCTCCTGAACACCCCCTTACTAGGGATTGAGCCTACAATCTGGGCATGTGCCCTTGTCCAGAATTGAATTTGGGGACCCTTCAGTCCTCAGGCTGACGCTCTATCCACTGAGCAAAACTGGCTAGGGCAAGGAATCCTTTTTATCTACATCTTTTTTGTTTTGAAATCAAATACATTAATTACGTATCTTATTATATTCCCACTTCTTATGTAGATCTCCCTAGAGGGAGAGAAGATGTACCTGTCTCTATCCATGCAACACTTATTTTGAATTATAAAAGTTTAAAATTGATATTGCTAATATAGACATCAATCTCATGAGACTGGTTAGGGTGAGTCTGCCATTGAGACAGAAACCCTCTTGCTGAACTGAGAGAATCAGCTTTCTAAGACTGAAGTTATGAAAGACATTTTGGATGACTTCATGGAAAGAGACTTGCCATGAATAATCACTATAATATCTATTAATTTCCAGACCTAGGATGTAGAATAATGAATTGACAAGAGCTTATAGCTAGAGAAATGGGTCAATACTTTAACCACTTCATTTAACAAATTTATAAGAGAACATGGGAGCTGAGCCACTTCATTAAATTCTCTAAGATATTATCATATATCAATATTTTATTTTAAAGAAACACTTGAAAATTCCATTATTAGATGAGCTACAGCAATAGCTCAGTGTAAAGGGTGAAGTAAAACTTGAGTTAGTAGTTATATAAGTAATATAATAAAATATTCTCCACTTTTTAGGAGTTTAAGTCAAAATAGAAAACATTTCTATCTCGAATAAATGTATTTGGGGTTCTGGAGAGATTTTGATTGGCATTTCAAGACTTCGTGTGAATACTTCACTTTATTTTGAAATAATAGCCTTTTATTTTTATTTTTTTAAATATATTTTATTGATATTTTACAGAGAGGAAGGGAGAGAGGTAGAGAACTAGAAACGTCAATGAGAGAGAAACATTGACCATCTGCCTCTTGCACACCCCCCACCGGGGATGTGCCCGCAACCAATGTACATGCCTTTGACCGGAATCGAACCCAGGACCTTTCAGTCCGCAGACCAACGCTCTACCACTGAGCCAAACCGGTTTCGGCTAGCCTTTTATTTTTAATTCCATGAACTTGAACGTATATTTTACATCCAGATATGTGAAAAGTAATGAGGATAAAATTTTATACATGCCACCATGTTTGTGATTTGCAGGAGATAGAATTTCTTTGCCCTGGGATGGAATCTGACAGACCTGGATTATTATCCTGGTATTTGTTATTTTTTAGCTAGGAAAAGGTGGTAAATTACTTAAACTCTGCCTAATCCTTGAATCCTCATGTGTGAATGGGAATAACAGCATTTACCTCACAAGACTGTACAATGGTCTAACAAAATAATCTCAGTAAAAGTGGCTTTAACATACACAGCAAAAACTAACATGGATTGAGTGCTTTCTGTGCTCTTACTTAGTAGGTACTCAAATATTAGCAGATAATGATCAATTCTACAAGAGGAGTTTTTGAGCCATCCCATTACTTGGTATTTAAATACATTCAGAAAACAGGTATACTTTGGTAGCAAAAGGCTACTTTCAGAGTGAAAAAGTTAAAAATATTTTTGCTAATTACCCAGTGACTTAATTCACCCTGATTTAACAGGTACAACTGCAATTTCTGAAGAGTTTCAGGAACTGTTAACTAAGATTTCAAGGAGGTATGAGAAGATGATGTTAGAACTGATGCCTAACTACTTAACAGAAAAACAAATCAGGAAGCCATGGCCTACGCTACCTTTCTTATAGATATTTTTGAAAAAGCCAAATCGAATAGCATGTACAAATTCAAGAATGCATTGCATTATGAAAAGATAAATTTCAAAGTGGAGTCCACACTTTGGGATGGAAAAACCATCCCTGTGGTTTATTAAATGGGGTAGTTACTACTTCAACATATTATGTATCCAGTAGCCTAAGATGTTATGAGACAACTGTACAAACCTTTTAAATAACACCTTTCATCCCTTGAGACTCAGATAGCTTCTCTGGTTCAAATATGGTTTCTTACAACCATTCTGAGGTACTCAGACTTACTCTAGGAAACTCAAGCTTATGGACATTATGTTTTGTAACTAGGATTAGAGGAGATGCAGGCACATTTTTATTAACATAATATTTACATATAATCCTAGTGGTCAACATTTATTGAGTGCCCACTGTGTGCCAGGTTCTTTAATTTCAGTTTCTCTCTTTATCTCACCAAATCCCTGGTGTAATTAGTACATTCTCAGAGGTTGGTACACTTGTTCTATAAAGAGCCAGAGAGTAAATTATTTACAGGGCTAGACGAATTAGTGTAGATGAACAACATATAATAATTCCAGTTATTTTTTTAAGAGTTAACTCTTCACCTGGCAGTGTGTTATATGTTTTTCATGTATACCTTAATCTTTAGAACAACTCCATGAGTTAGGTGCTGGAGTTATATACATTTTACAAATGAGGAAATTGAGGTCCGGAGGGGTTTATTTATTTTTATTTTTGTTAATTAATTTTTATTGTTAAGAGAGAGAGAGAGGGAGAGAGAGAGAGAGAGAGAGAGAGAGAGAGAGAGAGACATGTTGTTCCACTTAACAATGCATTCAATGGTTGAGTCTTATATGTGCCCTGATGAGGGATCAAACCCACAACCTTGGTATATTGGGTTGACACTCTAATTGAGCTACAATGGCTGGGCAAGAGAAGTTTAGCATCACAAAGTGGATAAGAGATAAAAATAGGATTAACTCAGGACTGCCTAATGGGGAAGACAGTGTCCTTAATTGCTATGCTAAACTGCTTCTCATTCCTTTTAATGAATATGAAATTCAAGTAGAGTGGTGTCACAATTTAATATTTTATATGAGTAATGGACTAATGTAATTTAACAGCACTTTGTAATTTACAAAATACATTCGTGCACACGTTTCACTAGAGTTTCACATTATCTCTACGTGGTAGTTTAGGATTATCTGCATCTAAGTATGTCAGTGAGGAAATTCATATTTAAAGAAGCGACTTGTTCAAGGTCACTGGCTGGGCAACGTTGATGTTGTTAAAGGGAAAGAGTTGGTGCTGTTGTTTATCTGGGAATGCTGGCCCTGCTTTCACTACATGGATGTTGTTGGATAAGCAAACCCTTTCTGTCTTCAATGTCTACACATGAAAAATGTGGAAGGAATTTTAACTTCTTAGAGTCCGTCCTGCCATAAATCTATTTGACCTACATAAGTGCCTTTGGTACATGCAGGCACACAACTGATGTAAACTTCCCTCATCTGCCTATGACATTGGATATCCCAGAAAAAAAACCACGAGGATAAATGCACATCAAAACATCATATAGTACACCTTAAAAGATACAGTATTTATTGCCAATGATGAACCAGTAATGCTGGGGAAAACAAAAATCAGGCCTGAGCCAGAATTGGAGGATCTGCACTCTTTTGTCAGCCACACCCTCAGCTATCAGTGACATGGTCCTGATGCTTTACATCCATTTGCAGCCACAGGTGGGCAAACTGTCTGGGAAGGAGAGGGCAGTGCATTTTATGATGTCAACATGGAGTTGAGAAGGATGTGCTCAATGGGTCCCACCAATGAGTAAGAGCTGGCTCTAGCACACCACTGAGTAAAACGATGAGGTTAGACCAGTGCTTTCCAGTCCTTTCTTCTTTTTTAATATATTTTATTGATTTTTTTTTACAGAGAGGAAGGGAGAGAGATAGAGAATCAGAAACATCTATGAGAGAGAAACATCAATTAGCTGCCTCCTGCACACCTCCTACTGGGGATGTGCCCGCAATCAAGGCATATGTCCCTGATCGGAACTGAACCTGGGACCTTTCAGTCTGCAGACCGACGCTCTATCCACTGAGCCAAACTTGTTAGGGCTCATTTTTCTTTTTAGCTAATGTTGAAAATCTTGAAGTGAGTTAAAAAATAAGAGTAGTAGAGTTGGGTTTCCCAAAGAGTTCTCATGACAAAACAAACAAACAAACAAACAAATAAATAAAATGATGCAATAGAAAGGGGATCCTTAGTCAAAATCTTTTGGGAAGTTCAGTGAAGATATGGTGTTAGATAGGATCCTTAATGCTGGATTTTTCTAATTTCCATGTACTATGTGTATGTTAAATCTCCAGGAGGGGACTAGCACACATTTCCTAAGCTTATATGATCACAGACTCTTTCATAACAGATCATTTTTTAGGACTAATGTTCTATAAAACATAATTTGGAAAATTCCACTGCAGAGGAAATAAGGTGAGCTAATAAGAACCCTAACTCCTGCTTTAATTCATGCAATCTAATAAATTAATTATCTAACTCCAATAATATGTCCAATCCTGTACTAGGTGTTAGGTATATATATATATATATATATATATATATATATATATAGAGAGAGAGAGAGAGAGAGAGAGAGAGAGAGAGAGAGAGAACACCATCTATAAGGCTTTCTGTACAGATGGGGGGAAAAAAACCCAGACATATCATGTAAAGGAAATATAGTACAAGATCAGAAAGTGGGATCCAAGGGGCCAGTTTCTAGATCTAACAGACTTAATCAGGGAGTGATGGTCGTATAGTCAGAATCAAAGCATGAAAGAAATATCCTGGAGCAAATGTAGATACCTGAAAAATGTCAGGAAAAAAACAAACAAACCGTAGGCTAAAGACATGTTCATTATCAAACCCAAATGCGACTTTTACTTCATTTGTGGGAAAGAGCTAAGAGCACTTCTTTTGATCCTCAGTCCCCTGGAATCACTAACACATTGAGATGACCATTCTCTGTGTTTTACTATGCCTGAGACGCAGCGAGTCTCAGAAATAAAAAGCCTCGTTAGCTCTCCTTTGGGCAGACACTGAACATGGCCACGCTCTTCAGGGTACCATGTAACACTTACTGTAAAAAATAAACACTGAGGATAGGCAAGGAAACACATGAAGGCTGCCAGAGAAAGTTAATGTCAGGCTGGCAAAGAAATGTTTCCTAACACCCTGGGACCTAGTTGGGAACAGAAAGTGAGCCTAATGGCACAAAGGGAACCATGCACAAACTTTTAATTCCACTATGCTAGATACTTTATGTGCCAAGTAATGGACTCAGGACTATTAGCTTCCTTAGGTCTTTGACGGCTACTCACCAAACTCGAATTCAGTGGCTCTAAAGCTCCCAGGAGTTCTGGCCAGTGACTATTCCCATTCTTTTTCCTGTTACAACAACTTTCCTGCTATGTGCCTACATTCAAAAGACATTCTGAAGCACACAACTGAATGTCAAGATCCACCCTGTACAGATTTTATGCGTTTAGGTTCTCTTAATCCTCATGCAATGTGTTGAGAATTTATTCTAACTTAAGTTCATATGCCTGCAAATCAAAATTACCACCACCAACAACAACAACACCATATATGGTCCAGATTCAGGGCTTGGAGTGGTGGAGGTGGGTTAGAAGAGGTCAGCGAGGCGGGGGAGGGACATATGTAATACTTTCAACAATAAAGATTAAAAAACACACGATACCAACAAAGAGAACATGCACACACACACTTTGTTGGTATGTGTATACATTCATGGTCCAGATGTGCAACTAAGGGTCCAAGATGCTAAGTAACACGTTCAAGGCCAGCTCGCTGGTAAGAAAGAGACAGAATCAAAAAATGACACCTGGGTACCTCGGACACCACCACCTACAGTCTTTCCACCAGGCCAGTTTGCCTCAGCTTCTCTCTCTCTCTCTCTCTCTCTCTCTCTCTCTCCTCTCCTCTCCTCTCTCCTCTCTCCTCTCTCCTCTCTCCTCTCTCCTCTCTCTCTCTCTCTCTCTCTCTCTCTCTCTCTCTCTCTCTCTCTTCCATATAGGTTTTAGTCTTCACTTTTTCCTTGTTTGTGACTTTCAGTCCCTCCCCAAATTTCTGTCTACTCTTTCTAGCGATATGTCTAAACCTTCTTACTACCCTCTAGTTCACTGTTTCTTAGTGAGATCTTGAAGTCCACAGGCATTCAGACCACCTTTCAGTCAAATAGTAACTCCAGGCCTTTGCACAGCAGTAACTGAAGGCGAAGTGTGGGGATTTGTATTTTAATCAAGCTCCCCACCCCAAACATATTTTGCATAGTGTGGAAACTGCTGCTATAATTGTTATAAAAACCTAAGTAGTACCAGTAAATTAAAATTGCTTTTCTTCATACATCTATGGCCACACCCCCTCTACGTTATTTTCATTTCACTTTTCACTTTAGAATGTGCTGGGTTTACCTTCTTTGTTGTATTTTTCTTCTAGAATGTAAACTTCACACAAAAGCATGGATTTTGTATCTCTTTTCCTTACCACTGTCTCTTTCCACTAGCATCTACTGAGTGACCAATAAGTCTTTATTGAATAAATAAATGAAGGAGAAAGGAACATTCTGTTTAACCTCCCTCCCCAACAGACATCCACTGCCTGGTCCTGTCAGCACTCTAAATGCTCATTCAATCATCTGAGCTGAAATACTATCAGCTCAAAAATATTTCATCTCCTTTCATAACTTTCATCCCTACAAAATGCCCTAAGAAGTTATGCATGCATACACACAAATTAGCAATTCAGGAAACCAAAGCTCATAATAGTTAAATTAACAATCTATCCCCTAAGTGAAAGAACTGAAGTAGAACTCATTCCACATCTAACTCTTTCCTCGTAATACCAAACAGATTTTCATCATAACCAAGTACTTCTTTGAGGTTGAGCTGCATTCCTCAGAGTGGTCCTCCATCGTCAACATTACTTGAAAATATGTTAGCAATCCAAATACTTATGCAGGTCCAGGGACTACTGGATCAGATACTCTGGGGAGGAACCCAACTATTTGTTTTAACAATCTTTCCACATGATTCTGGTTGCCCACTCAAGCTTGAGAATCAGTTAGAACAATAAACCCTTGTTAAAATGGAAAGTTATTCCTAAAAAAATGATTGAACAATCGTCACTAGTAATCAACACAGGGAAAGATTAGCAGATATCACAACAGTAGGACATAATGTCCTAAAATGCTGGATACAATTTCTGTCTCATGGTAAATGCTAACAAAAGAACAATAGGCAGAATGGATGACAAGACAAGAAAGTATCAATAAATATTAAAGAGGGCAGGAGATGTATGGACAAGCTTCTGGCTGGGACTGAAATATGACTTAGGTTTTTGGTTTCCAAATAATATTCATCAATAAAATGCTTATGTGGTTCTCTCCTCAGGAGCAATACTGATCACCTTCTTTTTAATAGGTTACATGTCAATGGATAAACACTAACCACCCTCCCCTATGACCACCAGGGGTGAAGTTACTTCTAATGAGTAATATGTCCCTGTTATAAACAAAGTTCTCTAGGGAATAATTTAAGGGATATATAAATCTGCAAAGACTTTATGGAGCATAATGGAAAGTGTTTCTTTTAATCTTTTTAGTAACATAATTTAATCACCCAGAATAAATTTTGAAATACAATTAATGAGCTAAGAATTTCAGACAACAATATCATGTACAGAAATCTTCAAAAGCAACATATTTTTCTTACTTAAGATATTTACCAGTTAGATAATATTTTTATTAAAATATTAGAGGCCTGGTGCAAGAAATCCGTGCACTGGGGGCAAGGGGGTTTCCTCAGCCCTGCCTATACCCTCTTGCAGTTCAGGAACCCTCAGGGGATGTCCAGCTGATGGCTTAGGTCAGCCGTGGGCAAACTATGGCCCGTGGGCCAAATCCGGCCAGTTCAGCCCTCGGAGCAGAAAGAGCAGAGGGTTCTCTTGATCTCCCCTCCACTCCTACACCAGCAGCCCAAGATGCGAGTGTCAGCATGGTCAGGTTGCTTTTGTTCCGGCCCTCCGGTACAGTTTAAGAACCCATTGTGGCCCTCGAGTGAAAAAGTTTGCTCACCCCTGGCTTAGGCCCACTGCTATAGGGGCAGGAGAGGCTCGCCACTGCCACTGCACTCACCAGCCATGAGCCCAGCTTCTGGCTGAGTGGCACACCCCTATGGGAACACACTGACCACCAGGGGGCAGTTCCTGTATTGAGTGCCTGCCTCCTGGTGGTCAGTGTGTGTCATAGACCAGTCATTCTATGGTTTGGTCAATTTGCATGTTAGGATTATTATATAGGATTTTTAATTATAAATATTCAACTGAATATCTCAGACAGTGTGAATAGATACAAAGTATACCTATTTCCAACCTTAAGAAAAAGAAATTTTTATAGAATACATATAAACCAGATATAGAGAATCATAGTAAAAGATAAAAACATCCTTCAGCCCAAACCAGTAATCATTCAATTAAGTAGGTAATAGTACCCAACTATATTACAACTAATTGAGTCACTTTTCTTTGTTCATTCTATAGAAACACTTAAGTACACACAGCTGCCGTACAATTTTCTTTGTACTAGCAATGGTAGAAAATAATATGTAATCTTGAAAGCCACAGTCACGTACCTAAGCCATTTACTTGTTTATTTGTTCATTTTTAAAACTTTTAGTCCCTACCATATTCCAGAGATTTGGGGAAGTATATGTTTCATAAGAACATAAACAGTTCTTCCTCTATGTAGAGGGAACAGGCACTATTATAGTTCTATTTCATTGTTCAGAAAGCAAAACCACGATCAGAAAATCAACGTGTATTGGATGCCTATTGCTTTTGCCTTCTAACTACTCATTCCACCTCCCTCTTATAGGAGAACCCTTCATTTTACTTGTAAACCCAGCCCTTCCATGTTTCCAATTCACTTGGTTTGAATGTGGCTGACTCCACCCCTTGGTTTGAATGGGTCTGACTCCACCCCTTGGTGCCAAAAATGGTCACATGACCCAAAACCAGCCTATCAGCATATTCTTTTCCTTAAATATTGGTTCAGATTTGGGATATGACCTAAACTATGATCACATCATCAATTTATATACTTGTATGATCACTATGCTATATATGTGATATTAATATAATATAGCATGTCAACTATCATTTAAAAATAAAATTAATAAATAATAAACCCATTCGAATGTGCTAGAATGAGAGTTCAACATATATTTCTAAATGTAGCACTCCAAAATACCAACATGCAAGCTCCTCACTTTCTCCCTCACATTTGTATCTCATTAGCATTACCCAGTGTCCAGATGCATTTTCTATTGTATGTACTCAAAAAATTTCTGCTGAAGTCCCTATGTCTCTGGGTCTATTTTTGTTCATCGGTTTATGTTGTTCATTAGATTCCACACATGAGTGAGTTCATGTGATACTTATCTTTCTTGGACAGTTGGGTGGTGAAGGCCTTGGGGGGGTCAATGGGGAAAAAAGGGGACATATGTAATACTTTCAACAAAAATTTTTTTTAACAATGTTCTGCTGAATGCTGAATAGATGTAAGTTAATTGGTTAAAATCTTTTTGTAACACTATATTGAGTTTCACTAACGCCTATGTCTTTAATTCTGGGAACTGCCTCCTAATTAAACAACCTCAGTCTATGGGTTTGCTCTAAAAGTGACATTTGATTCCAATTAATACAATGCAGCGGGGAAACATTCACAGTAAAAATTTCTCTGCATAAATGGGAAAAAGGGTGGAGCAGATTGGGTCTGAAATATTATTGGCAGGGATTGTATTCTAAATTCATTTCCCAACCCTGAGATGTGCCCCCTCTGTGGATTGCCTATGCTTGTACTATCTCTGTAAATGTATCTACGATTGATTTTAAAACAGTACACCAGGGCATCCTCAGCCCCCGAACAAGAAAAATACCATCCAACTGTAAATAGCCAGTGGAGCATTAAAACGGTTTCTTCTCTTCCCGACATAATTGCAAAGAGAAGCAATGCTTCCCCAAACCCGGCTTCCCATTAGAGCAAATAAACGTCAACTTGAAGATCAGGAACTGAAAATGCCATGAGGAGGTCTTCTGACATATAAAATATTCAGAAATCTCTGCAGCTCAGGAAGAATTCCTGAAACTGCTTGGCACTTTCCAGCTTGAATGGCAAACAAATGTTTTTCAAAAGTTTCTGTTGTAATTGCACATTGTTATGCATGGGCTCTTATTCCCAAATCAAACACACCCCATGGGTTTCCAGTGGTAATGGCCTCCGCTGCCTATTAATACAATGCGGTGGGAAAACCACTCTGTTGGATGAGCAGTTCTCAGAATCCCAAACTGGGGGCACAATGCTGTGGCCAGTTGTTGGCCAATGTACGTTGTTTTCCCCCATTCTCATTAAAAACAGGAACAAATATGCAGACTGCTGAAGCTGGTGCATACTGGTCCATGTGACATTTCACTGGGAGAAAGAAAGGACTAGATGATGCATTAGAAAATACTCCAGCACTAAAATATATTTTATTAAAGAGGAAGAAATCCTTCTTATGCATTCTATTCAATAGTTTTCTTTTTAAAAAAATATATTTTATTGATTTTACCCAGAAAGGAATTTAGAGGGATAGAGAGATAGAAAAAACATCAATCAGCTGCCTCTTGCACCTCCCACTGGGGATGTGCCCGCAACCAAGGTACTAAGTGCCCTTGACCGGAATTGAACCTGAGACCTTTCAGTATGCAGGCCAACGCTGTATCCACTGAGCCAAACCGGTTTTGGCCAATAGTTTTCTTTTAAAAAAAAATATTTTATTTATATTTTACAGAGAGGAAGGTCGACCAGCTGCCTCTTGCACACCCCCTACCGGGGAATGTGCCCGCAACCAAGGTACATGCCCTTGACCTGAATCGAACCCGGGACCTTTCAGTCCGCAGACCGATGCTCTACCACTGAGCCAAACCTGTTTCAGCATATTCAATAGTTTTCATTAGCATATAACTTAGACTCCAACCATGTCCACAGAGCAGTGGATTCCTATGTGGATTATTTATGAGATGGCCATCAGGATTTTGCCATCATTTTTTTTCCCCCGAATGTGTAGCCACACTCTCTTCTTTTGTAGCTTCTTGGAGATTTCCATCTGTAGGGGAATACATATAGGAAGTAATACTCTCATCACTTTTGTCTCTGTTTTCCCCAATAATAAGGCAACTTTGAAATAGCATGGAAGAGTCTTTGTCTATGAAAAAAACTCGAGGTTACTTGCAGCATTCCAACACTTTTCACAACCGCTGCTGTTTTCAAGACAAAGAGGAATGAACCCGGGTGGCTACGAGAAGTGAACACTGCCCATAGCATTCTTCCTTACTCCCTAGATATTTTTGTTTTTATGAAAATGTAAGTAAATTTGATATGCAAAAACTGGTTGATTCTGCATCTATTATTGAAGCTCTTGAATAAATTTTTCATGCTTGTTTGTTTTATGAACTGTCTACTTATGAACTGTCTATTTATATATTTTCCCTTTTAATCATTGAGTTATTCTAGGGAAGTATTTCTTGTGATGTCATGTTAACAAGTATGGAAAGACTAAAGATTTAATTTGAGAGGAACTTGCAGAAATATTTATTGGGTATGTGCTCTAAGCATCAGATTTGCTAATAACATGATCTAAATTTAAAATAGAAGCTACTAATTAAATATTTACATTTTCATTAATAGAGTCTACAGCCTTTTTTGATTTTCCAGATGTAATTTTTACTTATATTGGGTAGGTAAAAGTGGGTTTACAGTTGTGAGTATGTAAAGCATAGTTGATTCATGTATTATTGTTTATTAGTCATTGCACTATTTTCCATACGAACAACTTTGAATCTAATTTTTGCCCTATCTTGTTTTATAAAAGCTATAGAGCTCAACACTCTGGACAATGTTGTAGGTTTCTGAATATTTAAAAGAACTTAGGGCCCCTTAGTTTCTTAAAAAAAAATATATATATATATATATATATATTTTTTTTTTTCCTTCAGAGAGGAAGGGAAAGGAAGAAAGAGAAACATCAATGATCAGCTGCCTCCTGCACACCCCCAACTGGGGATCAAGCCTGCAACCTGGGAATGTGCCGTCACTAGGAATCGAACTATGACCTCCTGGTTCATAGGTTGGTGAACAACCACTGAGCCACACCAGCCAGGCCCCTTTATGTTTCTTGTGCTGCCTGTAAGGGGCTATAATCACTGATCCAGGTTAAGCCAACTCTAGCTACATGTAGAATCTCAAGCCAGTAAACATCCTTCTAGTTCAGGGTTTCTCAACCTGAACTGGCATTTGGACTGGATAATTATTTGTTGTGGGGTTGTGCAGTGAGTGTGGTAGGATGTAGAGCAGCATCCTGGGACTCTGCCCACTAAATGCCTGTAGCACTTCCTCAGTTGAGATAATCAACTCCAGACAGTGCCAAATGTTCTCCCAAGGACAAAAATCAGCACAGCTTGTGGGTTGAAAACCACTGGTATCATTTATACATAGAACAGAAATTGTTCCTAGTCTTCAAAGCAGAAATGCAGTCTCTGCCATAGCGAGCCATTTGTCCAAATGCAAGAGAAACATCAAAGGCAAGCTCATTGACACTAGAAGGGAGCATTGGAGCGAATATTGGGGTCATGTCACTGCTAACTTTTGAACCATATTACATTGGTCTGTGGTTAGAAAAGCAGCAGAGGACATGTTTGGAAGGTGTTTGTGAAATGGTCACAAAATCTGCATCAAGAATGACCTCACACCGAAACCGGTTTGGCTCAGTGGATAGAGCATCGGCCTGCAAACTCAAGAGTCCCGAGTTTGATTCCGGTCAACGGCACGTACCTTGGTTGCAGGCAAGCAACCAAGTAGGGAGCGTGCAAGAGGCAGCTGATTGATGATTCTCTCTCATTGATGTTCCTAACTCTCTATCCCTCTCTCTTCCTCTCTGTAAAAAATCAATAAAATATATATATATATATATATATATATATATATATTTTTAAAAAAGAATGACTACACAGGAGTAATTGATTCAAATTCCACATCGCACAAGGTCTCCCTCTTATTCACTCCTAACTCCCAACCCATTGCCATTTCTCCTTGCTTCTTCTTGGAGAAAAATATATTTGACCCTCTTTGCTTCCATGCCCTTTAACACCCTACAGGTTGAGCCCTCACAACCTGTTGTGAGGTGAAGACTTTCCAAGTAGCTTCCTCATGCCCATCCTTATCCCTCTCCAACTTACACAAGCAAGAGCAGCCATGTCATTCCAATCATGTTAGTCTCATTTGTGCCTAAAACACCCCCAATAACATCTTGAAGCTTTTAAATGAGCCCACGGCTCTTACCTCAGAATTAGTGGCCAGTTTATATCCAACCAGAGTAGTTCCTGCCACTTTCCCCCTCGCTCACTATGCCTCGGTCATGATGACCTTCTTTACGTCTGTCTCCCATCTCAGGCTTGTGACCCATACTGTTCCCTCAGCTGTAATGTTTTTACATCCACTCTGCACATGTTTTTACATCCCTCACCTTCAGGTTTCAGCTCCAGTGTCACCTTCCCAGATAAGCTAATCTGATGCTTTCTCCATTTTTATCAACTCTTTTATCAACCTATTCTTTTCCTCCACAACATATACCCCAGTCCAGTGCTTTATTTGCTGCTTAAACTATTGTATGCATAACGTCTGGCTCACAGATGCGACTTTAAGTCCCATAGGGTCAGGGAACACACATGTCTTGTTTGCGCCTGGTGACAACACAGTGCCTCCTCCATGACACAAGTGAGACATAAGCGTTAGGGGATGTGAATAATCAATTGTCCCTCCATCATCCTCATATCTCCTAAGCATAACAGAAAAAGCAAGCTTGCCTAGAAATCTAAGCGTCCCTCTCTGAGGTTAAATCAACCTAATTATCCCAAAGGGAAAAAAACAACAACAACCCAGCCTTCTATTTCCAAGGCAGAGGCAGGGGAATAAAGGAGAGCTTGATTGCAAAACCAGCCAGGGTGTTCCCACCTCTTCAAAGCACGAATCTGATCTATCATTTGTCACCCACGGAGTCTCTTCTGTCCTTACCTTACTCACCAGAGTTTTATTATGCTGTGGTCAATCAATACTCTGCAGCAACTCCTGCGGAGGTAAACAGGCCAGCTCAGAGAGCCCACAGCCCTCTTTGCATTTTTATGTCCTTCATTACAACAAGTGGGCTATTTTTATACCTGTTAGCTGCTCACAACTGGCAAAACCTCAGGCTGGGAATAAAATATGACAAGGCCAGCAGAGGTAACAATAACACTGCTTATACTGCAGCCAGCGTGCCATTAATAACAGCAGGAAGAGAGAATGAGGACGCGACAGGGAACGGTGTCAGGAGGGAAGGGAGGACTGTTGGGACCCAGTGAAAACACTGTCCAGAGGCAGGTGGTCAGGTGAGGGTCCCTGGCCAGCCCCTCATGACAACCCATCTCCCCCTCCATTTCCTTACCCTCTAGCCTGAAATCCTTCAAGATCTTAACTCTTAGAATTAGATAATTCTCATAGCCTGGCAGGGTCTAATATTCCGTAAGGCCAAACAACGTTAAGGTGTTTGTTTCTTAAAAATAATACGACCCGTTATTTTGAAACTTTGTAAAGTTCTCCCACAACAATGTATTTGCACAGGGGAGAAAAGAGACCACTACAAGGATGTTCACTGCTCGGTGGGTGAATAACAAAAATCGGAAATCATAGAGGAATGGCATATGCACTTTGGCATATGACCTTGGAAAGCTGCTACGTAGCTATATTGATTTTACACATCAAAGACTGTCCCTGACATTGCATACATTTGATTATTTACATGCATCTATTATACGTTTAAAGTGGACTTATGGCCCATTTCCAATGCTGAAATATAAGCCCATGAGGCAGAGACCTTGTGCCCAAACACCATGGGGTTCAAAATGGGCGCATGGCAAATGTTTGTGGAATGCATGAAGTCTGTCACCATTAACAAGGTACAGTAAATCTACACAAACTACCACAGAGACAATCCTGACACTGCTCTTATTTGCTTAAAAAAATATGGGGGGTGGGGGTGTGCATGAGGATCTGGGAAATGTAGCATTTTAACTTCCCCACTGCTGCAGCTATGAAAGGCGTAGTAGAAAGAGGGGGAATTAATGCTGAGTGCCAAACTACACATCGTTCAAAGCTTTATTTGAAGAAGCTTATTTTCCCAGATGAAAAGTTGAAACCCTTGGTGGAAGCTTCGGAAATCAAAGCCCTTTATAAAATCAAATAATTACTGTCATAGAATTCTTTCATAATGTTGACCTGCATGTGAGACCAAGTTATCTTTTAGAATAAAATGGACAAAACTAGTAGGTGTCAAGCTCCCCTATAAACAGAAGACTCCATGGTAACTTGAGAGAGAGAGAGAGAGAGAGAGAGAGAGAATGATGGTGCCCGGCGCTCTGAGGTGGTTGGACATAGAGTAGGTTTGATACTCTGAACAAACTGGGCTGAAACCACTTGCTGCAACTCAAGGACCTTGGGGAGAGCACTCATTCCCTCTGAGGCTCAGTGCCATCAGCTTAAAGAATGGACATTATACCTCAAACTGACACAAGATCATTTTAAGGGCTGACTGTCTGCATAAGAAATTTAGGACAGCACATGGTAAGAGTGGAATAAATGATGGCGGTGTGGTTTTAGTGAGGCTCTGACAAGGAGCTTTACATTCTGAGGGTTCATTTATCACTGCGACGTGTTCAAGCCATCTACTGAACCAACATGGCACCTCAACAATGACACATTTTACAAAGAAGGGGCCGACACGAACGGGGGTAGGGATGATTCTTACAAAGTCAGTTTTATTCCTGAAAAGTAATTCAAAGCATGCCAGCTGGGGTAGAACAATCTGTCCCTCCCAATCCTCACCTCCTTTTTACCCTGGAACTTGGCACATGATGAATCTAGAACTAAATGGAGCCCTTGGTATGTTACCCTGCAAAGAAAAGGAGACAGACACCCTTGAAAGCACCACCCTGTGCGAGGAGCAGGCAGGGGCAGGCGCGGTGGGGACCTGGCCTCATTACTTTGCAGCACTCTCCGCCCTTGTTGTATGTGCTCCGGTCTAATGAAGGTGTTCCAAGCACGCGCCTCTGCTGCATGCATATGTATGTATTCACTGCACACACGAGCTCTGTAACAGCACAGTGTGCCTGCTCCAGCTACAGACTTCTAAAGTAGCCATTTCAAAGGGATGAGAAGAGGAATCAAATAGAAATCCGGGTATTTTTCTTTTGTACTGTCAGGCCGTTGCAATCCCCTGGGGGTGCCTGAAGGGGGCGGCGCGACGTGACTAGCCCCTGTCCTTGGCAGCGCTGGAATTACATTAGATCCACCCAGGACAGAACTGGGTCTCCTCACTGACCTGTGCTGCCACCAGGAGCATGACAACCTCACAAATGCAGCAGCAGCTCTCCAGCTGCTAATTTTAGCTACAGGGACCTTTGGGTTTCCTCTTTTAAGATTTTATCTGCGTGTCTCACTTTTCTGGGATCCTGTGATAACCCCCAAGTGCAGCGTCTCCCTTCGTCAACAGTGACCACTCTGCCACCTTAAAAAACTCCAAAGCCAAATCTTCAAAGTGCCCTGCACTGCAAATAACCAAGACCCCTCTTTTCCCCGGGCAAGAGGGTTGCTAACAATTCTTTTCTTCTAGGCCCTTTGAAAGGTTGGGGGAGAAATACTTTGAGTGCAAGCAGTAACATGGGAAGAGCCCATCGGAGAGTGAGACGGGTGGGTTAAAAAGTTAGGCTGGTGGTAAGACTGCCTTATTGATCTGAAGTGAGAGAAGTCCCAGGCAGCTAAGAGCTGACCGTGTGCTGTGAGCGAGAGTCCCGTGTTGTCACAACATCTCCCTTTCGCTAATCTTGGCATTGCTTCCCATGGACTTGCAAGAAAAATGAGTTCAAACCAGCCTGCTGGGATTTTTGTTCTTTCTTCTGTATCTAAGCAGAGACATACTATAAATAAACACAAGCATAGCAATTATCTTGCATTTGCTTCTTTCAAGGGAATTCTAGGGAAAGAAGAGTGTCCTGGACTGTCTTCCGGACAATGGCATGTGAGTAAAAAGAAGGAAATTGTCCTCAATGTGTCTTGCTGTCCACCCTAGCTACCCATCCCACCTTTACCCACAATCCTCCACAGTGACCCCACTTCTACTCTTTCCTCTTCTATGCAGATAAACTCATCCTAGAAAAAGTATCAGGAGAGAAAACATCAAATTTCTCCAGGCCAATTTTCACCCTCTAAAGCAGAGGCCAGCAGACTTGTTTCTAGTTTGCCCATATCAAATATGTTGGCTTTACAGGCCATACCATCACTGTAGTGGACTACAATAGTTGACCACTGTAGCACTCAAAAGCAGCCAGCAACCTTACATGCACAAGGGAGTGCATCTGTGTTTAAAACCAAAACAACAACCAAAAGGCTGTGGGTCTTAGTTTCCTATCACTGTTCTAAAAGGTAACTGCCTCCTGAACACACAAAAAAACCAACAACAGACAAGCAGGCAAGCACCCTGTCACCAATAAACAGAAACAGACAGCTTTGCAGGGAGAGCAAGAAAGCTGATTTTTTGGCAAGAACAAAAGGCATTCCTCAGCTCTGGAACGAAGTGGATGTGCTTTTCTCGTGGATGTTGTTACCATGGGGAGTTTCTCTTTGGATCTCCAAAGGACTCTTGCTGGAATGGAAAATGCAAAGACAAGAGGAATTTTGCGTCTGCTCAGAAAGGAAAGCAAAACTTTTACATTGGATGTCTTTTTTTTTTTTTTTTTAGATAAAAATTTTAAGTCAAAAGTTCCCAGAAGTTGTATCCAGTTACCATGGTGGTGACGTTCTTGCTGGGCATCAGCTGTTTGGAAAATACTGCATCGCATGGGCTTACCCACTGCACCTGTTGCAAAATGTGCCTGGGCCACGGCAGCACTTAGCGAGCTAAGTTTAGCCTGTGAGCAAAGGGACAGCGGGAATCCATCATGTTCTCGGGGACATGCCCCTTGGATCATGGTCTAGTTACAGAAATAGCTTCCAATGACTGCTCTCCTTGGCGAAAGAAAAGTCACCCACAATTCTCTTTTATCTTGAAGCTAGAAGACACTCCAAAGTAGTAGTTTTTAATATTTGGGGATCTGGAATTACCTTAAGAATTTGATGGAATTGCCAAAACCGGTTTGGCTCAGAGGATAGAACATCGGCCTGAGGACTGAAAGGTCCCAGGTTCGATTCCGGTCCAGGGCATGTACCTTGGTTGTGGGCACCTCCCTAGTAGGGGGTGTGCAGGAGGCAGCTAATCAATGTTTCTCTCCCATTGATGTTTATAACTCTCTATCCCTCTCTCTTTCTCTCTGTGAAAAATCAATAAAATATATTTTTATAAAGAATTTGATGGAAGCTATATACTATGCCATTAAAAGCAAATACACATTTATATATAATTTCAAAAGCTTAAAATACTATATACATACACACACACAAGCACACACACACATACATACACACAAGCACAAATACACACACAGGCCAACCCCCAGATACCAGCATTAGAAACTCCTGCATCAAAGAGATGATGGTTTTGCCTAACATCAGGCAAAGATCTAGGCCCGTGGTCGGCAAACTGTGGCTCACAAGCCACATGTGGCTCTTTGGCCTCTTGAGTATGGCTCTTCCACAAAATACCATGGCCTGGGTGAGTCTATTTTGAAGAAGAGCATTAGAAAAAGTTTAAGTTTAAAAATTTGGCTCTCAAAAGAAATTTCAATCATTGTACTGTTGATATTTGGCTCTGTTGACTAATGAGTTTGCTGACCACTGGTCTAGGCCAATCCACTTTTCCCCATAAGCTCCAGGATCCTCCAGACAGGATGGCAGCATGCCAATCCTTTCCCACCCAGGGAAGACCAAGGAATCTCAGCCCTAAGTGTCAGAGCTGTTTCTAGGACAAGTCACACTCTGACTCAACACCTCTCTCCTAGAACATCCTGGATCTGAACTCTTTCTCAAAGACAGTTGACCTTTGACTCCTCACAGGGAGGACAATAAGAGTAGTTGTTTACTTTGGTGGAGTAACATGAGAAGAGTTGAGATGGTCTCCTTCTTTCCGTTAAAAATTCCTTATTTTAACTTAATCGTTTTTACCAATATCAGTTGTAGAGGTGACATGCTTAAGTTTTATTTGTCATTTGAGTTTGGTTGATATAAAAAAAGGAAGAGGTTCAGTGTTTATGTTTTAGGTAAAGCCTATAAAGAAAGGAATGTAGGCAGGGTCTCCCCCACTTTCTAGGTGACCATGGGCCAAACTAACCATCTCTAACATTTCTTGAGTGCTGTGCACTTTATAAAGTGTCCTCACTGCATAAGATGATTTAGTCCTTCCCACAGTGCTGTCTGGTAAGTACTGTCACTGTCCCTGTTGCATAGATGAGGAGACTGAGGCTTAGAGAAAATAAGTGACTTTCTTTTTATTTTTTAATATGCTTTTTATTGATTTTAGAAAGAGAGGAATAGAGAGATAGAAACATCAATAATGAGAGAGAGACATTCATCACCTGCACACCCCCTACTGGGATTGAGCAGTATGGGCACCCAGGTATGTGCCCTGACCAGGAATTGAGCCAGGGATTTCCTGATTCATGGGTCAATGTTCAAACACTGAGCCACACCAGCTGGGTGGAAGTGTCTTTCTTTGTATCACATAGCTAGTAAGTAGAGCATTGGAGATTTAAGCGCAGTCTCTCTGGCACCAGGGTATGAAGTCTTATCTATACCAAATGCAACACATAATTCATAAGTCTTAATTCTATTCTGGACTCCACAAACAACTAAATAGCCATGGAGAAGTTACTTAATTTTGGGGCTTTGACTCTAAAATTAAAAGTTTCTACACACACACACACACATACACACACACAAAATTAGATATTATCATATGTAATAAATGAGGAATATACAAATTGACTCTACCTCCACTACATCCATAAGCTACACCCACCAGCCAATCAGTAGCAGGTATGCAAATTAACCCAACCAAGATGGCTGTGGCCACTGAGTGAAAAGGAGGCTTGGGTTTCCCTGGCAATGGAGGAAGCCAAGCTTCCTGCACACCCTGACCAGCCGTGGACTCCACTCAAGGCTACAAAGTTTCAACTATAGAAAATAAGTAAATCCCAACAAAAATGGCTGTGGCCATGGTGCGGAAAGAACAGGAGGCTTGGGTTTCCCCGGCAATGGAGGATGCCAAGCTTTTGACCCACCCTGGCCTGCTTTATCCTCTACTCAAGGCTATAAAGTTTCAATTATAGAAGATAAATAAATCTCAGAAACCAGGGCCCCTGCTTGGGTCACTGGGGGGCATGGCTGGCCTGCAAACTACCACAGGCCCCTCACCCAGGCTACCCTATGCCCCAAGGGAACCCCACCCTGATCTGGGACACCCTTCAGGGCAAACCAGCCAGCCCCACCCATGCACCAGGCCTCTATCCTATCTAATAAAAGAGTATTATGCAAAGTGACTCTCCAACACAAGATGACTGCCCCCACATGGACACAAGATGGCGGCCACAAGAGGGACAGCAGGTTTGGAACCAAGTCTATAAGGGAGGGCAATTGTGGGTGATCAGGACAGCAGGGGAGGGCAATTGGGAGAGACGAGGCCTGCAAGGGAGGGCAGTTGGGGGTGATAAAGCCTACGGGGGAGTGCAATTAGTGATAACCAGGTCGGCAGAGGAGGGAAGTTGGGGGCAACCAGACCTGCAGGGAAGGGCAGTTGAGGGGGACCCAGGCCTTCAGGAGAGAGCAGTGGGACGAGGGCAGGCCTGCAGGGGAAGACAGTTAAGGGCAATCAGGCTGGCAGGGAAGCATTTAGGCATCAATCAGGCTGGCAGGGGAGTGATTAGGGGATGATGGATGATAAGGCTGGCAGGCAGAAGCGGTTAGGGGCAATAGGGAAGGCAGGCAGGCGAACAGTTGGGAGCCAGCAGTCCTGGATTGTGACAGGGATGTCTGACTGTCCGTTTAGGCCCAATCCAGGTAGGTAGAATCAGGCCTAAATGGGCAGTTGGACATCCCTCAAGGGGTCCCAGATTGGAGAAGGTGAAGGCTGGGCTGAGGGACATACACCCCAGTGCATGAATTTCGTGCATCAGGCCTCTAGTGTAGTAATAAAAAAGAATACAATCTTGCCATCTGTAAAAATATGGATGAATCTAGAAGATATGATGCTAAGTGAAATAAGTCAGACAGAGAAAAATAAATACGATATGGTTTTACTTATATGTGGAATCTAAAAAAAACAAAAAACACAACAACAATAAGCCACCAAATAAACAAACAAAACAAAAACAGACTCATAGGAATTGAAACCAAAGATATAGTTACCAGAAGTGAGGGGTTAGGGAGATGGGTAACCATGGGAAGGGGAATATAGTCAATAATACAGTGATAATTTTACACAGTGACAGGTGATTACCAGAATTAGTGGGGTGATCACATTGAAAGGCATAAATATGTGGATTATACTACACACTTAAAGCAATGAAAACCAATATAATATTAGTTTATACCAACTATATTGAAAATTTTAAAAAATAATTTAAAAAAGTAAGGATTAGATAACTTTAAATATACTTATTACCTAATAACAAGGTCATTTAATAAATCATGACTTTGATTACCTTTAAGAGCACAAATGTCTTGGCTTTCTTTTTATATTAGTATACGTTTCAATAATTCACAAGTAAAAACCAACAAGAAAAGAAGAGACCCTAAAAGGTGGAATGATAATCTGAACTCTCAAATATGCCTGGTCACATTTACCAGATCTGAATTTTATCACATGCCATTATGTTTCCCCAGCTTACTTGGTAAAGATACCATCTATCAGTAGACCTAAACCTTCATCAGCACAGGTTTCTTCTCGCAGAGGTTCATGTCACCTACTGGCTCTGGAGCTGGTTTCAATGAGGCGGAGTAGGCGGAGGCGAAGAGGCATGAGGATACCCAGCACCACTGTGTAGGGGGCTCCTCTTTGTGTCAGGGAAGGGAAATCTACTAGGAAACCTAAAAACAGGCTGGGCCAGTAGTACTAAGCACAAAAGTCAATCCATTTGCTAGTGAGCTGTATGTCTTGGTTTACCCTTTACTAGCAATAACTTTATACCTTTCTTCAGATAAGTAGGATAAGGGTGACAGCTTCAGTGCAGAGAAACCATTCTGAAACATACAATAAGAAAGAAAGCCAAAACCTGTTTGGCTCAGTGGATAGAGCATCAGCCAGCGGAATGAAAGGTTCCAGGTTTGATTCCAGTCAAGGGCAAGTACCTTGGTTGTGGGCACATCCCCAGTAGGAGGTGTGCAGGAGGCAGCTGATCGATGTTTCTCTCTCATCAATGTTTCTAACTCTCCCTCTCTCTTCCTCTCTGTAAAAAATCAATAAAATATATTTTTTTAAAAAGAAAGAAAATCATAGGCTGAAGTGATTATTAAGAGAACACATGAAGTAGGAAGAAGAGTGAGAATTCCACAAGCCCAATAACAGAAAGATTTAAATTGAATGGGACAAAATTGCCATTATTAAGGAAATTATCATTTACTATGTGACTAACCAAGTGTTAGGTTACCTGCTATCAAATTCACTCTGCCCAATAAATCAGTGAGAGTTGACATTCCCACCTTACTTATGAGTAAATGGAGCTTGAGAGAGTCCATGGCTGACTTGCAAAGGCTGCACAGAAAGCAAAAGAGCTGGGCAGAGAATGTGATTAATATTTTCAAAAACATTTTAAAATGTCAAAGAGCTATGGTATGCAGTGTTTCATGACAACATTTTCTAGCTTATATTGCCTATTAGAATGCTTTGCACGAGTCAGGGACACTTTTGACCCCACTATTTGGACGTGCCATTTGATTCTGAGGATGTTCTGACTCCATGTTTATGAAAACACTATTAGCATTATATGAATAGAAATGAATATTCTATTGACCACGTGTTTTAGAGTGAACTACTTTAAGCCAATTTAACTTGTCGACCCATATTCTACTTAGTACTATAAAATGGTTACTATTTTTCTGATTTATTTTTATTTTATTAAAAGTATTTTCACCATAAATCTTTTCTGTGAAAACTTCATTGAGGATTTTACTCAACACTTTGGCCATAGCAAACATTAACTGAGTTTTCTTTTGATTCCGATATTTCTCTCAAGTACAATATTGCTAGGTGAAAATCTTGCAGATCTAGATGTTATAGACCATGCAGTCTTGGTAAATTTTATTTCTTGATAACTGTATCTATCAATGATAGTCATTATTTATTAAGTAAATGCCTGAGAGAGTACTTTATATAATAGCTGGTTTGTGAGAAAATTGAAGCAATTATCCGTGGACATTCCGGGATTTCTCTATTGTCAAGACGTAATTTAATGGATCACTTACCCTGTTCTTCTGTGTATTTCCAATACCATCATGCCTGTGCAGGTGGTGATTTGTGAAGCAAGAAAAATGTTGGGTAACAATGGGAAGGTCACTTACATTGTCCCTGAGAAAGTCATAATCTGCTGTTATAATTGATAATAAACTTGCATAATTTTAATGGGGAGAAGAAAGAAAACATATTTGATTGTCTGGGAAATTTTGCATTAAGGAGTAAGCTCAAATACCAGTTTCTTTGGTTCAAATACCAAAGAAATAACAATCAGCAACCTAAAGAAGTTAATCAGCAACCTAAAGAAGCAATGTCATATTTCAGGCCCACATTAACCATGGCAGAACATGTGGAAAGGGTCCATTACATTTAATATAGTCAGCTACTCAAAAACAAACAAACAAACAACAACAACAACAACAACAAAAACCCTGCGAACGTACCCTCCCTAATTTAGTGATCAGAAAGCAAAATTTGTTAAGGCTTCTTCATTCCTGTCACTAATACTATAGACCGATTTCATTTTGGAACTCTTTTTTTTTCTTTTTTTTTTTTTTCACAAAGACTGAGAGAGTAGACCACGGCAATCTGGAGTTTGAACTTTAGGTTAACCCATCTTTTTAAAAGAAGTAACACCGCCCCCCCCCCCCCCCCCGACATAATGAGGCATGAGGGCTGAGGCTGGAATTCAAAGATTAGTGCAAAATTATTGTATCTGTTTGCCTTCTGTGATAAAGTAGGAAGTTTATTAGCCAAGCCTGAAAATACGTGGGCTCTAGATCTCTGCTGCTCTACACTGTCCTCCCTGAGTTGCTCACTTCTCCCCATTTGTTGTCTAATTCCCCAAATGTTGGCAGGGACTGGGCATGTTAGAATGGTAACCCCCATTCTAATATTCTCTGTGTTCCCCTTTAGCTCTCTAGCTGTAGATGCTCATAGAGAAACCCTTCCTTCCTTCCTTCCTTCCTTCCTTCCTTCCTTCCTTCCTTCCTCCCTTCCTTTCTTCCTTCCTTCCTTCCTTCCTTCCTTCCTTCCTTCCTTCCTTCCCTCCTTCCCTCCTTCTCTCCTTCCTTTCTTCCTTCCTTCCTTTTTTCCTTCCTTCCTTCCTTCCTTCCTTCCTTCCTTCCTTCCTTCCTTCCTTCCTTCCTTCCTTTCTTCCCTCTTTCCTTCCTTCCTTCCTTCCTTCCTTCCTTCCTTCCTTCCTTCCTTCCTTCCTTCCTTCCTTCCTTCCTTCCCTCCTTCCCTCCTTCTCTCCTTCCTTCCTTCCTTCCTTCCTTCCTTCCTTCCTTCCTTCCTTCCTTCCCTCCTTCCCTCCTTCTCTCCTTCCTTTCTTCCTTCCTTCCTTCCTTCCTTCCTTCCTTCCTTCCTTCCTTCCTTCCTTCCTTCCTTCCTTCCAAAATGTTTACTTGTTATTTTAGATAGTAGATTCTACTACATTCCAGGCTCTATTCTAAATGCAGGGGGAAATACTGAACACAACTGGCAAAATCCCTGCTTTATGGAGCTTGGAGTCCAGAAGACCTCGCTGCTCTCTGAGCTTGCATAGATGTTCAGTGCTGTGGTTTCCAAACCAATTCTCCGTGGCTATGGAAACAGTTCAGTGATTCCCAGCTGACACTTGCTGTACTTTTTATGTCTTATCTAGTAAATCTCACAGCAACTCCATGAGTTCCACACTTTTAATTTGCCCATGTTTCCAAAGAGGAAAGGGAATGTTTACAATTGAGATCAACTTGTTCGAGGTCTCAGGAGAGAGGAAGTTATAGCACTGGAATTTAAATCTTATCAGAGACTTTGATAAGAATGATAGCTATATTCCAAGAACTCTATGAAAACTTTGCACATAGTCCCTCCCAGCAAATGCAATTTCTATGCTTTCCAGGGAATCTGTTGATGCTAACAGACATTTTTTTTTAATTATATTTTATTGATATTTTACAGAGAGGAAGGGAGAGAGATAGAGAGCTAGAAGCGTTGATGAGAGAGAAACACCGACCAGCCACCTCTTGCACACCCCCTACTGGGGATGTGCCAGCAATCAATGTACATGCCCTTGACTGGAATCAAACCTGGGACCCCTCAGTCCGCAGACCGATGCTCTACCACTGAGCCAAACCGGTTTCGGCTAACACACAATTTAATGCCCACATAGGTAGTCTGTCTTTTCTCTCTGATGGTCTTGAAGACACTGTCCTTTTGGCCCAAGATGTTGAAATTATCAAACAGGAACTTTTAAATTAATATGCTCAAAGTTTCAAAAGATATAAAGAAAAATACGAACATCTGAAGAGAGGAGAAATTTAAGTACAGAAATGCGAACTGAAACAGAATCTCCTGAAGATGTTAGAAATAAAAGAGATGCATATACAAATAAATAGAGGTAAGCCCTAGAAATTGTAATCAATTCAGTGAGAAAAGCTTTTTTTTTATCTGTTCCTAGAATGATTGGATAGCCATATGAAAAACTAATCCTTTTTTTTTTTACAATATACACAAAAGTTAATTTGATGTCAATCAGAAATATAAAGATAAATTCCATAACAGTAAAGCTTTAATAAAAATAAAGAATACCTTTGCACTATATATGCATACCATAAAAAAGAATGATAAAATAGATTTATTCATATTTAAAATTTTTGCTCATCAGAAAAAGAAACATCAAGAAAATAAGTAGACAAGCTACAGAATAGGAAAAACTTATAGGAAAAGTCTAATAAAAATTTGTATACAAAACAGACACCGAACTCTACAAAACAATAAAATGATAAATAATCCAATAAAACAAGGGCACAAACTCAAGCACACAAATCACAAAAGCTGTAGGAATGGCCATTAGAGACATGAGAAGGTGCTCAACATCATTAACTACCAGAGAAAAGCAAATTGAACCTACAATAAGATATGACTTCATACCACTAGAATGGTTACGTTTTTAAAAATTAAAAACAGCAATTGGAGAACACATAGAGAAAGTAACATTTTTATACACTGCTTGTACAAATGCAAAATGCTGCAACATCCTAAGACTCATTTGTCAGTTTCTGTGGTTCTCAAATGAACACCTTTAATTCTCTTAATTATTAAGGAGCCTGAAGAGCTTTTGTTTACATGCTAATTTTCTATCAATATTTAACATATCAGAAATTAAAACTGAGAATTTTTTAAAATACTTTCTTATTCATTTACTTTGAAATATCAATATAATGTAATACTTTAATGAGAAAAAACATTTGCCAAAACAAAAATAGACTGTCACTGCTTTACATTATTATCAATATCTTTTAAAATATATTTGTATTGATTTCAGAGAGGAATCAAGAGAGATAGAGAGATAGAAACATCAGTGATGAGAGATATTCATTGATCGGCTGCCTCCTGCATATCCCACACTGGTGATCAAGCAGGCAACCCATGCATGCATACAGACCTAGAACTGAACCATGCCTCCTGGTTCATAGGTTGATGCTCTACTTCTGAGCCATGTCAGCTGGACTATACATCTTTTTTAATATCTGGCTTTATAAAAGACAGTTGCATTCTTACATCTTTCTCTGCATTCACCCTCTTAATATTGTTTAGGTTTAGAAAAAGAAGAAATCTTGTTACAGAGAAAGGAGTTGGAAAAAGCTAGGAATATATATATATATATATATATATATATATATATATATATATGTGTGTGTGTGTGTGTGTGTGTGTGTGTGTGTATATATATATATATATATATATATATATATATATATATATAATTATAGGTCGATGCTCAACTACTGAGCAATATTTTTGATGAATTGATTTACTAGGGGCTATACATTAAAGGAGCTCAAAATAAGTATTTTGAATGACAGAAAATTATATAGCAATGCGAAGCCCAATCCTAACAACTTTAAGGCAATGGGGTCAATTACAAGAGAGAGGAAATGTACCCATAATACATTTCTCATCTTGGTGATTTCTTCCCTTAATATTGAATTCTTAGCCCAACTAAAGAATACTCATGTTTGGGGAATGATGTGAGCACCAGTCCCTTTCTTGATAATATAAATTTGGAATTGAAAACCCCTGGTATGCTTCTGTCATTTGCATAGACAGCAAGTTACTGCAAGAGCTCTGGGGAGTGACATATGGAACTGTCATTTGACCTAGTGATTCCACTACAAGAAATATATCCTAAGAAAGCTGAAACACCAATCAGAAAGAATGTAAGCGCCCCTGTGTTCAAAGAAACACAATTTACAATAGCTAAGATCTGGAAATAGCCCAAGTGCCCATCAATGGGTGAATGGCTAAAAAAGCTGTGGTATATTTGAATCATGAAATATTATACAGCAGTAAAAAGAGTCTATTACCTTCTAAGGCATCATGAAGGAACCTGGAGAGTATTATGTTAAGCAATTATAATCCTGTCAGAGAAAGACAAGTATCACATGATCTCACTCATATGTGGAATCTAAAAAAAACAACAAAATAAACTAATGAACAAAATAGATCCAGAGAAATAACAGCATGGAACAGACTGTTGAATCTCAGAAGGAAGGCAAGGATGGGTGGGTAGGTAGGTGGGAAGAGAATAACCAAAGAACTTGTATGCATATATGCATAACCATGGGCACAGACAATAGTGTGGTGAAGGTCTGGGGTTGGGGGCAGGTGTAGGCTAGAAAGAGGGGTAAAGGGAGACATCTATAATACTTTCAACAATAAAGATTTAAAAAAATAACTGTGGGAGGACCAACTTTGTGGGTCATGGTCTGCAAAGAGAGAGAAGCATGGGTCATATGCTCAGAGGAAAATGAGAAGAAGAAAGGATCAGGCCCAGAGAGACAGAGAGCCCAAGTCACCTGGGTTCTGTCCCCTCTCCTGGTCCCAGCTTCAGTTCCTCAGGCCACACAACTAATTCCTGACATCAACCCTTGTCTCCATGTAACAAACACCCCCACTCCAACACACACTTCCTTAGCAATTAACATCAGTTGTGTGGGTTTTCTACTTTCAAGTATAGAGCCTTGACAAAGCCATATGTAGAAAAATAAGGTCTTAATGCATCCCAAATATATTCTATTTAACAAGAGTAAGTATTAGTGATATTGACAGGTGCTTCCAAATAGCAGCACCGTGTAAGGTAGCCTTTTGCATCCGTGTCTAATTTGGGCCCAAGCACTCCAAGGGCTGCCAGCAGCACACTAGAGGGCAGGCCAAGCCACAGGATAAACAGGTTGCATCATCCTGCAGTTCACATTTACTACATATTATGTAATTTAAAATACTTTAAAAAATAAACTAAGACTTTGCATGAATACTTAAGATAAAATAACAGACTTCAAAGAAACTTCCTGCTTGTTGGCAGACTGCTTGAGGCTAAGTGTGAGCCTTTTGGGGTCCCCCACTGCTTTCCCCAGCCAGGGGTTCTTTGGAAGAAACATTTGAACAATACTCATGCATTTCAATACCAACAATAGGAACAGTCCAAGAGCAATTCCACTTGTCAGCATGTATAATTTAATCTCAGGTCATCTTCACAGTTAAACCTCTCATTTTCTTTTTATTGCTATTAAAGCAAAGAGACAAACACATCATCCAGAAGTCCATGATAGCTTCTGTGAAACGTTCTGCGTTAGTTGGTCCATTCCCACTTCACACACTACTGAGTCTGAAATACTAATATCAAAATGAATGTTATAGTATTAGTGATATTAATGGGTGTAAACAATTCAAGCTCTAATTTTGAAGTCTAAAAAACAAAGCCATTAATTTTATATCTAAACTTAAGGGCATTTTCAAAGGAAGATTTTACCTACAGAGGAGGTTAAATAAATTATGGTTTAATAGATAAGGTAAGTATTAATGGTACAAGTCCAACACATAGTATTGAGTTTTAAAAATGAGAGAAAAGTCACAGTGTTAAATGATGTAAAATCAATTCAAAACAATGCAAAATAATAAGTAGATCTATATATTTTCCACAAGTATTTACTTATGAGTGTAAAAATCCATTGCAAAAGATCTGGAAAGATCCACTCCAAACAAGTAACAGTAGTTATCTTTAGAGAATAGGTCTAGGAGGGAAGTCAGGGGGTCTATTAACATCTCATTCACATTCTTTTACATGAACATTCTTTGTTTTCCTTCTTAAAGCAATTATTGTTCAGTCATAATGATTTCAGTCTGTTTTGGACACTGGAGAATCAGAGATAGAGAGAGACAGCTACAGAGGCAAAGGAAGAGAGAGAGAGAAGGGAGAAAAGGAGGCAGAGAGGGACGGACGGAGAAATCTGTAACATTGCTGCCTAAAATGCATAATTAAAAACATATACAAAAAAGATGTGCTTTTTGGTGGCTTTTTTAAAACATGAAGGATACTTTAGTGATTTTGCTTTTTTTAAAATTTCTACTAAAAGTTTATTAATGGCAAATGTGTTTATATTTTAATAATGTTTTAACCCAAGTTTCCTAAGACAAGAGTCATTTGGTAAGCCATAGTACTGAGTTAAATTCAATAAACTAAAGGAAAAGATATCATTAAACTGTTTCCAGAGCAACGCCTGCTTTCGGGCTCTTGGTTAAATGTCCATAAAATGACCAAGATACTTAGTTGTCTGTTTATTACCACTACTTCCTTGTTGACTTAGTTGGTAATTTCTGATACGTTTTATTTTCAGTCTGGATTCATTTTCTATTGGCATTGACTCCAAACAAAAGAGTTTTAATGCTCCCTGCTCACTACCTCCCAATCTCTGGTTCTGTATCAAACAATAATAATTTGCAATCAAGCACTAAAACACACTATCCACGTCTTCCTGCAAGGGATTTCTGGATTTTGTTAGAGAATTGTAGAGGTGGTAAATTCTAAGACAAAATGAACCTGGTTCATCTCTTTCCTATTCGTTTGGGTTTATCTTATTTATCTTTTTATTCCCAGAGGCCAAGCAGAGGCTTGTTTGTGATCTCCCAGCTCATGAGCGAAAGGGCGGGTCTGGACACCAGTTTCCAATCTAGGAGGTCCTAGCTCCTCTGCCTCTGGGAAAAGAAAATTATCTTGGGATTTCTACACTGGATTTTGACATCTGTAAACTGAAGCCTCATTCATTTCCTCAGAGGTCCTTGTGGGTTTCACACCTTTTCCTTATTGATCATAGGAGGAATTACTCTCCCTTCTCTTCTGTATAAACATCAAATTTCATTTTTATAAAGGCGCCTCACTGTCTCCGTGAAACATCAGTGGTGACGGAGGTAGCTTTCAATGTTTCTTTGTAAATTATGTCTAACTCCATAATAAATGCCAAAAGAGAGGAAATCAAAATTGACAGTGTTGATTTCCATGGACGTAGAAGAATATCCAACCAGGAGAATGAATCAAAGTTTCAACATTTATTACACTTATAAAATTCTAGGAGAGCCTAGAGACAGCCACATCACACAAAACAATTCTTAATCTTATCATTTTTTAATATGGAATATCTACAGACAAATATTTTAAACTTCCATGGGCACCCAGCCTCGGAATTTTTTTAAACCAAATAAACAGTCATATTTTTCAAAGATTTATTTTGGTATATATTTCTTTAATGTCCTCAGGTGAGAGTTCATAAAACAAAACAAAACAGAATAGCTTATGGACCAGCTGGCATGGCTCAGTGGTTAAGCATCGACATATGAACCAGGAGGTCATGATTAGATTCCTGGTTGGGGCATATGCCTGGGTTATGGGCTCGATCCCCAGTGTGGGGCATGCAGGAGGCTGCCGATTGATGATTCTCTCGTTATTGATATTTCCATTTCTCTCTCCCTTCCTCTCTAAAATCATTAGAAGTATATTAAAAATAGTTTATGATTTTGATTTTTCTCAAGAAGAGGAATAACGTGCTTTTATACAAAATTAGGGGAAATGCAGTACATGCATGTTTTGATGTGTTCTTTGTATGTACCAGGCACTGTGATAATGCACATACATTATCTACTCTGTTAGCCAAAGTAACCTTACTGAATTCTTGCAGAATTGCAAAACTGAGGCTGAAAGAGAGAGGAAAAATGACTTGTGTAAGGTCACACAGCTAATAAGTAGAGACACCAGGAATTGAATTGAATTGAAGCCTTCTAACCCCAGATCCAAAACTTTTTGCCTTGCATCAATCATTTGTCTTGAATTTGTAAGTCTCAGAACTGGAAATAATCAAAGGTTCTAGAAATTTGCACAATACTGACTACAAAAGCAGGAAAATTATTGCAATCCAATCTCGCACCTGCTCCCATCAAAACTGTCATTTAGTTGTCGTTAATCTAACATATTTTTCAGTCTTCACCTTACTTGACCTCCTCACAATAGTGTTGACACTTCTCTTCTACCATCCTCTCCTAATCGAAACACTTTCATCCCCGTTTCCATGGCATCTCACTGTTGCTCTCTTCCCATTTCTTCATCTAGTCATGAATACAGCCCTTACAGGCTACATCCTAGCATCTCTTCTCTTGTCATTCCAACTTGACCATTCATACCCAAAGCTTTGACTTCTATCAACAGCTAGGAACTCTTACATTCCAACATACTCGTATTTACTCAAAGGCATCTTTAAATCTTCAATTCAATGTCTCAAAGGTACCCCAGAATTTAGCAAGTCTCAAAAAATACAGATGTCTTCCCTCGCCAAGCCCAGTCTTCTTCTAAGGCTTAACAAATTTGGTGAGCAGCAATGTTTAGGTTCACAAGAAGCTTGGAATAACCTTGAACACCAGCTTGTCAAACCTCCAGCCCTAACATCCCATCCACACCAACCCTCACTAAAACTGCTTCTCTCCTTCTCCATTGCTACCTTCTTTGTCTAATCCATCTTTATCTCTTGCCCAGGGACTTCCACTGCTTCCTAACTGATCTCCCAACAACATCCCAATTCATCTTCCACACAGTAATCAGTCATCTTTTCAGACTTCCGTGGCTTGCTCTTAACTTAGGTTCTAAATCATTTTTATTGTCCTACAAAGCTCAGCATGAGCGAGCTTCTACGTGCCCCTTGAGGTTCCTCTTGTTCTTCTCTCCTCTTGCTCTCTATATTCCACTGACCTGGGTTTTTACTTTCTAGAAGCCATGCTTCCTTTTGGGCAAAGGACTTTAGCAGATTCTGTTCCCTCTACCAGGAATATCCCATTTTATTCCATCATTAACTCAAACACACACACACACACACACACACACACACACACACACTATATATATATATATATATATATATATATATATATATATATCCTTTATTTTACCCAATCCTTACTTTTTAGAATAGTTCAGGGAAGGCTTTTCCAATACCTCCACCCCATCCTTGCCTCTGACAGGTTTATTGGTTATATAATGCCAGAGACTTACCTCACCTTATAATTAGAGTTTCATTAGTGTGGCTATTTGTTTAATGTCCATTCACTCCAAGAAACAGGGGCTGGATTGCCCAGGGCCTATTGAAGCACAAGGCATTGTAGATAATCAATACATATAAATGAATGAAACAATTTATGGTTTTAAAAGGATTTAATATGTGAACAAGAAAGAAACACAGTGCTAAAAATGAAAGGTTGATTGCTTCCAAAACTATTATTTTAAACTAGAGGCCCAGTGCACAAAATTCATGCACAGGGAGTGGAGGGTGGAGAGGGGGGCTCCTTTAGCCCAGCCTGCACCCTCTTGCAATCCAGGATCCCCTTCACAATATGGGACCACTGGCTCCTTACCACTTGCCTGCATGCCTGGTCACCCTTAACCACTTGCCTGCCTGCCTGATTGCCCCTAACCACCTCTGCCTTGACACTTGCTGCAGCGGCTTTGTCTGGAATGATGTCCAGAAGGTCGTTATGCTGCCCAGTCTAATTAGCATATTACACTTTTATTATTATAGATAACTAACCTCCTTTTGTGTGTTTGTATGGCACTAACATTATGGCATCTACCAAGCTGTCAATGTCAGAAGCCTGCAAATCATTCTGATTCCTTTCTTTCTTTGTATCAGCTTATCCTGCTGCATTTATTTCTGATATCCAGCCAGGGTCCCTTCACTTCCCTTCTCTCTAGCATCACTAAAACCACCCACTCTAAGGCACTACATGTCTTGCTGGGAGGACTGAAATAACCTCTAGTCTTTCCACTTTCCCATCTTTGTTCTCCTAAAATTATTTCTTTATTTGGAAGCTAGAGTGATTATTGTGAATTAATAAACCAGATCACCTTAATTCCCTTTTTTAAAATCTTTACTATTAAAAACAAACAGAAACAAAAAACTCTTCCAACACCATTATTCTCCATCATGTCACCGTTTTAGTCCTGTTATTACCATGTGACATTGATGAATTCTATCTCACTCAGATAAGGATACAATTCCCTGAGGTAAGAAACTGCTATGTGTACCTACTATGCCAGGTGCATGATAAGAACTAAAAATTACTGTTAAGTTATTGAATGCATGGTGACAGTTGTCTATTTTTCCAAAATCTTTTTTCAGAAATATTTTGAAGAGCTTGCTTATTGAATGAAATTGGGGGCCCCTTTTATCCTGGATATCTCCCTGAGCATCTGAAACCAGAGAAAACTCAAGAAATGCCTTCTTCTAATGATTAGGTCCCCACCGAAAGCTTATTGTATCTTGAATAAAATCTACTTAACAATTCATGACTTTCAGAATTCATATGAAAGAGGGCTAATCTGATCCTCTAATTTCTTATTCTTTCCAGTCCTAATGATAAGTGTGGCTAACAGGGCAACAGGGTAATGATCTTCATTATCTCTTCCTCTTTTCAAAATTGCTCACTAAGTGCTTCAAATGAAAAGGGGCCCGCGGGTGCCCCAGGACAGCTAGTGGAAGTGGTGCTTTTTTGTTTATGCTAATTAAGTAGGTTGCAGACTGGTTACTTAGCAATATCCCTCATTGAGATGCTCAGTGCTGGGAACTTAATTATATGTTTTAGGCCTAAAGTGGTCATTATTAAGAAGCAAGCAGACGATATTCATGGAGTGGATGCTATTATTAGTGTTTCTGGGGTCTGGTATGATAAAACTCTTGGAATGTGCAGAGCCATTTAAGGAAGGATGGCTAAATTGTATTGTGGTGTTTCACTACTGAGCATTAAATAAGTGTTGTTGTTTTTTTTAAAAAAAAACAAAATTTTATTAAATATATTTACATATATTTATATGCACTGGAATACAGTGATACTCCAACCTTTGCCTGTGGGTTTTAAAAAACAACAACAACAACAACAAAACTTCTCTTAGCTTTAGCATATCCTTGTGCTTTTATTTATCTGTTTTAAGTATTTTATTGAATTTATTGGGTGACACTGGTAAACAAAATTATACAGGTTTTTTATACATCATCTGTACACTCTATTGTGTGTTCACCACTTGAAGTCAAGTTTCCTTCCATCGCCAGTTACCCTTGTTTATAGGAAGTAATTTCCACACTTGCCTTCAACTGGTATTAATAACAACTTCCTAAATCAATCTGCTTGGCATACGTGAAAGAACAACTTCATTAAAAATCAAATTTCTCATCGGGCCTTGTATTGGGGGGTTTGGGGGTGGAATATATAATCCTATATTTTTCCGTATAGAAAACAAGCTATTGATTTTTTTGGCAACATAATTTTACTGTTCTAAGAGTCGTTTTCCCTCTTAGACATCAGTCTCCTGCCATGATCTGTGTGGCAGGGATGAAAATGTGCTGATTTTATGCAAGCTGACTAGAGTGTGCTCCACAGAAGCAGAACAAACAAATGCAAGCAACATAAAATATTTAGATCCCAGGAACATTAAAAGCAATTCTGGTGATAGGCATAAATTATGTTTAGAGGATGGATCTTCTATGTAACAGCGAGGAGCTGATAATCGGCCAATTTTCTTATAGGCAACAGAAATAAACCACAGTTCGGAATAAAAATCTAAAATTTAGGCATGTTGGAAAGTCATACTAGTAAATATATCAGATATACTAGTAAATATGTTATCTGAATCCTGTCACTGTGGTTGGGTGGGTGGTTTGCAATTTCCCCCCAGGCTTAATTGAGCAATATCCATTTTGTTTCACATTAACAAAGACTCTAAATATTTAACTTAGAGAACATGTGTAGCAACTCTTTTCCTGACAGCTGATGGAAGACACACATTTGGTTCACTATTGCATCCCCAAAGAGAGTGACAGCAAATTGCTAACATCAGGGGTGGGGAGAGTCAGGAAGGTATGTCTACACTGGGAGGCTAGCTAGTTAAGATAATAAGTACTGAGTTACAAAAGACATCAATGTCCTGGCAATGTAACACAGTTGCTTAGAGTACCCTTCCCTTACACAAAAGGTTACAGATTCCATCCAGGGTCAGAGTGTGAATTGGAGGCAATAGATCAATGTTTCTGATTAATGTTTCTCTTTCACATGGATGTTTCTCTCCTCTCTCTCTCTCTCTCTCTCTCTAAAAGTCAATTAAAAAAAATATCATCTCCCTAACCGGTTTGGCTCAATGGATAGAGAGTCAGCCTACGGACTGAAAGGTCCCAGGATCAATTCCGGTCAAGGGCATGTACCTTGGATGCAGACACACCCCCAGTAGGGGGTGTGCAGGAGGCAGCTGATAGATGTTTCTCTCTCATTGATGTTTCTAACTCTCTATCCCTCTCCCTTCCTCTCTATAAAAACATCAATAAATTATATTTAAAAAAAAACAACATATCATTTGGTAAGGATAAAAAAAAATCCACATCATAGTCTTCTCTCTGACACTTACTTCACACTGCTTCCTCTGGTATATTTTCATCAAATTGAACAATTTTTCTATCACCACATTACCTTTAAAATTTTTGATGATGATACCTGAAGGGTAAGTCAAACATTTAGTATTTCTTGTTTGAATGGCACCTCACAGTTATTCAAGTAAAGCTATTCTTTAGGAAAAAATAAATCCCAGCTAATAACTTAATGAAGAATGATAAAATATGAATAATACCATTCTGCATTCTCTATTAACATAATGGATCCAGGCAACAATAGTTAAGTTGCTTATAAAACCATAAGGTAAAAGCTTTGTGGGGAGTTTTATAATGGATGAGCAGATATCACAAAAACACAATGATTAGTCTTAACAAAAAGATAGACAACCAGCCATAATATATTCTCTAATGTAGAGCATTAAGAAATACATGAGCCACTTTTAAAATAAGACAAAATATTGAACCTCAATTTGATAATGCCTCTGGTTTAAAGGGCAAGTTTATGGGAAATGCAGGGGGTAAATGAGCACATAAACACCATGCGGGTGCAACCCACAAAATTTGAGCAGAGACTATATAGAACAACAAATAAATTTTAATAGAAAAAGGAAGAGGAAACTGTTATAGATTAAAGGGTACCTTTCACTAATTATCCCAAAATGTATTTTATAGACAAAGAAACCAGTTATCATGTGTCTTTAGCATCCTTCCATCTAATACAGTCCCTCAATCTTTTCTTAGCTTTCAGGATCCTTTGGAAACTATGTTATTCAATTTGGGTTTGTATGTCTAGATTTGGTAGATCAGGATAAGGTCTATGTCTTTGGCGGTAATAGATATCACGGAAGTGATGCTCTGACACAATTGCATCCTGGCAGCTGACATACAATTTGAATTGTGCCATTACTAATGTTGGTGACTTGGCTGATTTAATAAGGGTAGTTTTATGCCAGTTTTCTCCATTAAAAAGTAAGTCTTCAGCATTAATAAGCAGTTAGGGAGAGATACTGTGAAGCAATGTAAATAGTTTGCTCCTCAATAATTTTCAAATTTGATCATTTACACCATAGTAAGACCTGCACCCCTACACAGGAACCCTAAGAGGGGGTTGAAGTGCTAATACCCAGCTGGCTCTCTTTTGGCTCCACAGACCTTCCCTCCCAATCCTAAGTACTGGTATCTTCTGTGCTCTGCCCTACTTACTGAATTTTAGGACAGAATAGTACCAAAGGGGACTATAAATGTGCTTATGTGATTTGATTTCAAACACTGTGTAATAGCTACCTCAGAGAACATATCTCCAGCATCTACAAGTATAATGATTGCCATAAAGTAGACACTCAATGAATGTCTGTGAAAAAGTGAAGGGACACTTAAAACTTTGTTTCCTCAACAAAGCTAATCCTATAAAATAAAAGCCCAGAGAGTGAATGACTGGTTGACCAGTTGTTATGAAGCACACTGACCACCAGGGGGTAGACGCTCAACGCAGGAGCTTCCCCCTCATGATCAGTATGCTCCCACAGTGGGAGTGAAGCTCAACTGACAGGGATGAGTGGTGCTCCCACAGTGGGCCAATCCCCGCAGGCCATGCCCCCTCACCAATACATGAATCTCGCACACCATGCCTCTAGTATTTAATAATTTAGTAATTGATGAATGTTGCCATTAGATTAGAAATAAGATAAAATGATGCCATAAAAGAGAGGGATGGAACAAAATATTAGGAAAGCCCTTAAAGGAGAAAAATTTGGAATGGCCAGTATCACAGAACTGACCCATGGTTCTGTCCTAACTGTTTCTTCCCACTGTCTATACCTCACAATCTATGCTCATGTGATCCTTTTAAGCCCATCCTCTATGTCAATGTGGTAAGAGGAGAAATTTGAAATCTATCGTACCATCTCAACAAACTTTCTTTAATTTTGGAATTGAGCAGAATCATTGGAAACCCACTTGCTGAATGGTTAATTTTTCAATCTCTTCATTAGCTAAATAAGTAAGAAAATGTGATTTTGATCTGAATTTCCAATGGCCAGTTAGCTGTGAATTTATCATTGTGGTTGTGCTGAATGTCTATTTTGTACATGTTTCAAACTTCTGAATTTCAGCCAGTTATAATTTCTCAATAGTTTATAAGTAATTGATTAAGTTTTCCCTTAAATACAGTTGACTTGCCTTCTATACAGGGTGGGGCAAAAGTAGGATTACAGTTGTGAGTATGTGAAATAGTTTATTTTTCTATTATTATTTATTAATTATTTTATTATTTTCAAGATGAACAACTGAAAACCTATTTTTGCCACACCATGTAGTTATCCTTCTTCTCACATTGAAATAGATTTGGTGAATTGTCAGAAACCCATTTTAAAGGGTAATTTTTCTGATAGTTTTTATAGAATCAACTAGAGGCCTGGTGCATGAAAATTCACATACTAGAGGGTGGTGTCCCTCAACCTGGCCTGCCCCCTCTCACAGTCCAGGAGCCCTCAGGGGCTGGGTGCCATCTTATGGCTGTGGGCACCACCATCTTTGAAAGTGTGGTAGTCAATTAGCATATTTCCTCCTTATTGGCTGTGGGCACCACCATTTTGCCATGGTGTGAGGGTCGATTAGCATATTCCCTCTTTATTAGATAGGATTAACCTATAGCTAATGACTAGTATCTAATAGCAAATTATTTATTCTCTAACTTCAAATAATGATATCTACCAGTGCTTTTCAATACATCAGTGGTGAAGGATCAGTGATTTATGGCTTGTCAGCTTTTGTTTGCTTAGCCAACCTGCTGCTGATTAATATTTTATAAAAAGTCATAAATATGATTTGACAAAGGAGGCAAGTCTCTTCAATAAATGGTTCTGGGAAAACTGGACATGTACATGCAAAACAAAATGAAACTAGACCACCAACTTATACCATATACAGAATAAACTCAAAATGGATAAAATACTTAAATATAAGTCATGAAACCATAAAAATCGTTGAATAAAACATAGGCAGTAAAATTTCAGATGTCTCATTTAGCAATATTTTTGCTGATATAGCTCAGTGGACCAGGGAAGCAAAGCAAAAAATACATAAATGGGACTATTTCAAACTAAAAAAGCTTCTGCATAGCTAAGAAATTTCTCAACAAAATGAAAAAGGAGCCCATAATATGGGAGAACATATTTGCCAATGGTACATCTGATAAGGGATTAATATCCAAAATATATAAAGAAACGATACAACTCAACATCAGGAATACAAACAATCCAATAAAAAAATGGACAAAGGACCTAAACAGACATGTCTCCAAAGCAGACATGCAGATGGCCAAGAGTCATATGAAAAAAAATCTCAAAGTCACTGATCACTAGAGAAAGGCAAATCAAAATGGCAATGAGATATCACCTCATACCTGTCAGAATGGCTATCATCAACAAATCAACTAACAACAAGTACTGATGAGAATGTGGACAAAGGGAACCCTAGTACACTGCTGGTGGAATGCAGACCTCTGCAGCTGCTATAGAAAACAGAAAGTTCTTCCAAAAATTAAAAGCAGAAGAGTTCCCACTTCTGGAAATATATCCTAAGAATCCTGAAACACCAATCAGAAAGAATGTATGTACCACTATATTCATAATAGCACAAGTAGAGGCTAGTGCACAAAATTCATACATTGGGGGGAGGGGCAGAATCCCTCAGCCCATCCTGCACCCTCTCCAATCCATGACCCCTCAGGGGATGTCTGACTGCCAGCTTAGGTCTGATCCTGGGGATTGGGCCTAAACCAGCAGTTGGACATCCCTCTTACAATCCTGGATCACTGGTTCCTAATCACTTACCTGCCTGCCTGCCTGGCCTCCCCACACTGCATCGCCCCACTGGCCTGGACACCCCCACCCTCACCAGCCTGGTCACCTCTTATTGACCCCTGCCAGCCTGGTCACCTCCAACTGCCCCCCCCCCTACTGGCTTGGTCACTTCCAACTGCCACCTCCTGCTGGCCTGGTCACTGTTCATGCCCCCTCCTCCTCACCAACCTGGTTGCTCCATGCATCCTGCTGTTTAATTGTTTTATCATCCCTCACTAACCCCCCTGCCAGCCTGGTTACCCCACACAGCCTGCTTGTTCATTCGTTTTATCATCCTTCACTAACCGCCCTGCTGGCTTGCTCACCCCATACAGCCTGCTTGTTCATTGGTTTAGTTGTCCCTCACTAAACGGTCATAGGCAGCCATCTTGTGAGGGTGTGAGGGTCAATTTGCATATTACCTTTTTATTATGTAGAATAGCCAAGATTTGAAACAACCCAAGTGACCATCAGTAGATGAGTGAATAAAAGAGACATGATACATTTATACAATGAATACTATAGAGCTGTAAAAAAGAAGAATCCCTTAACCTTTGTGAGAGCATAGAGGGACCTGGAAATTATTATGCTAAATGAAATAAACCAGCCAGAAAAAAACAAATATCACATAATCTCATTTATAGTGGGAAATCTAATAAACAAAATAAACTAATGAACAAAACAGGGCCAGAGGTACGGATACATGGAACACAGGACAGATCTCAGAGGGGAGGAAGGTTGGGGGCACAGGAAGAGATTAACCAAATAACAAATATACATATATGCATAGCCCACTGACACAGATAATAATGTGGTTAAGGCTGTAGTTGGGTGTGTGGTGGCAAAGGGGAACAAAATGGGGAACATCTATAATAGTGTCAACAATAAAATAATAAGAAATATGAATAAGAAAAATAAAAATTCAAAGGTGAAACTCAAAGACCTATGAAATATTAAGTCTCAATATTTTATTAGATTAAACAAACAAAAAGAGCACTCTGTCAAATTGGTCTGAAAGTTCCTGAGCGTGTGCTGTCAATTTTGATTCTTCTCACACCACAGATAAGTAACAAGCAGCGCAGCCTGGTGCAGGCCTGCAGACAAACCTCACTGTGAGTGGCATTGGTCTGTACCCATCTCACACCTAAGTATACCTAGGCTTCGCATTCTCTGAGACTTCATGCATTTGTATCTCTCTCTAGGGAGCTCGCATGCTCTTGGAGGTCAAAAACAATGTTTTCTATTTTGTTAGCATTTCCCAAAGCCTTCAGCCTGGTAGCATATTAATTCCTATTGATCAACAGAAAACAACTTATTCTCTTCCTTTGAGTCTTTCCTCTGTTTTTCTTCCCCAGTGAAATCTATGCTTAAACATGATTCATTTTACATCCTCTTTGGAAGGAGGCACCGATTGCAAACCCATGGCCTGCAGGTCGGATGTGGACAATAAATGAGTTTTGTTTGTCCCACAGAATCTATTAAAAGTCAGCCTTTAACTTATTGAAATAAAAGAGCAGCAAACCTGGGCCCACATTCACATGTAGCAACAGCAGGGCATTGGGTAGGGCTGCCCCTCTGGTGGGGTGAGCCTCACAGTTTCCCACAATCCTTAGTGGTTGATCGACTATTTAAATTACCTGCTTGGAACCTTTGGCCTTTGAAATTATAACCACTAAAGTAGATTAGCAAAATTAAAGTCAGTGAACCCTACAGAACACAACAGAAAACACAAAGCAAAGAGCCCAATACACTATCAGAGGAGCTTATGTTTCTCTAACAGTGTATAAATCCAAACCACTCTATTACCCACTTAAATCTCACAAAACCACAGAAGAGACTGAAATGTTTCCATTTACAAGCAGTAAAACAGGCTCAGAGGACAAGTAACTCTCTTCAAACTCCATATCAAGTAAGTGATGAAGTCTGAACTCAAAGACAGCATCTTCTGTAACAGGACACTGCATACTCACCAGCTGGTTTTGATGTTTTTCCTTCCCAAGCGTTCTCTACACATAAGACCATGAAAAACAACAAACCAACATTTATTTTCTCTAATGTAGAAATTGTATTTACGTTTTCATCTACTCATACTTTGCAGTACATCTGTGAAAGAAGTATTTTGTTTTATTTTCATTTCACATTAAGAGAGACTTTTAAAGTTTTTCTCGTGCACTACTTTGTTTTGGACTGTTTCCCACTGTATGGACCAAACCTGATCCTCTATTCCAAATCAAAGATATTCCAATGAGCCAATACCCAAATTGGAATGGAGGCCTCACCTCACCTTTTCATTTTACTGTTGAAAAACTTTCTAGACCAACCAGAATGCCTTTAGTCCAACAAACAGAACCCCACTATCAAACTTGTTTACAAACCGAACCCCACTGTCTCACTCAGAAGCTCCAGGAGAACTGACTAGGAATTATTTCATAAGCCTAATATCAGAGCAAAAGAATCAAACTTTCATTAATAATCTTCTGGAAAAGACTGGCGGACACTGATGCACTGGGATCATAACACATGGACCACCAAATCTATATGGGGACCCTTGACTTTCTGTTAGCCTGGGGCTCATTGTAGCCAGGTGAGAATGCTGGCCCTGCACTATATATATATATATATATATATATATATATATATATATATATATATATATATATATATATATATATATTACCATGCTGTTCAATGCAGTAGCCACATGTGGCTATTTAAGTTTAAATTTATTAAAAGCAGATAACATTACAAAATTCAGTTGCAAGCCGTAAAGTCTTGGCTTGGTCCACAGGGAGAGGGCTTGAGCCATAAAGGCCAGCCTTTGTAATCCCGGGGGAGGCAAGGTTCAAGTCCATGAGTCTAAGGAAGCTGTGAACCATGAGCTGCTGACATGCCTGGGAGATGAATGGCCCATTCAATGAGGAGGATGTAGGACCCAACACTACCTACTTCAGGAGGCTGTGGGTTATATTACTTCACCAAAGAACTCTGCAAAAAGGTAAAATGACAAATACAACATTGAACACATGAAACCATTCATCTTATTCTTTATTAGCCTTTCCTTATATCTTTGGGTGTAGTTTACTGGTTCTTGACTTCCCACCTGGCTACACTCTCCCTGCAAGTAGGAGCTATGACCCTGCGCATTGCATCTCTAGTATCTGGCACTTTTTAGGTGTTCAGTAAGCATTCATGAAATGAGTGTTGGCTTTCACCACTGCTGTTAGATATGATAATTAAGGTGATTGCTACCTCTATTTTCATTTATGCCAGTTGCTCTAACATATTTATTAACGGAATCCTCCCTTCCTCTCAAAATGCCCTGGGTACATGGTCACTCTAATGAAAAGAGCATATAGCCAAGGTGCCAGGAGAACATGAGGACAGACTGAGGGACTTCAGCAGGGACCTCAGTGACCTCTCAGTACACCCCCATGTCTGTGACATTGGCTCTAACAGTCCAGGTGCTCCCTTTAGAGAAAAAAGTCCAGATTTCATTAAAAACCACATTTGTGCTTAAAATCCTGGCTTAGACTTGTACTAGTTATAACCTTGTGGGGTATTTTTGGTGTTGGGATGAGGAGTATTATAAAGAAATGTATGTAAAATTATCGATGTGCAGGTATAATTGAGTTGTAATAAGTTGACCCTATTAACTTTATTTAGGTGGTAGCAAATGAAGAGTTGCAGACTGAAAACTCACAGGAGTTCAAATTTCTGTCTTCTTACTAAACCCAAAGGGATATCACTAAACTAAACGAGGTCTGCCTTCAGTGTATAAATAGTGGACACCCTGTGATCCCATCTTATTCCCAGGTATAGTGCATTTTGAGGGGAAAAAAAAAAGAAAAGTACCTCATATAAAATAGAGCAGTTTCTAATTATAACCTAGTTATTTGAAGTATTTCTAGTCTTCTAATGAACTTTTACTTAATAGGTTCATGTTAATGAAAATCCTTAAGACTCTGAATATTTAATTATCATGGCTGAAACTGGCAGACAGACTGTGTTGTCTTTTAACCTAAATTACCCATAGGGAAGAGGAAAAAAGAGCTGCCTTTTTCATTAAGAAATGAAGTTAATTCATAATCAATTGAAGAACAATTCTATATCTGACAAAGCTCTGAGCTATGCTTGTGCTCGGCAGGGCTACTAGAAACATCTCAATGTCCACACAGTCTCTAGTCCATGTCCTGACTGTCCTGTTGCCAAGGAGCGTGTAGAGGTGACGAGTCTAACCAAAGGGTTAAAACACATTTTTAAGATACGTGGGAAGCAAGTGTTGCCTTGCTTGCTCATTTTTCCTTTGTTTTTATTTGCCTTTTCTTGTTTTCTTTTGGCTTCAATATAAATTATCCAAGAGTGGTGTGGTGCATTGACTGATCTCCTGCTTGAGTACAAAGCTGAGACCACATGGAATTATAAAGCCCAGGTCAACCAGGCCACAGCACAGTTACCCAAATCTGATTTGCAATAATGGCCTTCATTATTTATCCAGACTGCATGCTTAAGTCATTTCTGTTGACAATTCTTCCTCCTCACTGAAATTGTTTTTTCTCCTCTATGTTAATCCCAACAGAGAGATTTGAGAAGGGGAAAGACCTTATGTTACCAGGTTATGGACTTTGACTTATAAAAAAATTCACTGGTATTATAGGAAAATCTCTGAGATCCATAAATCTCCTTTACCAGAGATGAGTTATACGTTGGCAAACGCACCCATCTACTCCTGTATAAGAACTCTTTTGGTTGCAAATGACATAAAACCCAGGTACAGGTACTGACCCAAGGAATCATATAATGATAACCTCCCTGGTCCTCCATCTCTTTCTTTTCTAATGGCATTATACTCAAATTCCATGTGATAGCACTGTGGCTTCTAGAAGCACCGTAATAACATTTGCCCAGGTCGAAATGCAGCAGAAAGGTGTGAATTCTTATAACTTTTCTAGCAAGATCTTGTGATTGTGATTGATGCTCTGCCCATCTATGAGCCAATCACTGAAGCAAATAGAATTAAGTACTGTGATTGTGTCTGCCTCTTGAACACAACTTTTATCATCAACATGTTTAGCCCAAGTAAGTGAACATCCATATGCAGAATAACTGACAGGCAAGCTTCCATTAGAGTATTTTCATTGTGATGTTTAATTACAGGAAGTTATAGGAGGCTTACAATAAAAATTTATGACTCAGTTTTATTATACTTGACTACAGCATCACTGCCTTTCTCTGGAGAAAATCTGGCATTCTATACAGGCAGTGAATAGAGTATATATTCATTTTTCTTAGGTAGTAATTTTCTATTTGGCTACAAACTTTATCATGGTTCTGTTAGGAGAGGTAAAATAAATTGTAATTTAACAAGATTTCTCTGGTTTCCCCTTGTCAAGAAAATATACATATTATCCACCAAAGAGGGAAAACTATGCATCAAAAATCTTTTCAGGCAATCCCACACCAGCTCTTTATCTTCAGCTACCATGATGAGTTAAAAAGGCATTTGTTTTGTATATATAAAAATAGAATTTCTATATCTTTGTCTCCATTCTTTTCTGATGGGATAAATGTTCCTTTTAATGGGAATAAAAACACTGGAGAGCTAGGGGAATGTACAGGAAGAATTCCAGACAATATAACTCAATAAATATACATGGAGTGAATTGTGGATAAGGGCATGCAATGTCCCAGAGCTGCCTGAAATAAAATGTGATGTGTTTATTACAGGAGATACTAATAGGCATGCTAACATACTCAGAAGGGACCACAATTCCATTAAGATTTCATGGTCTGCCAAATCATTCTAGGCTTGGAATAAGTAGAGTGTTAATGTACATGTTGTATATGTCAGCATAACACAGCTTGTATAAGTTAAATAAATAGTTTGTTGCCATTAATTTCTCAGGGAAGTAGAGTGAATAGCATTAAATCATCAGATAGAATGTAAAAGTCTCACAAATATAATATGGGTTGTTAGACTGCTTGTGGTCCTGAGAGATGTAGAAATAATCCCTGGGTAAATACAGAGTGATGGATTTTTGCCTCAATATTAGGCAGGTGTGTGATAATTGGAACGGAGAGTAAAGTAGTTTAGAAACATTTTTAGAGGTGTCCAAGTAAAGATTTTCACTCATTAGATAGGTGTTTTAGCCAAGAGAGTTCTAAACCATGTATTTATTGACCTTAAAAAGTCATAAATACTTAACTTAAGCTAATTGTAGCAAACAAGAGTATGCTAAATGGAAACTTGTGAAGGTTTTAAAGGAAATTTCTGGGTACCTTCAACTACTTTAGATGTAGACTGTGTTGGCTCTACTCAGAGTTTTTATTTTCCTTAATAGAATCTCTTGAATTACTTAGCCAAGATTGGGGGACTTTTTTCTGTTACCCAATCTAGTGCTCTAATGGCTATTGATATTGCTTCTCAGGGACATTCTTAAAGCTCTTCATAGTGGCTCTGAGAATCATTACTGAAGCTATACCTCATGCTGTCTTAGCCAATCTATGTCAGAGAAAGAGAGAGAGAGAGAGAGAGAGAGAGAGAGAGAGAGAGAGAGAGAGAGAGAGAGAGAGAGATGCTCCAGAGACCTCAAAGACGGAATAACCAGGGAAGGAGTGAGGGAGAAAGCCAGCAAGGGAGGGAGGGAGCTGGATGGTAGATGGGGAGAGATCCTTGAGAACTAGAACTGGGAAGAGGAAGAGACAAGTTCTGAAGCCAACTTTTCCTTCTCCCGATTGGCATATCCATATACTGCAGGAGTCCTGAAACAGAAGTAAGCTTACAGTTTGGGTTTTCATGGGATCAACTTTCCCCCAAAATTCTTTACACATCTACATCTCTAGTATTCAGTCATATGGCTTAGTTTTTTTTTTAACTCTTAGTCCAAATTATCAAGATAACCTAAGCAGCTTTCATTGGGTCAGTAAATCCTCTGGTTCAATAAACTTTTCCAAAGTTACCTTGTTAAACTCTAATAATAGGTTGACATTATTAGAGTTTAACAAACATGTAAGGGCATCTCCAAGAAACGGACCCAAGGTACAGCAATTATTGCTAATTCTGACCATCAGCAACCACCTACTAAATTGTTCTTGAATATCACAGTAGGATCTCAAATTCATTATGCCCCAAACCAAATTTATTAACCTTCCTCTCCTTTTTCCTATGCCTTCCTTATTGAAACAACCATCTTGGTCTCAATCCTGCTCGCATTGAAATGGGACTTAACTCTGTTTTTCTTATCTTTTTTTATTACTTTTGTGCAATGGATACTAAGAAGACATATACACACACACACACTTTAGGGAATGTTTGTATATCCAAATATATGATCATTAGGAATACAGGTGATTTTAACTGTGCTGGGCTTATAGAACTCATTGATATGACCACCAAATATTTAATAAGCGCAAGGAACTGGAGATAAAATAAGTGTTGCCACTTATATTCTGAATCTAATACTTGCACACAAAATGATTTCAAATAAATGTCCTATATGTCCAACAGCTTTTCATTTCCCTTTATAAAAATAGAAATCATGCAACCGTGTAAATCATCATGTGGTATAAATGTTGCTGCTCTTCTACAAAACTGAGGCAAACTCTTGAGTAAATGAGGGGGTTTCTCTTCCAGGTTTCCACTTTTCTTATACCATCTGTGCTCCCTGTCTTTTAGTCTAAATTAAAATTCTCTTCTGTCAGTTCCAATAATACTTGGATTTGTCTAAATTCTAAATATGGATTCTTAACCCCTTTACAATTCAGTAGACAATGCAAAGATACTGTTGTAAGAGTCAAAAAGAAAATCGTAGTTTTGCAACTACAAGCAAACTCGTTATTCATTCTCTGAACTAATTGTTTCTTCCTGAGCTAGCGTCATTAGCAAGCACTTAGGATGAGGAGATAAGTGTCCTAAAGACAAAAAAATGTCTTGAGGAAGTCACAAAATGTCATTTCATGGTGCTGTACATTCTTCAAATGGTGGTATGCATTCTTTAATATCTTACTGGGATAAATTATTAAAATAATAATAAACATAAAAATCTGGCTTTTCAACTGATTGTGCTTATATAAGATTTTCTGTAAGTAGCTTCACGCATTTGACAAACACCGTGTTACTCTTCACAGCGCACTGATTATTTTATGTATATTAAGAAGTTAATATATCACGTAACTTGGAAGCTAGATTTTTTTTTATTACCAGGAAAGCAGGCCTTGCATTGGATACTAAAGACTAACTAACTCTGAACTCTGAAATACCAAGGGATAAAAGAAAATTTTCAGAGTAAGAGCCTCTTTTACACCCAGGTGGTGCTGCATTGGTTTCTGGTGACTAATAGACTTGCATTGGAGGTACTCCATTAGGTGGTCAGTGACAAAGGTATTCCATTCCTACTTCAGAGATGGTAAAATTTAGGTGCAGAGAAGTTAGGTAACCATAAAAAAACCTGTAAAAATATAACATAAAATATACCTGATCTTTATGACCCTTATTTTCTGGTTTGAATAATAACTCATTAAGAGATTTCTTTAAAAGGCTGAAGTAATGAGGGTGTTTTGCTTTTTGTTTTATTTTTTTCTCCTCTTCCCCATAGCTCTTTCTTTGGTTCATTTGAGACAGACCAATTATATCAAGACCTTCTGGTCCTTATAAAATGAAAACATAGTTAATCAGAACCAAAACATAATTTGAAATAAATGTCACTGGAGTATGGTTGCAGCTAATAGTGATGATGATGATGATGATGATGATGATGATAGGCTGCAACACAAAATATTGCCTGTACATTTTTGTTTGCTTGTACGCTTGTGTTCCGGTTCAAATATATCCTCTTTTTGTTGGGTCCATTCCCCACCATGCTTTGTCCATTTCAAAGGCTAATTGAGAAATAATTGTTTTGCCTTCAGGGTAGGTCATCATCAGAAAGTTAATTATGAGGTAGGCTGCCACATTCTGAAAAGAATGGACTTGGGCCTGAGAGATGAAGACTGAATCTTGGCTCTACCATTTGCTCTGCTGTATAAATGTGGGCAAAGGTCTCTACATTTATACACTTCAATGCTGTCATGTAGACACTAGGGGGAGAAAACTGTACCTTCATAAATAAAATTATGCATGCAGAACACCATGATGCCTGCTGTGCAGTGAATGTACCATCAGTAAATGAGACCTGTTATGTTAACACAAATCCATAATTTCTCTATGTTGATATCTGTTACAAAATCCAAGCATAAGTTAAAAAAGATATAAATCACAATTGGACTCCTTAATTTATGGGCCAATTTTAATTTTACCTCCATTGGATGCATACCCTAACACATATGCAGATTTATTTAGGAAGATATGCCCAGTTGTGATTACTGTTCCATTTGTGGTTGTCTTTGGACAGAAAGCAATTGTCACACAATCTGCATCCTGCTGTTTTGTTGTCAGGATAGCCACCAGCCAGTAATGTCATTCAGGTTTCCCCTCTGAATTCAATCTGTCACCACATCCTGCTGCTTTCTCTTCAACTGCATTGCTAATGTCAGCCCCATATTCTCCATTGTTGTGAACAGTCTTCCAGCCCCTGTCAACACAAATTCAAGCTAAACCCAACCTATGTCATATCATCCTATCTTACTTGCATACACTGTTTTCTTAAGAAATCAACATGTCTGAAGTCTGGTCCAATTTCTGAAATTCTGCCCTATGAAATTCCAAAGTAACCCATAGGCAACAGAATACAAAACATGCACTCACTTCCCCTAACAGTGTCATTTTGGAATTCTGTGTGTCACACTCCCTGTTACACCACGCCAATGTAACCCAGTTTGCTTACATCGTAGCAGTCTTCTTTGTTTGAAGAGAACACTTTCCATATTATATCTATCATAGATCTATCATAGCATCCAGTGTCTAGATACTCCTGTCACTCTGGCCACCCACTTAGCAATCTCTACTGATCATTTGAGAGAATGCAACTGCTTTAGTCAACCTACTCAACTGAGTGTTCACAAACCTGTACCATGAATTCCATTACTTTCTATTCATTCAAAGTCATAGTTCCTTACTTCTTATAAAAATGCATGGGCCCTTGCTCCCTCATCTGATAAATTAACACAGTCAAGTTATGAAGAAACTGCCCATCGCCAATCACTCACACTCCCCTTTACATTTTTCTAAATATAAAGTTTACGTTCACATTTATCCCAATTATTTTATTATTTACATCAAGAGCAGTGATTCTTAATAGGAACATATATGAGGGTGTTGAACAATGAGACATATTAGAATTGTCAAGGTGGAAGAAATCTATTAAAAAGAAAGTCAAACATGATTGACAAGAAAGATAATCTGAAAAACACGAATGGTGCTTTATCTTCACACTATGTAGAAAAAGTATTTTAAGCAAGCAGATGGGCCCAATAATTTCCAAGGATGTAAACTTTTTAAAAAGGATCTAACTTTAAAAGTCAAAAATCTATATCTACTTCTTGATTTTAGTATGTGAAAATATGTTATTTACTCTGAAATTTCAAATAACGTGAAAAGAGAGAATTCTATTTTTACACTTCTGGATGTAGAAGATGTTGGAATTGTAAAAATTTCAGAAAACACACACACACACACACACACACACACACACACACACACACAACAATTCCAGAATAAATCCCTTCTCAAAAGCTACTAACCATTTTACTTCACTCAAGGGCTCTTTAAAATACCAACTTGCACCTGATTTTTTTTTTTTATCACCAGAAAGAGTAAATTTACCTTCCAAACAACAGTATACTGTCCAATAAGAAATCACAGGTGTTGAATGTAAGAATTTGTCAATACTTCATCTTCCTTCCTCCAAAAGAAAATATTATCAAATTCAATATAGTAAGTAGCATAAATTAGAATCTCTGTATGTAGAAATTGCAAAAGGTAGGAATTATTAGTGTTTTCCATTTTGCCTCCAACATTCAACACTTGAAATCTAACAGGTGGAATCTTAACAGCGGACAACAGTTTAGAAACCATCTAGCCTAATGCCTGTGTCCTCTGCGAGCACCTTTTCTACTTGAATTTTATCTGATGTCTTAAAATGGGGAGATCATTCCTTCTAGAAAAAGCTCTTTCTCTTTCCCTTTCTCCTCCTCTTTTTTCTTTCTCCTCCTCTGTCTTCCCCTCGTCCTTTCCTCTTCCTCTTCCTCCTCTTCTTCTCCCCTCCTCCTCTCCTCCTCCTCCTCCTTTTCCTCCTCTTTCCTCTCCTCTTCCTCCTCCCTTCTCCTCCTTCTGTCCTCCCCCTCCTCCCCCCTCTTCTTCTTCTTTTCTCCTCCTCCTCCTCCTCTTCTCCCTCCTCTCCTTTTTCTTTTTAAATAAAAAGAGAAGAACTAAAAATGTCCTGCTTACAACATCTCTGAATTGGTCCTAGTTATGCCACACGAAACCACACAGAATAAGCTTAACCATTTCAACATGATAGGTCCTCACATCTTTCCTGCTCACACAAACTTCAGTCTTCCATTCTCTAGGCTACCAGCTGTTCTAACCATTTATTTTAGAGAATGGAGAGGAGTTAAAATAATGAGCTGGAGAGTCAGACTGATGTAGCTCCGGGTACCAGCATGGGCCTGCATCAGGCTGCAGGCCCTTGGGCAAGTTACTGAACCTCTATGAAACTCAAGTTTCCACATGTGAATAATACCATTTGATTCACAATTCTGTTATGAGAATCAATAGATACCGTATGCAAATTGCTTAAAGTGCACATAAACACTTTTAAAAAATCTTTACTGTTATCATAATGGGTTTGTTTTACCATTCTCTCTAGGGATACCATTCCTGAATCTGACAAATCATCAAAAGTCAGAATGAGATAATAAACATAATGCATTTCCATTATGATTGTAATGAATATGGCTTCTGTTATTCCATCTATACGATTGGCATATTCCAGACTACCATTCATACCATCATTTACTGGTGCATTCCTTTCAGCTAAAATTCTTTTTTTTTCTGCTTATTTTCAATAGATATTTCATTGCCTGCACCGAAAGCTTCTTATTTATAGGATAAAATCAGAAAAAGTTGGTCCACTTAATAGACTTTGTTGGATACGTGAGTGACTTCTTCATAGTATCAGGATATGTTAAGATTTAATTGGGTGTGCTCACACAATATCAAAATGTGAAAAACTCCCACCCTTCCTGGGACACTGACATGTGAGTCAAAAACCCCAGGAGTAACAGTTCTATGGCAATAAAACTCCAGAAATGTGTAGGCCCAGCCTTGCAAAACAAATAACAAACAAACCTGGAAATGTTTCTTCCCCAAACATTGAGTCACCATGGCAGCTCCAATATGTGTGAATTCTTAAATACACACAAAAAGGGTACTGGATTTTAACTGAAAGCCACAAGACGTGGATATTCATTTCTCCTATATTGAGCCTCCAGCATTCATGGCAACCTATAGAGAGATTGAACTAGCCTAAGATCACAAATATGGTAACCGTACCCCTGGGAATTTAAACTTAAAAATCATATTCCACATTGAGCCTATTGCTACCACTACAAAATGTGCATTTGTTTCCTTGGTATTTCTGTGAACGGTACCTCTGCATGTTTTAATCTAAAATACTTCTCTTGCATAGAGCTAAAACTTTGGAAGCTACAGATGCAGATTATCAACTATTTCTGCCATCACTAAATCTTAAGGCTGGCCTCAGCTGTCACTGAATCAAGAGGGCCTAGATAGCAGAAATGGTTTTGTAGCTTTGTCACCAAGAGACAGCAATAAAAGTAAGATTTTGGCTTCTATTTTCAGTCTGACCTCAATAAAGCATTACAGAGTTACAGCCACTTTCAGTGAAGCTTGAGGTATTCAAATCACAGGGTTTCATTTTAACAGAGTCGGTATCCTAGAACATGTGAAAATAATTTTTCTCAATGCAAAAAAATCATTCAGAACACTTCCATAACACAATAAAGCCATATAACTTATGCTCTGACTACAAGAATGATAATTGATTAATTAAAAGCATGCTACATTTATGAATATACACACACATACACACACGTGTACTAGTGTATTTGAGTATATGTATCTACGACCAAAGTGTTTCATTTTTCACATCATTTTCTCAACTCTTACTTAATTTTATCCTTATAATGCTTTTATAGAGAAAGTGGAACATGTCTGAGTACCATTTTTAAGATGAAGAAATTGTGGACGATAAAGACCTGATGAATTTTACAGGGTTACAAAGTAAAAATCCACATCTCTTGACCTATAGCTTTCAAAATCTCAACTGCACAGGGTTACAGAAAATAGAGTGAGAAGCTACTAGAAACACTTACATGATTAAAGTACATTTCTTCCTAATGACCCTCTCATCTCTTTTGACGAAACATCTATTATTAGGCTAATTTCAGGGCAAGATCCTAAGTAAGTGTATCAGCGAGTGAATGGGTGAATTTGCTACATGCAAAAACATTCTGCTAAATCCTGCGGAATGGGAATGGAAATCAGAGGTAGTTGGGCATAGCATTTGTGGCAACATGGATATCCCTGAAAGGCACTATGATAATTTACTATGCTAAGTCAGAGAAAAACAAAGTATCATATCATTTAGATGTAGAATCTAAAAAAGGATGAACTCATGAAAACAGAGTAGAATGGCAGTTACCAGGGACTGGAGAATTAGGAGGTGGAGAAATGTAGGGCAAAGAGTACAAACTTTCAGTTTTAAGATAAATAACTTCTGGGGATCTAATGTACAGCATTGCAATTATAGTTAATAATAATGTATTATATACCTGAAAGTTGCTACAAATAAGAAATGGTAATTATGTGATGTGACTATGGTATAAACTAACGTTATGATGACAATCTCGTTGCAATATACACATACCAAGTCAACATACTGTACACCTTAAATGTATGCAATGTTATATGTCAACCAATTCTTGATAGAGCTGGAAAAATAAGGCATAGTTCTTTTTTTTCATTCAGGAAATCTACTAACAGGGATATTATGAAAACCATATAGTAAACTCTGCTAATGCACTTACTGTTTATATTGGCAGGATGAACACACACATAACACACATACAACAAACAGGGACCAAGGCCTTCTTTCATTCATTAATAGACAAGAGTTTTAAAGATTACAAAGAAATAATTGTGGGTAGTTGTACAAAAAAAATGACCAATAAATACAGTAAGAATGGGATCCAACTCATGATGGACTTTCCCACACAAGATCCAGACCAATCTCAGAAAGACCTAAGGAAAGGGTTCAGGCAACAACAGCCATATCAGCAAAATGCAAATTTAGGAAACTGAAGTTGGTCAAATTAAGTCTGCCATATATGAACTGTTGGCAATAACATTTGTCCCAATTTCAAATTTAAGGAAATTAGCTCTATAAAATGTTGTCATCAAATAAAATAGTCTGCTGCTAGCAAATCTATGGCAATTTTCTTTGTGGCCTTAAATTCATTGTGATTCATCTTGTCTCTATTTTTTAGGGTTTGATTTATGTGATGTCTTTCATGTGGCCATGAATGACAATATCAAAACATCATTTTGGTAGTTGTAATATTATTAATGTTAAAATTATATTAGACAGGACCATACTTTCATTAAGCTAATCATTACAATTAGCATTGTTTTTATGAATAGATAAAATAAATAAAATATATAAATAATTTTTAAAAATTCTTATAAATTTTTAAAATCTTTATTGTTGAGATTATTGCAGATGTCCCTCGCTTTTGCCCCCATAGTTCTGTTCCACACAGTTCCCACCATGCTTCAGGCCCTAGCCACACTACTGTTTGTGTCCTTAGGTAATGTTTACATGCATATGGGATTTTGTTTAATCTCTTCCTGTCCCCACACCATCTTTCCTTTGAGAATCATCAGTTTGTTCCATTTCCATACCATTGATTCTATTCCATTCACCAGTTTATTCTGTTCATCTGATTTTTTTATTGGTTTGATTTTCAGATACAATTGTTGATATATATGTATGTGTTGCCACTTTGTTGTTCATATCTTTATCTTTATTTTTCTTCATCTTTCTCTTCTTAAAGAATACCCTTCTACATTTCTTATAATACTGGTTTGGTGGTGATTAACTCCTTTAGTTTTTCTTATCTGTGAAGCTCTTTATCTGATCTTCAATTCTAATTGATAGCTTTGCTGGATAGAGTAATCTTGGTTGTAAGTTCTTGTTATTCATCACTTTGAATATTTCTTGCCACTCCCTTCTGGCCTGCATAGTTACTGTTGAGAAATCAGCTGAGAGTCACATGGGCATTCCCTTGTAGGTAACTAACTACTTTTCACTTGCTGCTTTTAATATTCTCTCTTTGTCTTTTGCCCTTGGCATTTTAATTATGATGTGTCTTGGTGTGGTCCTCTTCAGGTTCCTCTTTTTTTGGTTCTCTGTACTTCCTGGACTTGTAAGTCTATTTCTTTTACCAGGTAGAGGAAGTTTTCTGTCACTATTTCTTCAAACAGGTTTTCAATATCTTCCTCTCTCTCTTCTTCTGACACCCCCATAATTCGGATGTTGGTATGCTTGAAGTTTTCCCCAGAGGCTCCTTATATTATCCTCATATTTTTAGATTCTTTTTTCTTTTTGCTCTTCTGGTTGTTGTTGTTGTTTTTTTTTTTTTCCTTCAAATAATTGATTTGATTCTCATTTTCCTCTACTATACTATTGAATCCCTGTATATTTTATTTCAGTCAGTGTATGCTTAATTTCTTACTGGTCCTTTTCCAAAATTTTTAACACCCATACACACGGAGATCCACACTCCCTTATTATTACATTGTTAAGGTAGCTATTATTCTCTCTGGTGCTTAATATATATGGGTCAAAAGATCAATAGCTTTACTTTTTAATTTATTTATGCCCTGCCTCATTTTAAAAAAACTGAGCCATTAAGACATTTCATAGAGTTCAATAGGTTAAGCATCTCTGGGTTAATGATTTCTTAGCTGTTTACCTAAGCAAAAAGAGAGAAACAAGAACTAATGTTTATGTTAAAATGACACAATTTATGTTAAAATTGAAGGGCATTTAAAATCTGTTTCAAGTTTACCCCATATCAATTCCTCATATCAGAAATTTAATAGAATGAAACTAAAAGAAAATAATTTTAAAAATGGTTTCACTATTAGCTTAGAAAACACCTTAGCTAACATTATTCCTTACTGATCTGTGAAGTTATGGTAATATTATACTTTACTTTTATCATTTAACACCCATACTTTATTCATATTTCCTTAGTTTTACCTAATATCCTTTTATTTAATTGTGGTAAAAGTGCTATGCAAGATTACATACATTTCAGAAGTGTACCATAATTCAATATTTGTATACTCTACACAGTTGCCACCACTCTTTAAGTCTAGTTACTGTCCATGACCATAAAATTGATCCCCTGTACCCCTTTTACCCTCCCTATCCCCTTTCCCTCAGGTAGTACTATGTTCTCTGTATCTAAGAGTTTGCTTTGGGTTTTGTTTTGTTTTCATATTCCACATATAAGTCAAATCATACAGTATTTGTCTACTTACCTTTCTTTGTTTGATCTATTTCACTTAGTATAATACCCTCAAAGTCCATCCATGTTGTTGCAAATAGAAAGACTTCATTCTTTTCTATGGCTGAGTACTATAGGGAATATAAATAAAATATGAAAAACAATGGCAGAAGTGGGCATCCTTATCTTGTCAAATCTTAGAGGCAAAGCTTTCAGTTTATCCCCATTGAATATGCTAGCAGTGTGTTTCTCACATATGACTTTTATTTTGTTAATATTTGTTCTGTTTATGCATGCTTTGTTGAGATATTTAATCATAAGTGGAAGTTGATTTTTCTGCATCTATTGAGGTGATTATATTATTTGTATTCTTCATTTTACTAAAGGGGTACAATGCACTGATTTATTTGTAAATGCTGAATCATACTTGCAGTTATGGAATAAATCCCACTTGATCATGATGTATGATCCTTTAATGTATTGTTGAATTTGGTTTGCTAATATTTTTAGAGTATTTGCATCTATGTTCATCAGACATATTGACCTGTAATTTTCTTTTGAGGGGTATCTTTGTCTGGTTTTGGTATGAGAGTAATGCTGGCCTTGTAAAATGAATTTGGAAATGTTTTCTTTTTTTCCAAGTTTTTGGAAGACTTTGAGAAAAACAGATATTAAATTGCTTTTGAATGATTGGTAGAATTCACCTGTGAAGACATGTGGTCCTAGACTTTGTTTACTAGGAAGTTTTTTGTTTGTTTGTTTATAGTATTGATTCATTTTCCTTACTAGTAATTGGACAATTGAGATTTATTGTTTATTTTGTCATGGTTCAGTCTTAGAAGATTGTATGTTTCTAGGAATTTATCCATTTCTTGTAGGCTGTTCAATTTGTTGGTGTGTAACAGTTGTAGTAGTCCCTTAGGAGTTTTTGTGTTTCTTTGATATCAGTCGCAACTTCTCTTTCATCTCTGATTTATTTGAGCCCTCACTCTTTTTTTTCTTGGCAAGTCTAGCTGAAAGTTTATCAATTTTGTTTCTCTTTTCAAAGAACTAGATCTTGGTTTCACTGATCAAAGATTCTCTTTTTCAGTATCAATTTCACTTATTTTTGTTTTCATCATGATTATTTCCTTTCTTTTACTATATTTGGGCTTTGTCATTTTTTCTACTTCCTTTAGGAGTGGTGTTAAATTATTTATTTGAGATTTTTCTTTTTTTCTCTAGAGGAGTCCTGTATCACTATGAGCTACCTCTTATACCTGCGCTTGCTTCACCCCATAGATTTTTGGATATTATACTTCCATTTTTATTCATTTTGAGGTACGTTTTATCCCCCCTTGATTTCGTTGTTGACCTATTTGTTGTTGAGTAGCATGTTTTGGGGCTTTATAAATTTGTGATTTTTCCAGTTTCATTTTTGTGGTTGATTACGTTTATGGTCTGAGAAAATACTTAATATAATTTCAATCTTCTTAAACTCATTAAGACTTGTTTTGTGGCCTATCCTGTGATATAACATTTAGAATGTTATTCTTTTCACAAAGACTAGAATTTGATTTTTGAAGTAATCTTTAAAACCAAAATACATTTCATAACATATTAAAAACAAAATTAAATGTTGTCATGACTGAGTAAATTAAGGTTGACATCAAGACACTTAACAGAAATAAACTTATAATAGCATACTATTTTCAGATATGCCATTGTTCAAAGAGCCATACAAGCTGTTTTCAACAATGGCAATAGTTTTTTGGACATAGTCTTTTCACATTAATATATTTTATTAATTTCCTTATACCTCAATCATTTTCAAAACAATTGTTATTAATGTATTCTTCTTTTTCCTGAAATTGCTAAAAGTATTTTCACCTCATCCCTTTAACAACAACAAAAAAAATTTAAGATGCGTGAGATGAGTATGGCAGAATGCAAATTACAAAAGTCTATTAAATCCATGCCACCACTGTCTTTTGAAAAAAGCTCATATTTCATGTCAGAGGGGTTATACATGATGCAGGAGCCTCATGGGTGGTGGCATCAGAGAGGGGATAAATTAACTCTTGCCTTTTTCTTTATAAAAATGCTTACATGCTTATATAAATAAACCAATCCAGTATTTCAAATTTAGGAGTTTATCTGCACAGAGGTAAAAGCACCAGAGCATAAGACTACATTTACAAAAATGATTAGTGAAGAAATAATTGTATAAGCAAAAATAATCAGAATAATTTTTATTAATGGAGAAACTGCTAAATATTTTAAGGAACAAATACAGCTATTGAGGAGAGAGTTAAAAGAGACTCCCCTTCTTTATAGGCCAGCCCAAATTTTATTTTCCTTTTTACATTGAATTTCTTGGGGTGACATTGGTTAATGAAATTATATAGGTTTCAGTTATACAATTCTACAATATGTCATCTGTATGTTGTATCATATATTTTCCACTCTAAGTCAAGTCTCCTTCTATCACTATTTATCCCCCTTTACCCTCTTCTACCTCCCTCCATCCCCCCTTCCTTGTTGTCTGGGTCCATGAGTCAACAAAGAACAAGTGTTGGTGAATATGTGAAAAAAAAAGGAACCCTAATGCACTGTTGGCGAGAATGCAAACTGGTGCAGCCACTGTAGAAAGCAGTATGGGTTAACTCAACAAATTAAAAATGAGACTGCCTATGACCTAGCAATTTCACTTCTGGGAATATGTCCAAAGGAACCTGACACACTAATTCAAAGGGCTATATGTATTCCTATGTTCATTGCAGTGATATTTACAGTAGCCAAGATTTGGAAGCAGCCCCAGCGGCCATCAGGAGATAAGTGGATAAAAAAAAAGCTGCAGTACATTTACATTATAGAATACCATTCAGCCATAAAATAGAAGGAAATCTTACCTTTTGCAACAGCATGGATGGACCTGGAGAGTATTATGCTAAGTGGAATAAGCCAGTTAGAAAAAAGATAAGTGCCATATGATTTTGCTCATATGTGGAATCTAATCAACAAAAATAAGAAACACAGTACAGACGGGCTGTCAGAGGGTAAGGAGGAGGGGACTGTGAGAAGGCTGAAGGGACTAAGCAGTCAACATTTTCAATGAAACTAAACAGCCCCAAAAGCTTTTAAATACTAATAACCCTACACCCTGGTAGCTCTCCAAGGTTCTGAAATATAAATCCTAATCATTCCCAAGAACTAGAATGCTGGCTATATCAATCAACTCATAAAGACCAAATACAAAGAACATTAAAGGCGCTTCAGAGTCACCTAACAGACATGACCTTATTCTGAGAATATTATCAACATATAAAAATATAGAATAGGCCTGACATTTATTGTATTTTCCTTCTGCTAGGTCTCTTTATTAACAAAATCTTGAGGAAAGGAAAGAGTTACAAGCTGCAGTGCAAAGAGGATTGATCCACTTAAATCTTCCACCAAAGTTGTTCTTATGCAAGAATCTTTCTTAGATTAATTCCATCTTCTAAATATACCCATATGCAATAATTGTACTGTTTAATTTTTAGAATTTTGCTTGTAATTCCTTTCATATATTTATATTTTATCTCTTCTAAATGAAATACATACTTATTGACAATAAGCATTAATTTTGTATCTAATTTTTAATATCCCAAAACAAGGTTTTACATAGAGCTTACCAAAAGTGGTCCTTTAATATAATAAAGCATGTCTCTAAACACTCTGACCACTTCTACCTCTCACCTCACTTTTTGGCTTCTCTGAATAATAAAAAAAATACTCTTATCAAGGTGACCAGTTGCCATAGTGATAAGCACAACAACAAATGCAAATATATCAATAAATGTTTTGTGATGTGTTTTTTTCCCCCTGGCGCTAGGTCTGATTTCTGTCTGTAACCTTAGGTAAATGATAGCCCCTCTATCTCACAATTTTCAATGGTACCTAAAAATCAATAGACTACATCAGGTCTTCAAAGACTGTTTTGTTCAATATAGCTTTATTATCATGTTGATAAATAACTGCAGAAACTTAATTTATTTATATAAATTAGCCTATGGTAAATTGGTTTCATTATACACTGTTTTAGTAAACATTGTAAAACCTATTAATGGCATTAAGTAAGGACTTGGTGTATATGCAATTGGTATTCAAATAATAATTGCAGGAAAGGTTTGAAAGCTCAATAATAATCTAATTTTAATGCAGACTTACACATCCCCCATGGAAGTGCCATGGATTAAGTGTAGACAGAAAAGACGATTAAGTAAAACCAAAGATTCATTCTTAAACTATAAAAGACATTAAAGAGCAACTAGTCCACACTGCTCATATATCAGAAGAGGAAAAAAATTGAGATCCAGCAATAAAAAATAACTTATTTGATTATCAAGAACAATTCTAGGACCAGAAGCCAGGCACCCTCTTGCTATTTGATTACATTTTTGTCCTATTAAATGTGTTGCTTTAAAAAAATTGTTACCCTAGCCAGTTTGGCTCAATAGATAGAGTGTCAGCCTGTGCACTGAGGATCCTGGGTTTGATTCTAGTAAAGGGCATATGCCTGGTTTGTGGGCTCGATCCCCAGTTTGAGACATGCAGGAGGCAGCCGGTCAATGATTCTCTCTCATCATTGATGTTTCTGTCCCTCATTCCCTCTCCCTTCCTCTCTGAAATAATATATATATTTAAACTGTATTGAGTCACAAGCAACTTAAAAACATCAGAGTGTAGGTGCAATGATCTCTGATGAAGAGTGGAAGGATCATGATTAACCATTCAACTGATTTTTTTCCTTTCTCTAAACACTGGAAACTAAAATTCCCAAAGGACATCTAAAGGCAGGTGATTTTTTAATCTAAATATTCCTTTCTAGAAATATTTCAAATAAAACACAGTTGGCAGACTCCAAGGGACATGTACAGCAAGAAAAGTATATTTTAATAAAATTTTTGATACAAGAAACATTTCAACTTAGGTCTCATCATTCAATCATCGTGATACTGAAGCCTATAAACATGTGGCTGAGTGCATAGAAATAAATATATTAGTCTTTTCAGGAGCCCAGGGAGTCGCCTTTGAGTAATATGATGCATTTAATGTAAAAAATTACTTGTCCCCTTTGGTCATATATCTACAAATATACTACAAGAGCAAAGTGAACCACAAAGAAAAAGCCTCTCTTTAAGTGAATAATATTACACATTTTCAAAGCTAGTAGACAATAACTCTCAGAGTCTTCCGGTGAACGAAAAGTTGTCCTCTAATTGGCTTGGCACCAATTTAATTTCTAAAAGTGCTGCATAACACCATTTAGACACACTCATCCTGTGCTGTGAAGTAAGTCAGTCAGAGACAGACAAGAACCATATAATTTCACTCATATGTGGAATCTCATGAACAGAATAAACTAACAAACAAGCCAGAAACAAACTCATAGATAGAGAACTGACTGCTGTCAGAGAAGATGAGGTTTGCAGGACTGGGTGAAAAAGGTGATGTGATTAAGCAAAACAAAACAAACAAACAAAAAAACAAACTCAGATATAGACAACAGCCTGGTGATTACAAGAAGGGAAGAGGGGGTGAGGGAAGGTAGAAAAGAGTACAGGGGGGACAAATGGTAATGGAAGGAGACTTGACTTGAGATGGTAAACACACAATAAAATATATAGACTATGTATTACTAGAGGCCCGTTGCACAAAGATTTGTGCAATAGGCTTTCCTTCCCCTGGCTGCTGGCACCAGTTTTCCTCCATCACCCAGGACCCAAGCCTTTGCTCTGACCTCCGCCTTCTGCCTTTACTCTGGTTGGAGTCTTTGCTATAGCCAGAACCTTCAGTCTTTGCTCCAGTTGGAGCCTTCAGCTCTTGTAGCTCCATCCGCACCACTCCCCACCCGCTATCCCCTCATAGCAGGTGTCCTGACCCACCAGGCAGCTATGCACCTGCCCAGAGGCCCAGAGTGGCTAGGGGGCAGAGTACTGCCATCTTTGTAGGGCAATTTTCATATTCAATTATGATTGGCTGGTGGGCTTTGCAAAGAAATGGTCAATTTGCATATTTCTCTTTTAGTAGTGTAGACTAGAGGCCCAGTGCATGAAATTCATGCATGAGGGTGTGTGTCCCTCAGCCTAGCTTGCACCCCCTGCAATCTGGGACCCTTTGAGGGATGTCCAACTGCCGGTTTAAGCTTGATCCTGGTAGGATCAGGACCAAACGGGCAGTTGGACATCCCTCTCACAATCCAGGACTGCTGGCTTCCAACTGTTTACATGCCTGCCTTCCTGATTGCCCCTAAATGCTTCTGTCTGCCAGCCTGATCACCTAACCACTCCCCAGCCAGCCTGTTTGCCCCTAACTTACCTCTCCTACAGGCGTGGTAACCCTTAACTGCCCTCCCCTGCAGGCTTGATCCCCCCAACTGCTCCCCTGCTGGTCATCTTGTGGTGGCCATCTTATGTCCACATGTGGGCAGCCATCTTTGACCACATGGGGGCAGCCATCTTGTATGTTGGAGTGATGGTCAATCTGCATATTACTCTTTTATTAGATAGCATAGAGGCCTGGTGCATGGGTGGGGGCCAGCTGGTTTGCCCTGAAAGGTGTCCCAGATCAGGGTGGGGGTTCCCTTGGGGTGTGGGACGGCCTAGGCAAGGAGCTTATGGTGATTTGCTGGATGGCCATGCCTTTGCAACCTAAATGGAGGCCCTGGTATCTGGGATTTATTTGTCTTCTATAATTGAAATTTTGTAGGCTTGAGTGGAGTCCACTGCTAGTCAGAGTATTCGGGAAGCTTGGCTTCCTCCATTGCCAGGGAAACCCAAGCTTCCTGCTCACTCCATGCTGCAACCATCTTGGATGGTTTAATTCGCATACTCACTCCTGATTGGCTGGTGGGCATGGCTTGTGGGTGTAGAGGAGGTATGGTCAATTTGCATATTACTCTTTTATTAGATATGATAGTTTTGTATACCTGAAACCTACAAAACTATTTTAACTAATGTCACCTCAATAAATTAAATAAAAATATAATAATAAGGAAAATAAAAAATCCTATATAATAAAGAACTAATATGCTAACTAGACTGGATGGTGGAATGACCTTCCAGGATGATCAGTGGGTTTGGGGTGGGACCACAGGGCTGCAAGGTAGCAGGGGCCTCCAGGGCCAAGGGAGCCGAGGCTGCAATGGCCAATTTTGTGCATCAGGCCTCTAGTAAATAATAAAGATATATTTTATATTTCTTATCTACCAGACTGATTATGTTTAAAAGTCTACCTGAAAATTATACTGAGGCTACAGGGAAACAGATAATCTCAGATATTGTTAGACTGCATAATGATTAAACCTCTGTAGAGGGGAATTGTTCAACAGACTGTATTTACATTCATCCTCTGAGTCAGCCATCTAGAAATTTACCTGAAAAATATATTTCCACAAGAATTAAACAACATAGGCACAAAACTTTGTGCCATATTCATATTAATTGTGAAAGAAAAATAGAAAAAAATGAAATGTCTGAACATAAAAGACTAACTGAATACATTATAACACCTTCACACAATGAAGTAGGTTATTAAATAGCTATACAAAAGAAAATATTTTTGAACAAATATGGAGTAATTTCCAACAAATACTATCAGATAAGAACATCGAGGTCTCAAAAAATACTATCTACCATGTCTACCATTTGAGTAAAATATAAGGGTAAATATGAGAATTTGAGTATATTCAAATACACATATTATCAACATATACGTACATAATTTATATGTGTGTGTGCTTCAATATGCACACTATTGATAAATAAGACTATAAAAAAATGGTTACCTATGGGAATTTAGGAAAAAGTAGAAGAAATATAAATGAACTGGAAACTTTTTTGAGTACAACTTTTTATATAGTTTTAATTTCAAATATATGAATATTTTATATTTTCCAAAAGTTAAATTAAATTAAAAAGAATAAAAAGCCAACCTTAATATAAAAGACAAAGAGGGGAAAAACTTAACTCTGTATCACATTGATAAACAATAATCTTTTTGGTGAAAAAAAGTCTAAAGATAAAAAGAAAGGGACCAAATATATGGTGACGGAAGGTGATTTGACTTTGGGTGGTGGGCACACATTGCAATCTACAGTTCATGTGTCATGGATATATACACATGAAACCTATATGATCCTATTAGCCAATGTCACCCAATAAATTTAATTTTTAAAAAAGACTAAAAGAACTGCAAAGATAGTTTAAACTTTGCTTAGTGTGTACCATTAACAAGAAAACCATAATACCCATATCACAGGTTTGTTCTTAGAATTACATAAAAATAAATGTACCAATTAAAAGAAACTTGATGTGGGGTATGTGGAAACCCTCTATTATCTTCATAATTCTTCTGTACATCTAAAATTGTTTTTAAAATAAGTTTATTAAAGGAAAACAGTATGTACAACACTAATCATAATTCCTGACATAGAAGCCATAATTTAATTTGAAAATAAAAATAAGCATGAATCTCATAAGTAGTGAGCACTAACTAGACATTAGATGTTCTTGCTATTGTTACGTTATTTTATTCTGATAAAAAATTAGAATTAAATATTTGAATAACATAGTACATTCTATAGTTTTTGCATCACAAGAGTGTCTTAAAGTTATTAAACTATACTAAGCAACCATAAATCATTTACCAAAATTAACTTATAATTATACTCTCTACTAGAGGCCCAGTGCATGGATTTGTATATTGGAGGGGTCACTTGGCCTGGCCTGTACCCTCTTGAAATCTGGGACCCTTTGGGGGATGTTGGATAGCCAGTTTCTTCCTGATCCCTACAGGCCCGATGCAGACAGAAGGGAGCCTGATCCTGTGCATTGAGCTTCTGTCCCCTGGTGGTCAGTGCGTGTCATAGCAACTGGTTGTTCAGTCACTTACACATATATAGTGTTGTAGTTACACACATCCCTATACACACATATATACAGCTCTTTATGGTTTTCAAGAGAATTCCACACATTCCCTATGTAAGACTTGCAACAACTGAGCAAAATAGGCCGGGAAGGACAGGTCATCTCCCTTGAACAAATGAAGAAACAGATGTCCAGAGATGTTCAAAGACATCCTTGTTCACAGACCTCATCAGTAATGAAGCTAGGACTAGACCCCACACAATCCTTGTCCACAATTTCTCCCCACACGGGACACAACAAACAATAGAACCTCTGCTATTCTGCTGAATTATCCAGGAACACATCTAGGACTCCCTATATAGGCTTGATTTTGACAGCCCTGGGAGAACCTACAAGAACCAGCCAGTTAATCTGCATCTTCAAAACCTGGGATCAGTAACCTTATTATTTATAATCAAAGACTCTTCTCTAAGTGAATTGCTTTAGAAGAGACTTTGAAGGGCTCTTCCAATTTAAATGCTCCTCTATGGTCTTATTTTGATCACTGAAGGTCAAGGAATCTCAGTACTAAAAACAAACTACAATTGTAACAGTTTATCATTAGTCTTATGCCCCTTTCAATGAACTCAGGGGCTATAATAAAGCTCAGACTCATGTGAAAATGAGAGGGCATATAAACAACGGAGTAATAGTGGTAAATTCAAAACTGCAAGCCATTTTAATGGCTTTCATTCATTTACTGAACAAGTATTTATTTTAAGTCTACTGGGAGTTAAACCAGAACAGTACTAAGTTCTGGGAAATCAAAGAATAATAATCCAGTACAAGTAGACTATCCAGAAGGAGTTCAAGATGGGGTGGGATCACGCTCAATCAAGAAACATTTGAATGGTCTGGGTCAAAAAAGAAAGCCTGTGAGATGGCTTCCCTCAAACCTGGATGAGGCCAGAGCACCAGCAATATTTTTTAAACATATTTTTATTAATTATTTTACAGATAGGAAGGGAGAGGGATGGAGAGTTAGAAACATAGATGAGAGAGAACCATCGATCAGCTGCTTCTTGCACACCCCCTATTGGGGATGTGCCCGCAACCAAGGTACATGTCCTTGACCGAAATAGAACCTTGGACCTTTCAGTCCACGGACAGACACTCTATCCACTGAGCCAAACCGGTTTCGGCACCACCAGCAATGTTTTTAAGGTTGTAAATGAGTGGTGCTCAGAATGGATTGATTTAACCCTGTATACTTGCTTGTAATACAACAACAATACAACGAAGTAAAATTTGTTCACCAAGCAAAGCCAAAGAGCTGTTTTCGAAGTCAGGACCACTCCAGGAGTCGCTCATATGGCCGCTCTCCTGTGGCCTCATTAGCTGATACTCACAAGGTGCACACTGGAGCAATGGCCTAGATTCCCACATACCAACTCTGACATTTACAAAGCACGTTCGGTTCTGACAAGATCAAAAACTCAAGATTCTTTCAAATCTTGTAATAACTCCCAAACATCCCTGGCTCATGCTGAGAAAACAGAAAGTGATAAAGCACGTAGTCCGCTGAAAAAAACAAAATAAGACAAACAACACCACCACCAACAAAAACCCTTGGGAATTACGGACTTATCCTCTTCCCTCCTGCAGTACCAGGCATTTGTATGATTTTGATAGCACATTTTCCCCTTAGAAAACACTCATTGCATTCCCTCCCAAACTACTCATTTGTAACTGCCATGGTCCCATGATGTCAGCAATTTTGCCAACCGACAGTGATTTCCCTGTTAAACTGCAGGCCTCCAACCTCAAACTCCTATGTTTCTGTTTTAATGTGAGTGTGAGACATCTCAGCATTGTGGATTGATTCCAAGCCTCGCTCATTGCTACAGTGAGACCGAAGAAGAAGTACCAACATGTTTACGCAAACTATGCTCTGGCACAAAGATGTCACTGGGATTTTCAGGTTTTCAAACCTACCCTTTGAAAAATAACTATTAATAGCTGAAATTTATTGTGTACCTGTATGTTACGTTCCATCGTATCACTTTTCTATCGTGGTTAAGAGATACATTAAATTTACCATCTTAACGAAATAAGACTTGTCACCTCTCATTTGGCTTTTTTATTTCTAGGTTAACAATGGACACGACTTTTGGAGCTTATGTATTCTGTAAAATGATAGACTAATCATTTTCATTCATAACGTGCCATTCGTACACTTAGCACTAAAGCATCTAACTTGTGTCTGGCACTGGAGATATAGCAGTTAGTGTTAGAAAAGACTGCCTTCCTGAAGTTTAGAGATTTTTGGTAAGATTAATAATGAATAAATGCTCAAAATTGTTGATAACCCAATGTTATTATTTTTAGAAGAAAGAAATCAAGATGTGGAGGAGTAATTTTTCCGAAGGTGAGAAAGCCCAGAGATGGCAGTCAGCCTTAGGCGTAAGGAGTCCCCTGACTCTCAGTTCAGTGTCCCCTCTTTCTTCTGTGCCTCTCCTGAGTCAATGATGTTGATATTGGTGAGGCAGCAACTTGCCTGATAGTTGCCATTTCCTAAAAGCCAAATAAGTGTGTGTATTCAAGTGAAGGACTTTGCATACCTCGTTTAACTTATTCCTTCCAAAAATCTGTGAGGTTGAATTGCTTCTGATCTTAACTCAAAAATTGACCGAATGGTCAAAACCGGTTTGGCTCAGTGGATAGAGCATCGGCCTACAGACTGAAAGGTCCCAGGTTCGATTCCGGTCAAGAGCATGTACCTTGGTTGCAGGCACATCCTCAGTGGGGTGTGTGCGAGAGGCAGCTGATCAATGATTCTCTCTCATCAATGTTTCTAACTCTCGATCCCTTTCTCTTCCTCTCTTTGAACAATCAATAAAATATATATATATTTTAAAAATTGACTGAACGCTAGTTTGGAGCCAACAGCCAAAGGATCCAAGTCAAAAATCTCTTTGGGCCTCAATGTGCTTTTTTTCTACAAGAGTGGACTAGATGAGGGAAAGCAATTCAGCTTTATCACAAGTCCTTGGTCACTCAAATGGCGAGGTGTTTTAAAGCCATGTATTTAAAAGCTTTCAAAGAGCATGTCAACCCTCACAGGCAGAGGGTTCAGATGTATTTATTTTTCACCAAGGCGAGAAGGAGCAGAGAAAAGGGGAGGAGAACATGCACGTGTGCTGTGCCTGTGCTGAGGAAATAGGGTTACTGAATATGTGCCACCTTTTCTTCATGCCAATTAGAACATCATTAAAACAGGCACTCACTGATTCTAATCACATTTGCCACACTCAATGTATCTCAAGTTTATAACTTCATGAAAATTAAAGAATAGAAGAGATACTGTGACACCTCAAAAAAAAAAGTCACTGTGACAGATTTCCTAGTGATGTACATTAACATCCAGGAAAAACTCTTTGTACCATTCGAGTCCTCGATAGACACAAAAAGGAAACCCTTAACTCTCTCACCTCTGCAGGCCATGGTCCACAGAAAGCCATTTCTGAAGGGCAAGAATACAGGTACCATAGCCAGAATTCTAGTCCAATCACTCATCCTGTATGTAAGCAATGTAGCCTCAGATTCTTTGTCAACACATAGAGGAAATAATAGTTTCCGTTTCATAAAATTGTTAGGAAAGTTAAATTAATTAATAATTTCAAAGTACCTAATAGAGTGTTTCACAGTCCAAACATTCAGTAAATAATGATTACCAAATGAAGGAGAAAACATTAAATGTATTTCAAACATGAATACAAAAATTAATTACATCTATGCACAATTACTACAATGACAAGTTTTTACTTACACCTGCTCCAAGAACTCCTGGACTACGTATCTATCATCCACACAAACATAGAATTGTATACACCTACATCCTATATAATAAAAGCCTAATATGCAAATTGACTGAATGGCAGAATGACCAGTTGCTATGATGCACAATGACCACCAGGGGGTAGATGCTCAGTGCAGAAACTGCCCCCAGCCTGCAGGTCCCAGTCCAGCCAAGATGGGTGTCAATGGGGAGTGCCCTTCCCCACCTCTCTGAATCACCCTGCTGTTTGCCCCACAGAGGGAGGCAACCAGAGATAATGGTGGGAAGCAGGGCCTGCAAGCAGGTTGCGCCAGGCTGGTCAAAGCAGGTGCCAGGAGTGGCCCCCCAATCACCCCGCCAGTCACCCCACAGATCAGCCCTGATCTCTGTCCAGGCCTAGGGACCTTACCCATGCATGGATTTTGTGCACCAGGCCTCTAGTATATACATAAACACACACAGAAAAAAATGCACACACATCAACATGCTAACAGTAATTACTATGAGGGTGAAAAGACTCTGCATTTTATTTATGTTTCCCTTCATTTTCTAATTCTTCTGAAAAAAGTCATAACAATTTTGTAAAATAATACAAAAAACTGACTTCTGATTAAAAGATTGTTAAGTGATATCATGTAACATTTGGGCGTGAAAGCTTCTGGCATATGTACAGGCTTTTTAGAATGAAATTTCTCATTTAGACTAATTTCCCTAACGGCATCAAGAATAAAATGCAAACCCCTGTTTACCCAGCTAAACAATGATTAATGCTAAGCATATGGAAGCATATGGTAAGACTAATGAATAGTTTTCTCTGTTTGAACATGTAATAGTTTTGTGAAATAGGCTGGCACAGGGTGTAAATGAGGTTAGTAGATCCAAACCAAATATTAATCAACTGGTTAATAATTTTGGCAGCACTATTTATAATGAAAATAAGGTAAAATAATTATTGTAGAAATAAGCATTCCCCAAAGAGAATTAAAATTTAACAATAATGAATACTATGTCTGCCAGTTGCAATAGTTTGCTTTAGTTTTCCCTATTACTTAAAAATGCTAATTATTAGTATTACCACCATCACTTACCATTACAGCTTTTAGTTACTAAGCACTTACTATATGTTTAGTATACATTGTATGGTTACCTGATTTTACTCCTCACAGCAATTCTATACAATTTGTGCTTGTTTTCATTTTTTTAGTCCAAGAAATAGAGCCATAAGTGGTTTAACTATCTTTCACAAGATCATACAGTGAGTAAAACCAAAGCCAGAAATCCAAAGGCGCTTAACTTCTTCAGGGTATCCCACCAAAATATTAGGCATCATAAAAACTACTTTGGCTTAGCTTATTTGGCTATAGATAGTGTTGGCCTGCAGACTAAAGGGACCTGGGTTCCATTCCAATCAAGGGCACATGCAGAGGTTGTGAGCTCCATCCCCAGTTGGGGGCATACAGGAAGCAGCCAATCAATGATTCTATCTCATAATTGATGTTTTTATCTCTCTCTCTCCCTCTCCCTTTCTCTCTGAAATTCTGAAATCAATAAAACTATATATATACATATATATATATATATATATATATATATATATATATATATATATAGTGTGAAACAGGGATCAGTAAACCATTGCCTAAGAGCTAAGAATAAATTCTATATTTTTATATAATTAAAGCAACCAAATGACACATGGAAGTTATATAAAATGAAAATCTCAGTGTCTATAAGTCACTTTTTTTTAGTACAGCCATGTCAATTAGTTTAACCTAGCCTATTTTGTTATTACAATGACAGTGCAGTTGTGACAGAAGCCACATGGCCAGAAAGTTTAAAATATATACTATATGTCCTATTACATTAAAAAATTGTCAACTCTATTAACATAGATAATCAATACAGTTCCTGCAGGTATGTGCTCATCACGAGAATTTTCTGTCAGAGTGCTAAAATTTCACAAATATATCACTGCCAGGACATCTGTTAAATACGTACAAATGCATCACACAGTATTATAAAATCACTACATTTTGGAGGAAGAGCCTTCAAGTGATCAAATATAGTCCCTTACTAACTTCCTTGTTTCCCATCTTTATATAATAGGAACCCATTGGAAATTAAGGAAAATTAATGATTGCTGTTTCTTCTTTGGATCATTACAAGTCACTTCCTATAATTTATGTAATCTGACAACTTCCTCAATCATTATGTTTCACTTCTGAATTGTATTAAAGTGTTTTATCTTGTTTATTTTTACAGTTTCCTGAAGAATAGACAGCTGGGACTTAGCCAGGGAATCCTAAACCCCTCTGTTGGCTGTTCATAGACAAACAGGCTCTCCAGAAGCTGCACTGTGAAAGTGACTGCTGGTTCCCGCTGAGCCCCAGCACCCACTGGGTGCTTCCTTCTGAGCTGTAATCCTGACTGACAGCTTCACTGCCTCTCTCCTTGAGCTCTGTCTTTGATTTCTTGCCTTTAGCAGTGCACCTGTATAGCTGTTAATTGTGTAAAGGGAAGAGCCATGAGACCATATCTCAAAGTTGTGCTTCTTCTGTATTCTCTCAAAGAAATACATTGAGTGGCCAGATTATTATGATCTCTGAACACATAATAATCTGGCCACTCAGTGTGTGAATGTGTGTGTGTGTGTGTTTGTGTGTGTGTGTGTTTGTGTGTGTGTGTTTTAGAGGCCCAATGCATGAAATGTGTGTATGGGTAGGGTCTGGCCAGCCTGTTCAGGGGAGGGGACATGAATGGTTGGCCAGCCTGTCTGCTGGTTGAACTCCTGTTCGAGGGGACAATTTGCATATTACCCTTTAATAACATAGGATATACACTGAGTGGCCAGATTATTATGCGTTCAGAGATCATAATAATGTGGCCACTCACGGTAGATGTACCCAAGAACATTATACTAAGTGAAATAAGGTAGCCTCCACAAATCAACTGTAGTATAATTTCATGTATCTGAAGTACTTAGTCAAAATGACAGAGACAGAGAGTGGGTGGCGGCTGCCAGGAATTAGGGGAGGCGATGATGGGGCACTGTTATTTATTGACAATGTATAGAGTTTCAGTTTTAGGATGAAAAGAGTCCTGGAAATGGAAGATGGACTTGGGTGCATGCAATTGTGAATGCACTTACTATTACTGAAGACTTAAAAATAGTTAAGATGGTACATTTTACATTATATGTATTTTACTATGGTAAAAAAAATGAGTAAAATAATAGATGCGCCTTTCACATGTCCATCTAATTCATGAGAATTTGTAGGGGGAAAATCAATGTTCCTTTATTTTGTGTATGATATTTCCTGGAAAAGTTTAAAAATCACACGTGTTCAAAGTGGCATTATTTAAATAAACATTTTTTCAGATGCTAACTCTATCATGTCTTAAATTTTGAGGATGGTTATTAACAGGTAAGCACACCTGATGAATTTGAGTTGGTACCAGAGACAAATTCTTTAGAGCTAACCTGGCCCCTCCATTAAAACAGGGCAAGTGTGAACTATCACCTTTATCCTGTGCTATTTTTTCCCCCACAATATATATCACCTTCTAATATCAGTTACAATTTACTTAGCAATTCTGTTTATTATTTTTGTTTCATATTTTAAGATTAACAGGGGGTAGATAACGTTGTCTACTGCATGCACTGACATAGGCCAAGTACCTGGAATAATGCCAGGCTAAAATAGGTATAATGGCAGATATTATTGATTTGCACAATTTTTATCTACCCTAAGTAGATATCAATAAGTTATATAGAGTCACATATAAACGTCCTCTTCATTCAAGTCCCCATAATACTATTTTCTCTTAAAGAAGTTATTTCCAGGCAGATTTTTGAAATACATAGTACATGGATCACTAGTTTTTAGTTACTTATCTAATAATTATTAAGCATCTACAATGTTCTAAGCACACTTCTAGATGATTTTCTCAATGGCATTTTCTCTCGCTGAGTCTGAGTATAGAATAAAAGGTTGCTAATAATGGTGTGTTTTTAGACAAAACTTCCCAGATCTACATGACCATTCGGATAACATAATTTAGTCAGACTGCATAATGCTGCCCAAGCCCACTTTCACTCCAAGGAACAGAAAGTGGCAAAACATTGAACGGAAACCAACTGTACCTAGACTTACCCACGTCACAGAGATGGTTCTATTTTCCTCAAAATATTTCAAAGGGACCTCGTTGCTGTTAGATGAATAACCATGGAATGAATAAGACGACTCACTCTTCAATGCTTTTCCCCAATGCTCCTGACCACAGAGTCGGTGGCCTCTAATTATAGCTCATTTGCTTAATGTTGTATTCAAAGACATTGCTGTCATGAGGAGCTTTAAGACACCCTGCCCTCAATAATAAGCTCATCTGTTTGTGCATTAGCAACAGCATAAAACAGAATCTAACAAATTTTAAAACTTCAGTAATGCTTTATGTCTTTTCTTTGCCTCATTTATTTTACTGATTTATTCTTGTCCTTTGGTGCCCTTAGTCTCTCTGTTTTAGTCTTCAAACATCTAATTGCCATGTGTTCTGATGGATAAGCCCTTGGCCGTGGCCCCCTGTTTTTAGTGACAGAGGTTCTTTCCCTTTATCGCTCTTTTATCAAGGAGATTTTCTTAATTAAATGATCTTTGCACTCGTCATTTCCAAACTCTCATTTTATATCTGCTTTTCTAGACTGTCGCCTGGGTCCCCTTCCAGTTCTTAGATTCTGTGACATCTGTGCAGGACAAATACTGAGGAGATCATAGAAATCATCACTCCTCTACATTTTTTTTAGCAGCACAACCTGCCTTTTCATTTCCATAATATTTTACAGTCAATTTGCCTTTAGATTTTCCTCACAGAATCATTTCCAACTACCGAAGCTTCTTTAGCTTCCACAAAAAGGCAACATCTGTGTCATTGGCAAGTTTACTCTATACCCACCTTAATGGCAGGCACTGGAAGAGCTGAACTTTTTGGTGTGTTATACTAAAGGAGGCAAATAGATGGCAATGACAGTCCCCTTCTTCCTGGCTGAATCTATGGCAGACAGTGCCAGCGGCTCCTAGAACATGCTTCCTCCATGTAGAATATTTTTTAACCATACATGAGGTTTTGGAAAAACCACTTCTGACAGATCTGAGTAGCTTCCTGGAAATGAAACATGACTAGCCTGGGTCCTCTTCTGAGGCAACCTTCACATCTGACCTACCCCTTTATCCTGCTCTATGGAACATCCCATATCCTAACATTATATACAACTTAATTATTTTGTTGAGTAATCTTTGTCTCTCCTGCTAAATACAAGTTTCACAAGGGTGGGGATCGTTGTCTATCATGTTCACTGCTATATGCAAGCATTTGGAATAATGCCAGGCACACAGCAGGTGCCCACATGATATGTCTAATGAAGGAATAAGAGATTTCTGCCTCGACCAGCATCAGAATCTCAGGGGGAGTCAGTAAGGGAACTAGGATGCACAATTTAAGGAGACGCCCACTCTCAGGGCCAGCTACATTCGCATACACTTAAGGAGGTGAGAGGGCACACTGAGCACCTGATCTGCTTCACCTCAATCCCAACTCGGAGAATCATCATAGTTAAAAAGATAAAAACACACATTTCTCCCTACACACTATACCTACTGAATCATAATCACTCTGGGGGTGGGGATAGAGTTAGTAGCTTGGGGATTTCATTTCTAATGAGCTACTTGGTCGCTATAACACACATTTATTTGAGACTTGAAAGTAAGCAGCATTACCAAGACAGTTTTTCCCCCCACTAAACCATTTATGGGCAGTCCTTCATCTCATCAAGCCCCTTAATGACCTTTCTATAAATTAGCTTTCCCCTTCTTTTCCTAACTAAATTATAATAATCACAAACACTATTATATTACACACACACACACACACACACACACACACACACTGAGTGGCCAGATTATGATAATCTCTGAATACATAATAATCTGGCCACTCAAGCCAAAACCAGTTTGGCTCAGTGGATGGAGTGTTGGCCTGCTAACTGAAAGGTTCCAGGTTCAATTTTGGCCAAGGGCATGTACCATGGTTGTGGGCACATCCTCAGCAGGGGGTGTGCAGGAGGCAGCTGATTGATATTTCTCTCTCACTGATGTTTCTAACTCTCAATCCCTCTCCCTTTCTTATGTAAAAAAATCAATAAAATATATTTTAAAAAATAATATGGCCACTGTGTGTGTGTGTGTGTGTGTGTGTGTATGTGTGTGTTTTAGAGGCCTGGTGCAGGTGCATGAATTAGTGCATGAGTGGGGTCTGGCCAGCTTGGCCAGGCAGAGAAGACATGAGCAGTTTTCCAGCCTGCCTGCTGGTCAAACTCCTGGTTGAGGGGACAATTTGCATATTAGCCTTTTATTATATAGAATATACATTGAGTGGCCAGATTATTATGTATTCAGAGATCATAATAATCTGGCCCCTCAGTGTATATCACGTTCTAAGCCCCAGCACTGTTTAAAGAACTTTACTATATATAACACACCTACTTGCCCATACACTACATGTGATAGGTACTATCATCTACTCCACTTACATACAAGGAAACTGTGGCACAGGTTAAGAATGTCATCTATGAGCACACAGCTAGGAAGGGCAGATTGGGGATTCAGACCCACACAGCCTTGCTCCAGAGGGTATGCTCTGGCCAGAATGCTCTCAACATTCTCGCTAAAAGGAAACTGTTTCAATCCAAGTTTTAGATCCTCTTAGGTTTCTCCTTTCCTTTTATTTGGCTATTCTCTTTACTGAGACACATTTTTCCAGTCACTTCTCTACCATAAACCTTCCTACTGAAATCACACCCATGCTTCATTATCCGAATGGAATTCCATTTCCCATGAAGCCATCTCCAAACGCCCCCTGGGTAGTGCTCTCCCTCTCTTGTGTTCATTCAAGTTGGTTTCTCTCTTATTCTATTTTAAAGTTTTGGGGCAGAGCAAACCAGATATGGTTAACTGTCTCAAAATACGACCCCTTATTAAGCCTTCTTTCCTTTACCATTGTTCCTTTACCTCACTGAAGCATTGACCAAGCCATCCTATGCTCACTGCTCCTGGAGAAGGAAAAAAAATCATGAAGCATAAATAAAGAGGTACATTTGGGGCTTTTGAGTTTCAAAAGTCTAGCACATCCTCCTGGGAGAGAACAGAAATTAATCATGAACAGAGGCCATCGATTAGGGAAACTGTAGAAGAGTAAAGGTCAGCGATATCTGGCTGACTCCGTATTCTACCTACAACTTCCAATGTATACCAACTTGGATAGAAATCCCCAGCTGGGATGGAGGGCCAGAGGGGAGACAAGGAGTGAATAAAGATTTTAGTTTCATGTACACGGGGATCCTTGCAACAAATGCAGGTGTGACAAATGCATAATAGCTTTTACAGAGACAGGAGTGGAGAGAGTAGCTGTGTAACAGCACCAGGCTAGAGCCCAAGAGGCCGTAGGACTCTCAAGAAAAACTGGTGGCTGTTTATGTAGGCAGAGAGGTCATTATGCAGCCAGTCAGAGCACGACTCTGGGGGACAGAACAACCCATTTGCCCACAAGTAACCTAAAACCAGAGAGAGTCTTAAAGAGCACCGTACATTCTTACTTTCTTAGCCTAATATTGTATTTGAGCAGCAGTGTGGGGAGCACTCAGAGAAAGCTGTATTTGAACTGCAGGGATCAAGAATGATTCAGCAGTGTCCTGAATGGACAGCAGGCCGCATGGCAACAAGACTATCCTCCATACATCAGCACAGCCAGGCCAGGACCGGTGAGTTTTCATCCGGCACCCTCCACCAGCCATGATCCCAAAGCCTCAGAACTCTCAGGTACCCTGCAGTTACTACATCTTCCCTTCACTTTGCACCAGAATGTGTCCCTTGGTTCTGATCAACTCTCCAGAGCGAGCCCTGGCACAGGAAATGCTCCATAATTATGAGTAAATGAACGAAAAAAGCAGAGTAAATCCCACAAATTTGGAAATGAGTATTTTTGCCAGGAAACCACTCCAACCTTAGTAGTCATCAGAGTGGCCAATTAGGAGAATTGAGAAGCGGATGATCCTGTCACAGCTCATTATTTCCTGTCCAATCGCAGATGTTCGGTGCCGATCAAAGCGCTCCACGTCCTGGGTGAGTTCTGGACTCTGGGCAGTAATGAGCACAATAAAGAAAAGCACATGGGAAATATAGCTATTTTATTTTGGTTTGTGAAAATCACAGTCTGCTGGGTTCTTAAAAAGATTCACAAAAGAGATGCCATTTGTTGAGGTCTGGCCAGAGAGGGCCTTTGTGAATTTGTTGAAAATGAATCACTGTTTCCAGCAGGTTTCCTTGGGGACACTCAGATGCTGGGTTATCCTTAACTTCAAGCTAATTTGCACATATCAGATAACTGCAGGCCTTCATTTCTGATCAAGGGCAAAAAAGATCAATGCATATTTCTTTTTTCTAAACCAGGAACACACAGCTGAAGACTGTGAAAGAAGAGGAAATGGACACAATGTAATTTAGCAAGTCATTTTACTGCAGGACAACCACCACTATAGAAGCATTTTGAACCAAAAGACTTAGATCTCATTAATGTACAAATTGAGGAAACTCAGAGAAAATTATTTTTAAAATAAGATATAAGAAAGTGAGTATCCCTGGGAACAGTTTCTTGAATAGGTGTCTAAAAGGCTAGTAATAAGATATAAGAATATTGGCATATTAATCTCAAATCTAGTTCACTTTGTGAATTCTTATTTTTAAAAATATATACTTTTATTGATTTCAAAAAGGAAGGAAGAAGGAGAGAGATAAACAATCAATGATGAGAGAGAATCATTGATTGGTTGCCTCTTGCATTCCCCCTACTGGGAATTGAGCCTGCAACCCAGCCATGTGCCCTTGATCAGAATAGAACCCTGCACCTTCCAGTCTGCAAGCCAACACTCTATCGACTGAGCCAAACCAGCTAGGGTGTGAATTCTTTTAATGGATAGTCCTTTCAAAAAAATAAGATTTATAACTCAATCTTAGCTTTAGAGCAGCAGAAGGCAGCTTGGGGTAACTTTCATGTGTTAAACTCAACTGGCGTCACTATGGGCTGGTCCTATATCAGCTGTGTCCTTTGTCTGGGGTCCTTGCCTTCTGCTGGCAGACAGAAGGAAAGAACAATTGGCTGCAGTAAACTAGTAGGGACAGAGGGACTCAGGGAACTGAGGAGTGATATAGTCTTCTTTTTACTTGTATTGAATCAATTCAAGCCTCATTAGTAAGACATTTCACATTGTAGGTGTTTGGGGAAATCTCATGACTTTTAGACAGGGGAAGGAGAGGGAAATCAATAAAAATGTGAGGGTACTTTGTAATATCAGGGGCTTAAGGGGAAAGGAGGCTGAAATAGCTTGTATACAAAATTGGGGAAAAATGTATCAAAGTCCTACTTGTATAACATTTAAAAATCAACACCTAGTTATATCACTTAAAATGAAAAATATCTATCCCCTGGCCAGCTGCTCCCAGCCTCCCAAGAAATTGAACAAATATTGCATGTTTAAAAGACTGGTCTTCAGCCCAACCGGTATGGGTCAGTGGTTGAACGTTGACCTATGAACTAGGAGGTCATGGTTCAATACCAGGTCAGGGCACATGCCAGGTTTTGGCCTTGATCCCCAGTAGGGGTTGTGGAGGAGGCAGCCAATCAATGATCCTCTTCCATCATTGATTTTCCCATCTCTTCCCCCTTCTCTCTTTCTCTCTGAAATCAAGACCACAACCTAGGCATGTTCAAAAGACTGCTTTGCCATACTAATTTACAGTGACAAAAAAGCAGATCCCATGGGGACTGGGATTGGCAGTGTAAGGGGAGGGGAGTGGACTGCAAAAGGATTCTTAGGGTGCCAATAGAAACAGTCTCTCTTGATGGTGGCAGTGGCAATTTCATGCATGTATACATCTGTCAAAGTTGAATTATACACTGAAAATGAAGCAGTGCACTGTACATAAACTATACTTAATAAAGTTGATTACATAAACTCCCTGGATAAACTAGTATACCATGCCTTCAGGAGAACCTAATGACCAAGTAGCAACTCTTTCTCTTTCCATGTTTTCTGAAGCTTAGATTTGCAATTTCTCCGACTAGATAAAATAGACCCAAAAGCCACTTTCCAGACTATCAAGGTATATTCCATTATGACATCTCCATAATTTACCAAAGATTACCTAGAATTCAATCATTTTTTGTTTGTTTTAGAACTGACATTCAAACATGTATTTGTAATATGCATATATCATTGTTTAGAGACAAAATCAGAAGTCCCAGTATCTTTTTTTTTTAAGCTTCATTCTTGAAAGTTTGTTACCTTGCAATTATGCTAAGCTAAAGGGGAAAAAAAGGTGGGAGGGAGTGGAGTGGGTATTTCTGAGCCCATGGCTTCTGTGGATGTTTATTTGGAGCATATTTCCATTTTCCTTCCATCCACAGGTACTTCACTCCCTTTCAATTTTTTTCAAAAGATATTGAAGGAGGAAGAATATTTTTTGAGGCTGACATATTTAGACAGAAAAAAAACCCTCCACAATCAACAAACATGTTTTCACATGAAATTACAAAAGCTATTGCTGGAATATTTTGCAGCCTACCACACAGGATAAAGAAAGCCCTCAGGCTCCGAAAGGCCTGTGAAATCAGTCAGAATAATCACTGCTTTCTGTTGCAGGCAAGGCATACCTGAGTCTCAGAGAATAAACAATGCAATGCTTCTCCTCCCCCACAAAGTAAGCAAATATTACACACCATCCCTTAAAAGAATAATCACAAACAACGAAAACACTAAATGACTTATTTTCCTTGAAGACGTGCCTAATCTATTTTTTCTTTCCATTCCTCACATCTATAGCATATCAGTACTTGAACAAAGCCTATACGTAAATAAGTCTGTATATTTTGTCCTTAGCATTGACGGTAGCATATTAAAATATAAGCACTACAGTGTTGCCTGGCTGAATTTAATAAAATAGGAGAATTCACAGTGACATGCTGTGTCTCTGAATTCACCACCTTCAGCCAGGCTGCCACCAAGACAAAGTCTATTAACTGAATTTCAACGAGTTCCATATTTCACCCCACAAAGCTGAAACCAAGAAGAATAAAAAAGTTTACAAGCAATTTTCTGAAAGTGGCTAATTTGGTATGGAATAGCAATTCTACTTACACTATTCCAGGTAAGTGCCTTCTTGTTCATACTCAACACACACACACACACACACACACACACACACACACACACACACAACAAATGAGCCACTGAAAAAAATAGCCATGTAAGTGCTTATTTGGGTAAGAACATGTCCATCGGATATGAGCACAAATCTTTACTCTTCCCATTAAAAGCACAGTAATAATGTATCCTTAAAATATACTTGCTCTTACAATGGAAGCACAGTAATTTTGTATCCTTAAAATATATCCTAATTTACTTTCCCCATTATTGATTAGTACCATCAAAATTATATTAACTGATCTTCATCGGAAGTCTAAATAACAGCATATCTTTCTGAGCCCGTGACTTCCGAGGGAATTTATTGAGAGCACGTTTCCATTTTTCTTCCATGCACAAGTAGTTACTTAACTCCCTTTTAATTTTTTCAAAAGATAAATTAAAACCAGAAACTCCTTGTTGGATTTTACATTCCAATGAGTCATAGTCTCTTCGAATGATGCGTTTTCTTAGGTTAATTATTACATCTTTGAGCAATATTTGCAGGAGGGCAAGGAAACGATTAAGGAGAACTGGCTCTATGTAAGGAACAAAAATGAGACTATATTGGAGATAAAAACCTAGGATAGGTGAAGATTTGGTAGACATTAACACAGAATTTTTTTTCTGAGCAGAATGTCCTCAAAAAGTAAGAGCCATATGCATTTGTAATTTTTTTTCTGTTTTTTCACCTGATTTTAATATATATATATATATATATATATATATATATATATATATATATATATATATATATATATATTCCTTTGAATTTCTACAGAGAGGAAGGGAGAGGGATAGAGAGTGAGAAACATTGATGAGAGAGAAACATCAATCAGCTGCCTCCTGCACACCCCACACTGGGGATATGCCTGAAACCAAAGTACATGCCCTTGACCAGAACAAAACCTGGGACCCTTGAGTTTGCAGGCCAACGCTCTATCCACTGATCCAAACTGGTTAGGTCTCTTCAGCTGAATTTATACTACACATTTTACTACTGTTTTTCTCTACATTCAGAACTGACTGACATGGATAGTAACCCCTTAAAAGAGTGCCTATATTAGGACAAGTAACAATTGTACTAGTACACCTAATATATGCTTAGTAAATGATTACTCCTAATTACATTTCACCTTAAGTATACATACACCTTAAGTGGTTATTCTTATAGGGTCTTTCCTTCTCATCCACAAAATCTATTCTAGCTATGGATTATGTTGATATTACTGAAAGTTATTAGTCTCTCTTCAACTGCTTTTACATTTTGCTTCATTTCATATCTCTACTTGTAACTAAATCTGTACTTATTTATCTTTCTTGGTATTTGCTCACTTAACCACTTTTTGATCTTTCCAACTCTTACTCTAAGACCCTGACAATAAGCACCTCCTAAGAGTCACTTTTCAGCCATAACGTATCCTCTGTCTACATTCACCCTCTATGAAAGCTATTCCATTATTACAACTGCAACCATTATCAATGTCCTGGAAATTCTATGACGTTTTCCCAACTACTCATATATACATACACAGTCCCCTTGCTGGTCCTTCAAAGCACTGCTGTGATCTTGCTCTTTCCACAACCCTCATCCCCTTATGTACCATAACCTACATTGTACTGCCTTCTGGAACTAAAATTACTCTAGAAATTCTGAAATTTCAGACTCTGAATTTCGTCTCTCAGTTTGTTTCTCATGCTTTACAAAACCAATAGTGAAAAATGTGGGTGGATCAAAGAGGCAGGTCCAATCCCAGGAGCAAGGCCTGTGGGTTGATGAGGTAGGCAGTAGGAATCCACTGTAGTAGTCTTTTGTTTTGTTTTTCAAGACATCAATATTTTGAGAAGGATATCATCGAAAGACCAGCTCTGTGGATTTGAAGAAAATTCTGAGAGGAATCTAGGTGGAATATGACCAGGGCCTGGGCAATAATGTTTTATTCTGTTTTCATTATTGCTTCATCTGATCTCTTTGCTCTACTCAGATTGATCTCTGACACTGCCACCCCAGAATCATTCCAATTCCTTTGCTATGTCCACCTCAATAACCTTCTTCACTTATGCCCCTTACCACATGGAAAGTCTTTCCTCTCCATCCAATTTATTTTGGGGGGGTTGTTTTAATAAGTTTTACTCTAACATATTCTCATGGCCTGTGTTAAAGCATAACCCTTTCCCAGGATACTTTCAGAGACGCAATATAGGTATCAAAGAGGTTATGAGCTAGAATTGTGCAACCAGAATGCCCAACTGCAAAAGTTGCCTCCCCTCACATCCTACACTGTGATGGTGGACAAATTATGGAACTTCTCTGAGCTTCTGAGTCATCCTATCTAATAAACAGAAAATATGCAAACTGACAGTCACATTGTCACAAAGATGGCAGCACCCATAGCCACAAGATAGCAGTGCCCAGTCCCCACAGCCCCCCAGCCGCCCAGAGCATGCCCAAGGCACAGGAAAGCTTTGGATGGTGGCTGCCCAGTCCATGCACAAGGTGCAGGCAAGCCTCAGATGTTGGCTGCCCAACCACCTAGGTCTGGCCTGAGGCACAGGCAAGACTTATATGTTGGCTGTCCAGCTGCCCAGGGTGGGCCTGAAGTGCAGGCAAGCCTAGGATGGCAGCTTCCCAGCTGCTCAGAGCCGCCTGACGCTCAGGTAACCAGGGCTGGCCAAGGCTTGCATTGCCGGTAGTGGCAACAGCAGAGGTGTGATGGGGGTGTTGCCTTGCCCTGGTCACTGGGTCACCTCCTGCCCCAGAGAACTCCCAGACTATGAGAGGGGGCAGGTTGGGCTGAGGGACGCCCCCTCTAGTGCATGAATTTTCATGCACCGGGCCTCTAGTCATCTGTAAAAGAGGAATACAAAAAGTACCCAACCCATAGGGTCCTTCTAAATATTCATGGAGATAATTTATGTGGCAAGCTGGGCACATAGCCTGGCACAGAATATGAGTTCAATACCTGTCCCCCGTCATCATTAGCACTGTTGCTTTCTCCCAATCCCTGGATGGTGGTGTTGTTATTGTTTTTCTTCTATGAATTGCTATGTAAGTCAAAATGTTATGTAAGTATTCTGCTTTCATCTTCAGACTCCCTAACTAACTTTGGACTACAGTGAAAGAAAGTATTATTAAATTTTTTTTTTCTAAAAAAACCTATAGAGCCAATTGTCCCAAATGATCAATACCTCTGTTTTGCTCATGGAAACTTTATAGACTAAGTGGAATTCTTAAAACAATCACAGAGTTTATTCAGGACTCCAGAACATGGCATAGATGATCCAGTATGATCAGGCTCCTGCCTGAATCTTCTGCTCTGTTTTGTGTGTGTCACTCTCCCCTGTGGTTCACTAGGCTCCAGCCGCACTGACCTCCTGCCTGTTCCTTAAACTCAGCTTGTTCCTCCACTGGAATACCCTTTCCTGAGCTTCCCTTACTGCTGGCTCCCAACTTAAAGGACAGAGGCTTTTTGCAACCACTTATCTATCTAAGGTGGGCCTTTCTCCTCTGCCACCCCATTACCGTCTCTGGTTTATTTCATATTTTACTCCTCTCCCTGCAAGTATCTTATTTGATTCCCCACTGGTTGTCTCCCCTAATTAGAATTTCAGCCTCTTAATACAGGCATCTTATTACTGTTTTATTTTCTTTTGCCTCACTCACAGTTGGCCATGAATGCACTCACTAACCGCTGGATAATAACTAAACTGTTTCAACTGCCCAGAATATAGCTGTGACTACTTTACAACGTGCTTTCAAATTCCTTACGCCCTGGGTGTAAATTCAACAAGAATAATTAGGCTCATTGTACGTAGAAGAAAACTGGGACTTAACAAGGTTGCCTGACTTTGCAAAGTCACATAACTAGTAATTGCAGGTGCAGTAAAAAGAACTTAATTCTCTATATCATTAAGAAACTACAGGCACAGTGATTTTTTTAAATTTACTATCAAAGAAATAACGATTAAAGGTCAAGTTAATGATAAAAGAAGTTGTTACTTCATTATTTTACAGAAAAGGAAATAAAATCCAGATATTTAATATGGTTTGGGGAATTTTAGGATTTCACTAAGATTTTTCCGCATCAAAATTCATTTAAAAGGGCATTGGGATGGAGGAAATGGTGCTATGCATGAAAGCAATAATGTATAAAGACATCAATTTAATCTGTTTGTTGAAACAAATGCAAATGCCTGTGTATTTACTTAGTTTATTCACCCTCTTTTTCCTGGATATGACAGCATTTAGCAAAATGACAATTATTTTTCCTTTCAATTTTATTCCTTTCAGTTGAATAACTGCTCATTTGCCTCTTTAGTTTATTTTTGTCAAGAATAGAAATGGCATTAATTTGGGTATTTGTGCACTTTTGCATGCACTAACGCATAGAAGCTCAATAGCTCTCATCAAGATCATGAAAAGAAGGTTGGTAAAAACCACTTAAAATAATTTAGACTCTATACGAGGAAATGATCTTTTTGGCAAGTTCTCAATTCTCTTTTTTTAATCCTTTTATTATGGTTATATATTTATATAATATAATAATCAAGCAGTAGCAAAATTTTAAAAATCTATTCATGTTAACTAAATTTCTTCCAGGATTCAGAAATTTCCATTTTTATTATAATCTATTCTATTTCGCTTAATAATATATTTTCCTATGTCAGAGATTTGTAAAATAGCCATTGAGTTATTAAAGTGATATTTGAACTTAACCAGAGTCAAATTCCTGTTTACTCATGAATTAGAAAGTTCTTTTTCTGCTTATTTCAAAGAAAACTTGGTAAGTTAATAGTCATTTTACTTTTACAATCCAATGACCTGTAACAACTTTTAGAATAGCTTACCATTGCCAGTCTCTCTTCATTCCTGTGCTACTAGTAATATGTATTAAGATTTAAAAATAATTATAAATACACACTAAAACTCATACTATACACACACACACACACACACACACACACACACACACACACATATATATAACAAAAATGCTTATAATAAAATTTCTCTTACAAGTATTCACACTTAGTGGGATTGGTAAACATATCCCCAGAAATATGGAGTTGGCAGGATTATTCAGGGAAATAAATGAATGTGGATGTCACATAAGCCCCCTTCAGCTCAAAGGTTACCATTCACCTTCTCTATCCAGTGGCTTCCTTAAGTCTTGAAAGGAAGCCACTGGATAGAGAAGGTGAATGGTAACCTTTGAATTAAAAAGTACTTTATAGATAGATCAGCAAGTCAGAGAATTTCGGAGCTGGAAGAAGCCATGAGGGTCATGGAACCCAATCTCCTTGTCTTATAAATGAGGAAGCAGAGAAGTGTAGGAATGTTCCAAGATCACAGCTAACAAAGGCAGGGCCCTGATGGAAAAGAACTCCGGGGATGAGAGCAGGTGTGCACGCCAAGGGTCAGGGACCACAGTTCCGAACCCACCAACATTACCTGCTGATTAATTCTGGAGGCATTATTTCTCCCTCAAAGCCTTAGTGTCCTCAGGCAGGGCATGTGGACCTGTCTACCTCCTGGGGGCGCTGTCTACCTCCTGGGGGCACTGGCTGCACCTGACTTGGGCAGTGTCTTCAGTATTGTTCTCCCAGGGATGCTCTCACTGAAGGGCATGTGCTGGGGCATTGCTGCTAGGGCAGGATCTGAAAGGCTCAGGGAACAGCCTCAGACCATCTCCCTCTGTATTTACCTATTTTTCACTTAACTTTCACATTATTTTATATTTACAGCACAGATACTACAGTGTGCTTCTGTATACTTGTCACACAGCTTCCCTAATATGCGCATGTTATAACCACGCTGCAGTTAATAAAACTAGGAAATCAACATTGGTATCACACTTTGTCATGGAAATGTTACCATTAATTGCAGTATTTATTTGGTTTTCTCCAATTTGTCTACTATTGTCCTCCCTCTGTTCCAGGATTCGATCCACTGTATTTAGCATGTCTTAGGCCTTAAAACTAATTAAATGTACTCTTTAGATCTACTGATCAAAATAAAGGGGCTCACAGGTAAGCAGAGACCATGATAAATGGATCCACTTCATTCATTCCAGTTAGTGCCACAGGCTTGTATAAGCCAAGACACCAGCCGTTATGTGGCTGAAATGCCTTTAGTTCTTCAAGGACCCACTTAGCATGGCACAGACACTATGCTCTGTCTGTTTTTAACTTAAATCTTGAAGTAAGAGGTACCGGTAAGAACCCGCAGATGTGGGCCCTTTGATTAACATGCTCTGGCATTCCTATTTTCCTCCTTGGAGAGTCACACATTTCTGTTCCTAATGACCAAGTCACAAAGACATAACCTTTAAATTAAGAGGGGAAAAAATGTCCTGCCAACAGAAATGACACAGATCCTAAGACAAGCCACACATTCACAGAGGAAGTAGGTTCATCCCCAGCTTGGAAATGACCTAAGAGGACACCTAACCGATGGTGCCTGGCACCCAAGAAACTAATTCCAGGCCCTTCGAAGAGAAAGCTATTGTGGAGAACTATAGGAAAGCAGCGGTTTCTTCTCCTGCAAAAGCCACGTGGGGACGGATGGGGAGATGGAACGTGATTACAGCCTGGAGCTCGGCCAGGGCAGGAGGGTAACGAGGTGATGGTCTCTGCCTGCCTTAAGGAATGACTTTCCTGATGTGACTGATGCTCTAATGCCCCTCCTCCTCATCTGTTTTACCTGGCACTGCGCTGCAGCCAGAGGAGCAAGGAGGACTACACTCAGGCTTCCTGACACCACTGGATTGTCAGAGAGAAGTTACCCAATCCCGGAAGTTCCGCCTGTAACGGAGCACTGGCTTCCTGGGGGAGCTCTGAGAACTGCGTCAGCTGCCTGCCACACCACTCTTCCTTCCTGTGGCAGGACCCAGAGTGGTGACAGGTGCTGAGGACTTGCTATGCTAAGACACTGGGCCAAGGGCTCTGGATGCGTAGCAGGGTCAGAATGTACCCACTGCGACTCAGGGGAGCAAAAGAAAGCCTTGCTCTTTCCTTTCCAACTGAGCTCATCCCGCTTCCAGTCCCCTTCCCCAAGCATGGTATGCCATCTTTGTCTTGTGAGAGAAATTCATCTCTTTTCTGGCTTGACACTTAGTTTTCTTTCAGCAATTACACCACATTTCAGAGATGTTCCCTTACATGTGTACAGAGCCCAAAAGAAACCCTTACTCCACCTCATGACCGGCAGGAAGCTGTGCCCAGGGTCTGGTTAGTTCCGCTGTGTCTCCCTGGTGCCAAGTGTGGACGGTTCACTAACCAACTAAGGCCGGGCGACTCCCCCTTTGTGACTCTACCTCCCCACAGTCCTCACCTGTGTGGGTTCTCCAGGGCTGGAATAAGAAGCTCCTGATCCCCCACCTGTGGGGAGCCTTCTAGCCAATACCTGTATCCCCCTCAGCCCTCTGAGGTGCTTGGAAATCCTAGATCCCCATCAGATGATGCCATTTAAAAACCTCAAAACAGCAGACCCATCAGTGCTCAGGCCCGAACCTCCCGATTCCCTTGTGCCTTCTCACAGTGTGCTCCCACTCAGCCAGTGTCGACCAGATCATGCCAGATGACTGCCCAGGGACCGCCATGGCTTTCTGCATAGCTTATAATAAAACCCACGATTCTGGCTGAGGCCCAGAAGGTTCCACATGGTCTGAAATACGCCCCTCCTCTGCCTCCTAGATGACTGATTTACCAACGCCCCTTTGTGCATTCAGCTCCAGACTCACCGCTCCCTTCCTATTCCTCCAACACGCCAAGCACCGCCCGCCTCAGGGCCTTTGCACAGGCCCTCATGCTATTTGGTCCACTTTGAACAAGTCCCTTCAGAACTCACACGCTGAGCCATTGCTATTTCAGGCAACATTCTGTTTACCCTATTTGAAATAGCCCCCCACCCCAATTCCTCCATCCCTGCGTTATTTTTCTTCACAGCTCTTTTCACAACCTGGCATTTTATATAGTCATTTGCTTGTGTGTAGTTTGTGCCCCTCCAACCACAATATAAACAAAGAAGAAAAATCAAAAAAGCAGATTCCTCAGATTCGACTCATTAACAACCCTTGGAGGCATGTTTTAAGATCGCTGTTGTTTCCATTGTTCAGATCCGTACATTGTGATCGGTGAGTCCCACTGATCTGTGGAAGCTTAAATAATGAAAATGACTCCCTCCACCCAGAGGAAGAGCGAGGTAAGGAAGCCCGTGGTTGTGGAAAACAGGAAATGCCGGGAGAAGACTGCCCGCAATACCCAGGCCCCAAAGCCCAGGAGAGGCGTGAGCAGCAGTAAGCAGGCCTGCAGCCACTCAGCAATAATCAGCCCGCTGCCTGTAAACAAACCTCCTCCGAGGAGGCCAGTTCATTTGTCAACTGGTCCAAGAAGCAGCTGGGTTGCAGATAATCAAGGAGCCTGGGGGCAATTAGTCCCCACGTTTTGACAGTGAGAGAGTGGGGAGGCCTCAGCATTTTAGGAACTTCTGTCAGGTGGGGGAGTTCTTTATTGGGCCTGGAGATCAGGCATGTCCCCCGTCAGCCGTTACTGACTCCGACTGACAAGGACAGACATCCTTAGCCTCCTTTCCTGCACCGCCAGGCTCACCAAGGCACGGATGTGCAGACTGTGGAGCAAAGGCTCCTGGTCCCAGCCCTGTGCCTGCTGAGGGCACCTGCGTATTTTTCCTTGAGAGCCCATGCCCGCCCTGCTCCTCTCTCCGCTCCCAGAGCGCCTGGCCCAGGGCAATGTTCAATAAATCTCTGTTACAGCGAACTGCCGGGCACTTCATTAGTCCAGGCCCCGGGTTCTTATCCATCCAATGGGGACAGTGAGGCACCCTACAAGGATTATTAGGTTGGACAAATAAAAACAAACGGATTTTTTTCTTAATAGCGCGCACAAGGTGCATTGGTTTTCTTTCACGTTATAAAGTAAAACAAGTGTTTTGGGGGCCTGTTAGAAGGAATGGCATTACTCACTTGTCAGGGAAGATGGTGTTAGTGAGGGGAAAGTTTGGGTTTTCACGGGAGCGATGCATTCGCACAGGGTGGTAAAGCTTTACAGAAGGAAGGAAATAAAGTGAACTTTCCACCCGAGGATATTCCAGCCCTAGCTGGTTTGGCTCAGTGGATAGAGTGTCAGTCTGCACACTGAAGGGTCTCAGGTTCGATTCTGGTCAGGGGCACATGCCCGGGTTGCAGGATTAATCCCCAGCCAAGGGTGTGCAGGAGGCAGCTGATCAATGATTCTCTCTCATCATTGATGTTTCTATCTCCCTCTACCTCTTCCTTCCTATCTGAAAGCAATAAAAATATATTTAAAAATAAAATAAAAATAAAGAAATATTCCAGTTTGCTCAATATAACCCCCCCCCCAGATTATATTGCCAACTGAAATAGTAAAATTGTCCAACATTAGTCTACCACAGTAGTCCCACTTCTAGGACTATATCCCAAGAAACCAGAAACACCAATAAGAAAGGACATATATGCACCGCTATGTTCATAGCAGCACAATTCACAATAGCCAAGACTTGGAAACAGCCTAAGTGCCCATCAGCAAATGAGTGGATTAAAAAGCTGTGGTACATCTACATAATGGAATACTACATTGCTATAAAAAAGGAAGAACTCTTACCATTTGCAACAGCATGGGTAGACCTGGAGAGCATTATGATAACCGAAATAAGCCAATCGGAGAAAGATAAATATCATGTGATCTCACCCATTTGTGAAATATAATGAACAACATAAATTGATGAACAAAAATAGATCCAGAGATATAGAAGCATCAAACAGTCCACCAATCTTCAGAGGGAAGGCAGGGGAGGAGAGGGTGGGGATAAGAGATCAACCAAAGGACTTATATGCATGCATATATGAGCATAACCACAAACAGTAGGGGAGTGAGGGCATGTGCTGGGGAGTGGGGTGGCCAATGGGGGGAAAAGGGAGACATATGTGATACTATATATAATACTTTAAACAACAAAGAATTTTACAAAAAGAGTACTTACTTGTTCTAACAAGATAGGAAAAACCGATGGTTTTCTTTTTCTCTTAGTTACTTTGTGCTAGGTATTTGGCAAATGGTGACCTCATTTGTTCCTCAAAAACCATCCTATCATTTTTTCCCCATTTCTCTGAGACAGGGCTAAAGTCCCTTGCTGAAGGTCAGAGCTGAGAGATGGAGCTGGAAATCAAGTCCACACACTGTAACGGGCACGCCATCATACTGCCTCCCTGAAAACAACCAAAATGAACTGTCTGTGACCTACCCATCCATGCATCCACCCATTCATCTATCCATGCATTCATCCATCCATGAATCCCACAAAGATTTATGAGCACCTTGAAAACTCTATTACAGTTGCTATGGAATACAACAAGGAGAAAACAGACAGTTCTGCCATCATGGAGCTTGTAATCCAATGTAGAATAATAGCATCAAACAAGTAATCGAACAAATAAACACAGAATTAACAATTACTATAAGTACTGGGAAGGGAGATTGCAGGGCACCATGGGGATAATGAACACTACAGAGAGTCATGGGGAGAAAATGTCGACGATCCAGTGGGAAGGGAAGTCAGGAGGATACTCTGAAATGAATCTGACATGAGAACAGAGGGAAAACAGAGTAGCCAGGGTGACTGGATGGGCTGTTGAGGCTGAGAGTGTGGGCTGAGTGTGGGCTGAGTGTGGTCTGAGAATGAGGGGAAATAAATTAGAGTAGAATTGAGAAGGAAGTAAAAAGAATGGAGAATGAGCAAGTGAGAGGGAGAAAGAGAGAGAGAATACTAAAGAAAAGCTTAAAATCGCTGCCTCACTGTGGGGTGCAATTGCCTTTATGGTGCAGGTGTTAGAACAATTTACAAGTTAGGGAGATGGACACGGTGACTCGGAAGAACACTGTGTCCTGGGAATGACTAAGTTCATTTTCAGTGGAAAGGTTGTAAGTAATGTAGAGCAGCACTGAGTGCAGAGAAAATCCAAAGTTGTCTAACTGTTCCCCTCCCCCAATACACACTACACACACACACACACACACACACACACACACACACACACACTTCCCCTAGGCTTTATATCCTAAATCAGTTGTCAGGTTGGCCTAAGTCCGTTTCATATGAATCCAACAGTTCTGCTCTAAGCTGCTCTGGGTATACCTAGATCAGGGGTGGACAAACTTTTTGACTCGAGGGCCACAATAGGTTCTTAAACTGGACCGGAGGGCCGGAACAAAAGCAACTTGACCATGCTGGCACTCTCATCTTGGGCTGCTGGTGAAGGAGCAGAGGGGAGGGCAAGAGAATCCTCCACTATTTTGGCTCCGCGGGCCAAATAGAACAGCCAAATGGGCCAGATCCGGCCCTCGGGCCATAGTTTGGCCATGGCTGACTTAGATCATTATCACACCGTGGAAGCTACAGGCACTGCAGCCCCTCCTACATGGTTTATTTTGTGTCCCTATCAAGCAACAATTAGTATAATTTCTAATGACACACTAAAGTGATCTACTTCAATGACATAATACTGGAAACAAGGTGGATGTAATAAGAAAAATGTTAATTAAACTCCAGAGCCCCCTGATAATCCTGAAAAGGCAAAACAGATACCAGACACGGGGAGAGGAGTGAGCATCTCAGTGATTAAGAAACTGCCAAGGCGAAGAAGCCTAAAAGAGCATTCTTCACACAAAGCTAAGGCGGAGGAATAAAAATACTATCTTGTCATACCTTCAGCATCTCCCTCAAAAAATATTTGACTATTTCCTAAATTCCTCTAGAAAATCTTTGTAAGGTGCACTGGTCTAAAATTCTTCAGACACAGTGAAGATTGTTTTTGCTTCTTTTAAAATATGTCTATCCCTTAATGTTCACAGTCAAAAGATACTTATGACTAATAACAATAGTACATAAACCTGAGAAAGTTGTGATCCAGTACTTTTCCTAAAATAGCCTATCTGCAATTTTCAAACACTTTGAAGCATTTATCCTTAGACAGCAATATTTCAAAGATATCTCAAACCTGTATACACGGGCTGAAGGCAACTGTCAATACCACTCCTAACAGTTTATTCACCTGAAGGCTCAAGTGTTCAACCAGAAAAATCAACAGATTCCCAGGCAGTGCACTGCAGAGAGAGAATCATCTAGGCCCCATCAACTTGCATATTTGGTAACACAAAAATAACATTTTAAAGTTAAAAAACGTGTTAAAATTGGGATTTATCTGCCTTGCTTAAAGGATGAAGACTGAATCGTTTCTTTGCTAAGTGAATATCTCTGGAAGAGATTCCATCTTAGTCCTTTTCTCTTAGAAGAGTTTTTATTTCACACTGTTGAAAGACAAGATTAAAGGGCAGAGGGAGCATAAAGGAACTTACTAGCACTTTAGAAAGTCCACTGGCAAGTGTATTTTTTCTGCCCCTCCTTGTTGCAAACAGTTCTTAATGGCCCAACTAAATCCCTGTTACCCCCACAAAACTTAGAAAAGTGCAGCCTTAAAGATTCTTTTCCTGTTGAGCTCCTGAATTCCTTGCAATTTGACTCTTAAGCCTGTACTATTGGCTGAGGTCTCTTGAATTAAACACACACACATACACACACACACACACACACACACACACACACAAATATATGCATGCTTTACAAGAACACAAATTATATAATTTACATTTTATAATTATAAAAATACATTTGTATATATGTGTGTATATACCTGTACACACATACATATGACACAAACGTATAGAATATGTTGAGCAATTATTATATGATCAAATGTCCTCACATACTTTAATTCATTTAATCAACAATTCTAATAGAAAACATTATCACATCAATTTTCCAAAGAACAAAATCAAGGAAAGTGATTTATTAGTCATTCCGATCTTTGAGTTATTTATGAATTTCTAAAGACAGTCGCACATGTCTTGCCTAAGTAATTTATGCGTCCTTGGAGAGCTGGGACCCATCCTGTCTAGTTCTGTGCCCCTGGAAAGCCTAGCACACTATCTGCACACAATATGTGCTTGCATAAGCCAATGTGTTTGGATTTGATTTTGGAAAGACCAGAAAGGTAATGATTACTTAAAATGCACCCTCTAGAATGACATTTGAGTTCAATATTGACTTGGAAATACAATCCAAGACCCATTCATATTCGGTACTAGGGCCAAATACCAGATGAATATAAATGGGAGGTGTTTCCATGTCTGCCTTTCTCGTGGTATTTCCCAAATGGGCAGGAGCAGGGTGCAAATAGTCAGAGATGCAATCCCAGCTCCCCCAATGGGAAACAATGATGCTCCCACCAGGGTTCAGTGCCACTGCATGAAAGAAGCTGTAAAGGTGGGCATGGAGAATGGTGCTGAAAAGGCAGAGAGAAAATGAAAAGGGGGTAAAAAGAACCCCAGACAGTCACATCCTGTGGCTTAAAAATCCAATGAAAGGAGAATAAGAAGCCAGCACAACAATTGGTAGCATTTTCAATGCAGTCAACCTAAGCTTCAATATTTATTCCAACAGAAAATTGAACCTCAGGTCCAAAAACAACCCTCAGCTCCCATTCTCTGCTCAAATACACTTACATTTACATGTATGGGTGATGTTGTGGTTACATTTAAATCTCAGCTCTTAGAGCAGCAGGACTGTAAATAGACTTATTTTATCACATTCTATTAGCTTTTCTTCCTTGCCTTTCTCTGAGGCAGGCAACGTTCATACGTGCAGAACATGTAAATGATTTCTTTTGATAACTACATGGGTAGATTCACAACTCAGAAATCAGCTCATGCATACTTCTGAGAGCTTGTTGAATGATGCTAAAGGACTAAATTTCAGCATAAAGAGCCAATGGAATGTAGTACCTGAGGTAAGAAATGAAGAAAAAGGGCCATTATACTAGCACCATAGAGTGTTATACTGAGTGGAGAAAGCACAGAAAGCATTAAGGAGGGCTGAACACATCTCCCTACCCAGAGAATGGCTGTGGTTAATGAGAGCATTCATTATGGTCCCGGAGACAGAGAGCGTGAAGGACACTACCAAGCTCTTGATTCCTCCTTTAAGTCTGGCGGGGTCCCGTGGAGCCATAAGCCCTGAGCTGGTGTCTCAAGACATGATTCTCAAAAGGAGTGGATTTCACCCCCACTTGCCTTACTCCTCAATTTGCATACACAAGTGGAGACATGATATGCATATCTTAAACATTTTCCTTCTCCCTAAACACCTATTCCCTTAGTGTTTCCTCCCGATTTTAATTCAGGGAAGTGGAATCCAGCATTTTTTCAAATGCGAGAAAGTGTAGCACAAGAGACATTAAAATGATGGGCTAAGTTTAAAAGTCTCTGAAATCTACCTATGACAGAAAGAAAGGTATGTAGAGAAAAGCTTTGTTATATTCCCACCCCAATCCCCACCACCAAAACCTAGACAAGAAAAACTCTTGAGTAGAGGAGGGAAGTTTGATAAAAACTAAGACAATCAGATGTTGATGTGATGAGGAACTGCCTTTCCTCCTCCCCCAAGACTCCTGTGTGTGAAGTTTATATGATCAGATTTAGTTTTAAGGATTTTAGAGCAAAAGGCAACATGCTGCATGGGATTGGGCAGGCAGAGTGTCTCAGATCTTCCCTAAGCCAGTATTTAAATGTGGATATGAATCACCTCCCAGAGACCCAGGGCCACTTGAGAAAACAGTAAAGGCATCATCCCAGCCCATATCCTGAGCAGGGGAAGAGCATCAGTTGAGAGAACAAGCTGAAAGTCCAAATAGTCCTAGGAATGAAAGGGGATGGAAATGGGTAAGGTGCATTTCTTCACAGACCAGAGCAGGACTTGCGAGGAGGTCTGGACATCTCAGCAGAAACCAGGATGAAGAGCATCAAATCTAAAACCAGTTTGGCCACTTTCCTGCAAATACCAATATACATGGAAAGTCCTATTCAGTCCTACCTGCCTCCCTGGTCCTGGGCCATTTGCTCAATGGATTGCAGTGGCCACTACCACCAAGGCTCATCTAGTAACTCACATGAGGGCTGGGCTGCAGCACAGCCTCCATCACATCCACATTCTAGGCAGCTCAGCATTTCTGGCTCCCACGCATGATGCCAGCAGATCACACAGGCTCTGCTTCTTCCCTCCCAGACTCAAGTGAAATACTGCTCATTGGATATGAGATGTAGCTTCTCCAAGAGTTGCCTAGAGAGGCTGTTTGACAACAACCAGAGTGTAGACAAACCTTTGATAATGGGAAGGGGACATCTGTGTTCATTTGCCAAACTGGAGCCAAGTCTGTAATCTATCAACTTGTATTTGCTCATCTCCTTCCTTGGTTAATGTTTCCTTTTCTCTCATTCTTACCACCCTGGGACCACAGCGGACTATCACTAATATGGATATTTTGCCACACAATTCACTTCCTAGAGAATCTAGATAGACGAAGGCAGTGGTCGGCAAACTCATTAGTCAACAGAGCCAAATATCAACAGTACAACGATTGAAATTTCTTTTGAGAGTCAAATTTTTTTAAACTTAAACTATATAGGTAGACACATTGTTATTACCTTAATTAGGGTACTTCTAAGTTGGCCTCTGCTAAAAACTCAAGGGGCCAAAGAGCAGCAGTTTGCCGACCACTGGTCTAAGGTATCTGGTCCTTAAAATTAACTCTAGTAAGGAATGAAAGAGAGGGAAAACCCTAACCTTAATCTGAAATTAAAAAACAAATAGTTATATTTGACTGAATTTAGATAGCAGTATTAGATTTTGGGGCTGGAAAAGTAGCTTTAAAAATTACACCTTTATACTTCTAACTGTATAGCTTATGAATTAAATAGTTGCCATATTCAGAAACATTAAAAAATTAAAACTTTGCCTAAGGGCTTGAAACACACAGATGTGATTCAAAATTAAAAGCTATTCAGGAAAAAAGAAAAAGAGGAAAGTCTTTGCCTATACTACAAAAATATAGTGGCTTCCCCACCTCTTCTGTATCCTTTATTCCTATTTTATAATAGAATGAGAAAGAATAACCAGTAGCTAAGAAGTTTATATGGAAGAGCATGGATTTTAATGTCATAGTCTTAGTATCACTTTCCCAATTCATCAGCTTTGTGCCCTTGGGCCACTGACTGAACTTTCAGTCTCCTCACCCATAAGATAAAGACAAAAGACATACCTCTGAATTCACTGTGTGTGCAAACATACACTTCCTAGTACTATGCCTGGGAAAAAATGAGCACTTTATAAATGTGTGCTAACAAGGTGTTGGTTGAGTAGAATTTGTGAAATTCATCAACTAACTTAACAAAGAGAAAACCCTCAGTGATATATAGTGAGACACAAAAATTGTTGATATCATTCTCTATTCTTCTAAGCATTTCAGAGCCTTCAAGATGAAATAGAAGCTCTAATATTTGATATGTTTGAACATTGATTCCCTTGGTTTCAAAAATATTCATCTAGAAAGAGAGATATAGATATTCATAAATAAAAATACATGTCAAAGAAATTCATTAGGCCAACAAGAAAGGCAAGGCCCATAGGTAAATCCACATATTTCTGTGGCTGTTTTCTCATGTGAAGAGCAAGCTTATGGTCTGTAGAGCCTAAAATACTTACACTCTGGCTCTTTAGAGAAAAAGTATGCTGACCTCTGATCTCAGAGAAGAAATTAAGCGAAGAGTCAAGAATAAGAGAGATACCTGGGAGGAGTGATTTAGAAAATATCAAGTGAGGTGGCTTTGTGTAATAAGATGAAGATGTGTACACATGGAGATGAGGCAAAGCAATAATAATTTTACAGTAAATCAAGTTCAGTGTTAGTAAACCTAGGCAAATGGCTTCTTAATGTTAAATGATGAAACTAAGAAGGTTCATTTATCTCCCCCCAGATCTTAAAGAAAAATGTGACATCTTAGAAAATGTAGTTAAAGAAAGAACATGTAATTAAGCGATAGCCTCTTGCATGAACTGAAGGCAACAATAATTGGATTTAATTTGTTATGGCTGCTGATTTATATGACTATTACAGAAATGTCTTTGAAATTAAAAAGAATATTTTCAAATAAGTGTAATTAGGTGACATTTTTACTTCATTGCTCATTAAAAGAACTGATAGAATAAAATATCAGAAGTAAAGCCTTTTTAATAAAAAAAAAACCTAGAGATCAATTATTTAAGAATTTCAAATCAGTATATATATAAGATTGATGATGGGATAGATCTTTATCTGAACACTAATGAAAAACTCCTTTAAAAAGTAGATTTTATTTCTAGTTTCATATTATAATCTTTTTAAAATTTCACTTAGTTAAGGATACATTTCATTTTTTGAGATAGTTTTATTCATCATGTAATTATGGCATTTTATTGTGAAACAGTGGTGAAAATTTTGACAAAAATTTAAAAATATGTACATTGATTTAATGCTGTGAGTTACATTGAAGATTAATTTGATAAAAAAAATTAATGTCATTATAAAAAAATCCTATTGTCTCCCAAACTCCAGTCTTCCATGATAAAGGAAATATGTCACCTTTTTTGATAACCAAAAATACTTCTCATAGTGTTTGTACACATAGCATTTGGGATTTTAATTTTTGTGGCTAGTTTTTTATTCATTTGCCTGAAATCTAATCTCAAAGAATTGATCATTAAAAATTGATCACCTCTTTAAAATGTAAAACTTAAATAATTCAAGTACTTAATAGATATGCAGAGCATTAAAAAAATAAGTGGCATTTACATATTTTATTCTTTAACTAAGATTCATAGCCTTTACTTATGATTGTATTCTGATGATTAACAACCATACATTTTTGTAGCACATGACATTTTATAAGGCTCTTTGATGATCTTATTTGATCTTCCAAATAATCCTGTGAAATTGGCAGGACAGATATTGCCATTGCTGTAATGGTGGAGAAGAGGTTTAAAGTGCTTGTTTTATAAGCTTTATTAATAAAAATTGCAGAACTGAGATGGACCCTTCAAATCCCATTCCATTTGGGAGATAGCATGCTGCTTCTTGAAACCATAATGAGAAGTGCTCTACTTTTGAAGAATGGTTCAAAAAAACAAACTGCATCACTCACAGCCACGCATTTAATAAAGATGACGTGAGGTTCAATGACAGCTGGTGCAGCACAGATTGACATTTGCAGTCAGAGTTGGAGATCTCAATCCTAGTCATTCCCATCATTCTAATATGCTGCGTGATTTTGAAAAGGTTCCAAGTCTAGGTGTGGGCAACCCCCTGCAGATTCCTGACTCTAAGTTATCTGCTAAATACATTCATCAACAATTGAGCAAAGAGGGTAAGGAATCGTTCCCACTCACCCTTGCAGATTGATTCTTGCCTTCTCTGTTAGGCCCAGTGCCCTGGGAACTGGTCTTCACGGACTTCTTCAACAGGCTCCCTAGTCCTCAATAATTCTAGGTAGATTTGGTCTATCTGGGGCATTAGCAGGAGGTCTGGGAGTAGGGGCGGGGGGAGTAGCTTAATTATCCCTCTGCTTCTGTCCTCATGCTCTTTCAGGACTAGAAGCAGTCATGCTCTGCTATGTCCTGATTTGTAATTTGGAAAAAAAAGGAAAATTTCCTCTGGACAATTGACTCCACAGATAAAGTCAGTCTTTCCCATACAGGAATGCCAGAGTGTCTAGTATTGGTGGGGATTCATGGAAGGATAGAGAAAGGAATATTGTCAGAGACTATCCAATAAAATTCAACACCCATGTTCTACAGATGTGGACATGGTGGACCAGAGTGTAACTCAGTAAAGAACACTAGATTTATTACCCACTTCTTGAATAATGTTAATTTTGGCGATTCACATTATTTCAAAATGTGTATGTAAATTCAGAAGTTAAACTTTGATTTTACATTACTTTAAAATCTCCAAAATCAAATACTCATAAAACCGTGACTTGGATAACATTTTCTTCAAACAGGAAGTTACCCAGCCAAAGGATCCACTCAAAGCACTTCACTATTATACTAAATATGCTTCATTTTAATATATTCTTAACAAAAAGTTCCATATTCAAATCCCGCTTGGTTGCAGCCCAAATGATCAAAGTTAGGAGAATGTCAGCGAAACAAAACTTCAGACCATGCTTTGTTCCCAAAAAGAAGAGAAGACATCCTCAGAATGAAGAAAGTCTCTTGTTTACATACGATGTGCACAATCAGTCTTTCTCATTGTATACAAGTGGGAAAATGTTTTTCCCCCAACTAATACTGCATTCCAATACTTTTAGAATCCATGGCCAAGTTTTGGTGAGGGGACAATGGTGGATGAAATTTCTGAGAAGGTGAGACTGAAGGTCTTTGTAAAGGAATTTGAACAACTAGTCATCCACTAGACCTATGTATAAGACAAAGGGGCCAGTCTTGAACACTTGGCTCTGCTGAGTCCTAATTGTGTTTCACAGGGTGAATTGTATCACCCGAGTCTTGTCTTCTCATTTGTAAAGTGGTGAAGACAATACTCACACCCCATAGTACACGTGGGGACTAAAAGAGATAATTTATTTAAAAGCATTTAGTCTAGTACCAGTACTTAGGACTCAGTAAATCATACAGACTATTTAATTGCTACCATTGAAGGGGAGGAGAATATGCCACTTCAAAATATGCCACTTTGATTATTTCGCATTAAAGTTAGCTGAGAAACAGCCAGTACAAGAAGGACATCCTGACCTCTTCTGTGCACCTGAAGCCAGGAAATAAATCTCCCCTGTGACAGGTGCCCTTCGGTACCAAGAGGGGAGAGAGCGTCCTTATCATCATAGGGAATAGAGGGCTGAAAAGGCCATATAAACAAACCCTGTTATTTCTTTCCTAATCTACCACCCCAAGGCCAAACCTTTTTGCATGGCTAAGTTTTCACAAATTTAATGCTTCCTTGTCTAAAAGGTATCAAATCTGCCTGCTTTTGAATCTAATACTTTCATGGGCTCCTATATGTATGAAATTAGATTTGTTTTCTTATTAATCCAATTCATGGTAGTCTCATTATTAGGTCAGCCCAAGAACCTAGAAGGGAGGGAGGGAAAGGTTTTCCTCCCCTACACTGTGCTGATGACAGTCATTAATGGCCACAGAAAATATTCAATGTCTCAGCGGCTCAAGTTAAGCATCTTATTAAAAAATCTGTCTCACCAATATGTCTGGATATTTCATTTTCTCCTTGCCTCAGAGAGAGAGAGAGAGATCTTGGGAATGCTACTCATATAAACACTTACACTCTCCAATGCAATGAATCTTTGAGCATGCTTTAACTAAAATTTGTCAGGCATCAGGGATCCATGACAACACACAATTTCTACACAATGTATAATAATTTCTACTTTCTTGAGTTTGTCTCAGAAGGCACCATCTGCCTTAAGATCAAATACTACAGAGAAATGTGAATATTGGGAGTTGTCCTAAGAATGCCTGCACTAGAATTCAGTTGTGACCCACCTCTGGGTATGGAGTCACAAGTAGAAGTCAATCATTCCCAACTACCTGCCCATGGAAAGATTACCTTAGAGTGACCCAGGGACCTAAAAAATGACACATTCCTAGTCCTCCTGCCTGGTATATAATTCAGTTGGTCCAGATGAGCTGCATAGCTGGGTTTTAATGCTATTTTCGAGTTTCTGTGGCACAGCCAGATTTGAGAAATGCTGGAAAATGAACTATGAACCGGGAAGACTCAGTTCTAGTCTGGCTACCTTTACAGAGCTCCCTTTGCAACTTTTTTCTCTCCTGGCTAGGCCCCAATTTACATACCGTATTTGCCGGCGTATAAGACGACCCTTTGGCCCTGAAAAATATGCCTCCAAGTGGGGGGTAGTCTTATACGGCGAGTATATAACAAACTCTGTATTTTGAGTGGAAATGTTAGGGGGTCGTCTTATACGCCCAGTCTCTTATACGCCGGCAAATACGGTATTTTTCAGGGCCAAAAAATCGTCTTATACGCCGGCAAATACGGTATTTGCAACACAAAGAGTTGCATTGAAGCCTTGGCCAGTGTACTCAGTGGTTAGAGCTTCCGCCCTTGCACCAAAGGATCTTGGGTCTAATTCCCAGTCAAGGGAAAGTACCTGGGTTTCAGTTTCCATCCCTGTCCAGATAGGGGCACATATGGAAGGCTTCCAATCATCGTATCTCATATGGAGGTTTCTATCTCTCTCCCTCTCCTCTTCATACTCTCTCCCTCCTACTCTCTCTCTCTCTAAAAAAAAATCAATGGAAAAAATATCCTCAGGTGAGGATTAACAAAACAAAAAAAAGAGTTGCATTTACAAGTTTCTTCTCTTCTGGAGTCTGCTGTTTCACTAGGAATGCTAAAAAGTAAACTGAAATAGCTAGAAAGAGGAAATATCCTGGTAAACATAGAGGAGATAACTTCACATTTGGCCAGTGAGGCAGAATTTTGGCAGGCTGATGGATTTTTTGATAGATCCTTGGAAGGCTTTCCCACCTCAGAAAGCAAAAACATTGCCCATAACCTCCTGTTTCCCTTACCTGGGAGGTGTGCTGCCTCTGCAGCCACGCTGCCCGTTTCCTGCATGCTGAAGGGTTCAGCCAGCAAAAGGTAATGAGCAACTGAGCCTTGGCAGGATGCCCACTGCTACCTCTACTCTCCTGGTCACTGAGAGCCCCGGTCAGCCTGCAAGGAGGGACTAGAGCCACCTGTTGTCTTTGACACAGAGCAGCGACAAGCTGAGGTACTGGAAAGTACAGGAATTGTGCATGAATGAAACCTGTACGCTTTTGGTTCAAGGCCCAGCTGACAACATTACTAGGTTTGTCCTGCTTTCTGAAATCTTGCTTTTGTTTCTTCCAAAGGTTGTGACTTGGAAGCCCCAAGCCAGATCTAGATTAAGAACATCATTTGTTTGACCTCTGCAAGTGTTTTTATATCATTTAAGTCAACTTGAGGAAATAGAAGTATTTCATATAAAACTCCGATTTTCTTGGTTCTCTGGAAAACACTAAAGGTCTGAATAATCAGGACCACCCACAATCTTTTAGAGCTGAATTATTGGCTGCCCCATTTTGGGGGAACATGTATACTCCAGGCTACCCCAAACTCCACCACTCCCTACCATATTGCTGACACTAAAGTCGAATGGCTACAGCCATTTACTGCCTTGCTCTTGGTAGCTTTCTTTTGTTGTTTTTAAATAGAAGAGAAATGCTTTGGTAGCTACATTTCTGACAAAAACGTTGGGGATAACAGACTGGTATCGGAGATCATCATCATTCAGAAAAATAAGATGATAATACAGACATTTCAGTTTGCTTAAGGTCAAACTGAGCCCATTCACTCATTAGTGGAATGTTCCCCCTGTAGTCATGAAATTTGTAACCCTTTCATTAATTGGAGGATTGAGCTATGTCCAGAGCTCACTACGAAAGCAGGGAACAGCATAAAAAGTAGTATGTTGCTCCCTTCTGGTCTGCATAGTTTCTGTTGAGAAATCAGCTGACTGTCATATGGTACTCCCTTGTAGGTAACTAACTGTTTTTCTCTTGTTGCTTTTAAGTATTGGGGTGGGGGGGAGGAACATCTGTAATAATATGAACAATAAATTTTTTTTAAAAAAAGTAGTATGCTGCAGAACAGTTATGTTCAGCCTTCTTGAAAATGAAGATCCATTTAAAAAGAACATGTTATTGCCTGCCAGTGTGCTTCAACAGTTGAACATCTAACCATGTAACTGGTTTGATTACCAATCAGGGCACATGCCCAAGTTGCGGTCTCGATCCCCAGTGGGCCAGAGGAGCATAGGAGGCAACAGATCCATGATGTTTCTCTCTCTATATATCTGTCTCTCTTCCTCTCTCTCTCTAAAAAAAGATAATAAAACAAGAATAGGTGTAGAGAGCCAAATGGGAAGATACCTGGACATTGTTTAGATTGTTGCTGACTGAGCCCAGGATATTGGCAGAATCATGTCAGTTGCACTCCCGCCCTGGAAGTACAGAGATGTTCTTAGTTCCTGGCTTGTGTTTGTCAGGCAGGAAGGAGTGGGTGGGATCCGACCCCTCCCAGGCTCCTTGTTTTTCTATGAAACCCCCTTGTTAGATTGCAGTATAAATAGATGTGCTGCGTGGCTCAGGGGCCGTCAGTCTGCCTCTCCAGCAGGAGAGGTCAGAGGCCCTCCCGGCTCCCAGCTTAAAATCTATCTCTGTGTCTTCTCTCTTTATTTCTAATATTTCTCAATCCCTAGCCGCCTCCCCTTAGAACCGGTTCGTTCATCTCTCTTTCCGTGCGGGACACGGAGAAGGGAGATCCCGCCACATCAGGCCCCCGCATTCTGGCGCCCAACGTGGGGCGTGGGCCTAAAGAGGCAACAAGAGGTAAGGCAAGGGATCGCTCCCTAGAATTGCGCGCGCCACAGATTTAAGGAATGGTAAGGTAGAGGGAGTGTATTGTTGCGAAATTGAATCAGCTGGGAGTAAAACATGGGTAATCTTTCTAAACGCTTTAAACTATGCTCATGGCTCAAAGAGATTCTGTTAAGCGTAGTCAGATTCTTGATTTCTTTCTTAAGGTTTGTTGATGAAACCCGGGAAAAGGTTAGAAAGCAGTTGAGTGTCCAATACTCAGAAAGTCCAGAGAAAATTCCTATTCCTACTTTAATTTTTGATTCAACACAGGAGAGTTTAAGAATGTTTAAGTGGGGTGCAGCCATGACCTTACAGCCTGGAGTGGAAGGGTGCAAATCTTTAAGAATACCATCTGCACTTCCACCACCTCCACATGTAAACTACTTGTAAACAAGTAAAAAAGATTAAAGGAATTTCTTAGCAACTGCCAATAATTCTTTATCTTAAAATCCTTTTCTTTCCTTAAAAATAAAAATAAATAAAAATTGAAAAAGTAATAAAATTTAAAAAAAATAAACGACGCCAAAAAAAAAAGCCACTTTAAGATGCCTCATATTCACCATCTTTTTTTCCAGCTAATGACAAAGCTTTTGTATCGGGTATTTCTGTGCACATGTAAAGGGGAAAGGCCAGTTTCAAAAACGAGTGCGCATAGTTTTTGAACAGGGCTTAACTTTTGCAGGGCACAGAATAAAAACCCCAGACCTTTTAGCCTTATAGGTGGTGGAGATGAATACAGGCTAGTTTTCCAAGGCATTTAAAGCAGCACTTAATATTTCTGCCAAAGAGGCAAGTAAACACCAGAAAGTAGATACAAGTTTACATATGAATGGCTGAGAGTTTATCTCTTGACTTCGCCAGCAGGAAAATTGTGACAGTTTTGAAATTTAGAGGATGGGCCAGGTCTATTGGCTGAAATGTATTGAATTGTTATAAGTATGCCTTGCATGAAGTCTAGAGAACTGAAGTTAGTCTATTAATTAAAGATGCCTTATATTTCATTTGAAATGTGTCTTTAAAAATGTAAAAGTATTATTAATTTGAGAAATGCTACCTGAAAATTTTAAAATTCTGAAAGTTTAAAGTGTCTTTCTTTTTTTGCCATGATAGCTAAAACAAATCAGTTTCACTAACAGAGATGTTGACAGGAAGCCAGGAAGGCTGGTCAGCAACCTTAATTGCTCTAACCACTCTCCCAGAAAGCTAAGGAAGGTGGTAATTTGCATTGAATGGCTACAAACTTCCTCCAAACTCTTGTGGCAAAAATTTTGGGGGGGGAAGTTGGCTTAATTATATAAATAAAAAAGTAAAGTTTAAATTTGCCTCATAAAAAATCTAGAGGACAGAATTGAAGCTCTTACTTGATTATGTCCTGTATTTATCTTAGAAATATAAAGTGTTATTAATCTAGAACATGCAAAATATATTTGACTTGTCAGCTTTAAAAGTTCAAAGTGCAAATTACATAGGGAGAAATTATATAGTTAAAATGTGTTTTATATAATTAGGAATTCAAAATATGTTACTTGTTTGGTCTGATTCAAAAGAAAGAGGATTAATTCATTGATCCAAATTAAATATAATTGATATTCTCTAAAAATAATTTAGGTATATAGTCTTTAAACCATATATATATAAATATATTATGTATTGTATGTTTGATCTTTCCAAGAGTATTTCAAGGTTTTCTTTAAGAATAACTTTTGCATATTTCAAGGGCCCCGAAATGTGCAAAAGTCTGTTCTCTCTTAAAAATAAATATTTTTGAATTAAACAGATTGATACTTGAAATAACATGGAAAGTTTTATCAAATAAAAATTATATACTGTATATTAAATGTTATGAAAGTTTTTGCCTGTAAGAAAAGCAAAAACAATATATTTCTTAAATATAGCCAAAATTTCAACAGCAGTAGAATTTCAAAAAAGACAAAAGGCCTCATGCGACCTGCAGTTTTGAATTGGCTGTAGGGGGAACACTTTATGCTTTGGATCAGACCAAAAGGTATCAAACCTATAAGTTTTACTGAATAAGTTTCTTTTGCCTTTTTTTTAAAAAAAAAAAAATTAAAGATACCTACTTAAGTTACTTTAAAAATTAGCTTTTGCAATAATCAATGCCATATAAATTAAGTCACCTGAGAAGCCAATGTTTTATAAGTAACTGAATCCTAACTTTATGTAGCCACCTGCATTTTAGTTAAGCTAGAGGCAGGGCAACATTTGTGGCTTGTGAATTCAGAAGTAAATTTGCTTTATTTTTTAAAAGACGATACCAACTTTAATTACTTAAATAAATTAGATTATCAAATTATAATCCAAGTTTTCAGCTAAATGAAAAGCCATTAATTTTATAAACAATTCTAATAAAGACCAGAAACAGCTAGCCATTGCTTTATCAAATAAAAATTAATATGTTACTTATATACATATATTTCAAATTTTATGAAGGTTTTGGCCTTTTTAGAAGGGCAAAACGAAGTAACTAAATATTTCTTCCAATTTGAAATTGTGAATTTCCATGGCTAAAGCAAAGAATATCCTTACATGGTATTATTCTACAATGTCATAATTTTGATATTTCATAAACAGCATATACCAAACAAGCTTGCAAACTAATTCTTTGAATGTTTGGCAAAATTTAAAAAGCACATGAAAAGATTTAATCCCTTCCACTGTGTGGAAGGCCCCTTGGGAAGGCACTTGAGCATTCTATATTGGTCCTTCTTGCTCTTTTGCAAAAAGGGACCCACTTTTCATAATCCGATTATTCACAGCTGTTGCCTGGATTTTCAGTTCATGCTGAGGTTGAAGCCTCATGGTAGCTGGTGTCTCTCGCCCAGTGGCGTGAGCTGGGTCCTCCATGGAAAAGAAACCTGGGTTCCCCAAGGTATGTGATTGATGCCAAGACCCCCGCCAGCAGGCGAGGGGATCCCAAGGCAGGTACTGGGCATGGAGGCCATGGGGACATAAGCTACTAAGGAGACAGAACTGAACCTCACATCACCCTGCTTGGCCCCGGAGGATGGCTGGTTAGCCAATGACGGGTAAGATTCCTCAAGGGAGGAACAACCTAAGACAGGCACAGTCGCATAGGGGCCATCAGGAAGGAACTTGGGGGTCAACAGAGGTGGGGCACAGATCCTCACCCCCCCAACGTTGCAGGGGCTTGAACACTCGCCCCTTCTGAGGGAGGTCTCCTGCCCCATGGCTGCTTCGTGCTTCCCATGCCCATCTCAGATGGGGAGCCAGGCAACAGAGATGTGGCCCAGCTACAAACAAGAGACTTGGTCTAGCTCATATTGAGACCCAGGCAACAGCTGCCCTATATATAAAGCTATCCTAAATCCATGAATACTTAGAACTTTCTCAAGGATGCATATAATCCTTTTCATTAAAATTTACAGGGTAAACTAAGATTGTTGTTAAAGTATTAAATTTGACAGTAAAATAATCAAGTTTTCAGATTAATTTAAATTGGCTAAATAAAATAAGTGAATATTCAAGAAAATCTAACCGTACAAAAAGCTGTTCCTAAAAAGTATTAACTAAAATTTCTATTGGTAGTTCATTTCATGGTAAAATTGCTTAACATGCAATTAACCCTAAAGCAGTCATATTTTTGTACAAAAATTAAAAGTTATCAAAACTGTATTATAAAAAATTTTCCGAAAGCCTCCTAATAATTAAATAAAAAAGGGGGGATAGTGGAACAATACCATGTAAGGGAAAATATTCTGTGAATAATTTACATCTAGACAAAAATTTTTACTTTGGAAAATTAATTTTCATTTATAATGCTGATAACAAGGCACCTATGAAAAATCTTATGGCATCAAAATAGCCAAAGGAAAATCATTTGGACAAAAATCAAAAGGATCCCACATCTAATTTATAGAAAAGATTCCATTATTAACCTTTGGTCGAGAATATGTTTATATTTCCAGGAAACTCCAAGATTGTATGGATTCCTGCAACAATGGATCCCAGAGAGGACCTGATAGGGCTGTTTCAGCTGTAGAATAAGTAGGATCTCACAAGAACAGAGGAGAAATAGTCCACAAATAAAGATAGTCAAGATGCCTTGCCATTGTAGCAGTCAGCACCTGTTCATTGCTGCAGATTGCCCAGGACCAAGGGCAAGAAAGGACTGAGAGTTGCCCATTGACAACAAAGCGAAGGAGAAGAAAACTGAAAGCTATGCAATGGACTGTGGTGCCAACAAGGAGTCATCTGAAGAAGTTTAAAGACTGAAGTGGAAGCTACTTCTTCAACCATGTACCTGCTCATGCTACCATCTACTAGCTTCCAGTCTTCTGCAAAGTCTTGCGCAGCCAAGTCCAAGGACTCTGACTAAATATACACCAGCAGCAAGAGACTTTCTTTCATTTGGTAGCTAAAAATGTTAATATGTCCATAGTTCTGATTTCTCATATTGTTGTTTTGCATTGGCATTGTTTTGTTATTATTTAATAGCCAGAGTTTTGCTCTTGACATTCAAGTTTTGAAAATGATAACATGTATGTAGTTTAGTTTTGCATTGGCATTATTTGCAATTGTTTAAAATTAGAGTTTTATTCTTAATGTTTAATTTTTAAAAAAAGAAAGGGTGAGATGTAGAGAGCCAAATGGGAAGATACCTGGACATTGTTTAGATTGTTGCTGACTGAGCCCAGGATATTGGCAGAATCATGTCAGTTGCACTCCCGCCCTGGAAGTACAGAGATGTTCTTAGTTCCTGGCTTGTGTTTGTCAGGCAGGAAGGAGTGGGTGGGATCCGACCCCTCCCAGGCTCCTTGTTTTTCTATGAAACCCCCTTGTTAGATTGCAGTATAAATAGATGTGCTGCGTGGCTCAGGGGTCGTCAGTCTGCCTCTCCAGCAGGAGAGGTCAGAGGCCCTCCCGGCTCCCAGCTTAAAATCTATCTCTGTGTCTTCTCTCTTTATTTCTAATATTTCTCAATCCCTAGCCGCCTCCCCTTAGAACCGGTTCGTTCATCTCTCTTTCCGTGCGGGACACGGAGAAGGGAGATCCCGCCACATCAGGCCCCCGCAAATAGGTGTTGTTGAAAAATATATATTGCTGCCAAAACTGGTTTGGCTCAGTGGATAGAGCATTGGTCTGCGGACTGTGGGATCCCAGGTTCGATTCTGGTCAAGAGCATGTACATTGGTTGTGGGCACATCCCCAGTGGGGAATGTGCAGGAGGTAGCTGGTCGATTTTTCTCTCTCATCAATGTTTCTAGCTCTCTATCCCGCTCCCTTCCTCTCTGTGAAAAGTATATATATATATATATATATATATATATATATATATATATATATATATATATATTTTTATATATATATATATATATAAAGATATATTGCTAATGGTTGTCTGTTACCCCTTGTGACAGAATGGATGGACCTGGAGACTATTATGATAATAAAATAAGTCAGTCACAGAAAGACAAATATCACATGATCTCACTTATATGTGAAATCTAATGAACAAAATAAACTGACAAACAAAATAGGAACAGAGGCATAAAAACATGGAACAGGCTGACAGATCTTACAGGGGATGATGGGAAGCAATCAACTGAAGAATATATATGCATATATGCATGGCCCATGGACATAGATAATAATGTGGTGGAGGGCAAGGAGGGGGCAGGGGCAGGGTGGAGGGAGCTAAAGGGGGCAGGGGAAATGGAAGACACCTGTAATTGAGTCAACAATAAACAAAAAAACAAAATAGCTGAACAATTATGACCAAATGTTATGATTTAGCAGAGCACATTGGTATTTTATGGGTGTTTATTATATTATTCTCTAGACTTCATGCTTGAAATATCTCATAATTAATTTCTCAAGATTAAAAAAATGTAATTGTTGAAAAAAATCTATTAGTTATCTGTTGAGAAGCAGGCAAGCATGTGGAGTGTTAAGGGCAAAGTTGTAGTAGACTCAGAACAACCTTAGTTATATAAAAATGAGCCAATTATTAAACCTTCTTGCCTCTCTGTTTCTCATGTGGAGATAATTAATAATTTTTGACTCCTACAGTTTTTATGATGCTTCAATAAATGCAGCATGTGGCACATAGTAAATGCTCAGTACGGGCTGTTAATATTGCTGTTATTGATTGATAAAAAGCAGAATGACAAAAAGCTGGTATATACATTAGCACTATGAATTGCAATTATTTTCCTTTAATCACAGTGGCATCTGCATTCATATGAAAAATAGCAGCATACATATTTGTCAGACATTATTTATTCAGTTCCCCAACAATACTTAGTGCTTGGGGAGTTGTGTGCTTCTCACTGCCTCTGGGACTTTGGGGGGGGGGGGGTCTGAGGTGAAGAGAGTGAGGATAGGCAAGACCACTCTGCCAATTCACGACATAAGACTTGAATCATGTTCCTGTACATACACTAGCTACAGTCTTCAGAAAAAAAGAGAGTGGGAGGTGGAAGAGAAAGAATGAAGGGGGGAGAAAAAGAAGGTGTCCTTGGGTAAGTGCTAGCCTATCCAGTGAGGACTTCATATTAGGTGGCCTTCAGTGGGTGCTTCAGGGAGCCCTGTGGTTTCAAAGAAGCCCCACAGACACCAGCCAGGTTAGGGACCGAGGGACAGGCCATGTGATGAGCCTCAGAGCCAGTCTTGCTTCCTTCAGAGAGCAGCACAGCTTTTACCGTGGTTGCACATAACATTTCATGTGTACAAATCTTTTGCTGCTCCCCTAGTGTTTGAAACAATGGGGCTAGATAATCTTAAAGACAGTGTTTCTCTAACTTGGCTGCATACTGGAATCTCTCCAAGGACCTAAGAAAATGCTGATGCATGGGACATAGCTCAGAAATGTTCACTTAAACATGCATATGTGCAGATACCTCCACTTGGAGATGGTCCTGACATAGCCAGCCAAGGCGAGGTCAAGGTCACCCACTAGTCTGTCCCCAATATATTCAACGCAAAGTTGGCATGCAGCATAAAGAAATGAAAAGACCCACAAGGAGCAGAATTTCAGGAGAGTTCATATTATTAAAGAGTGCCAGAGATAGTTTACTTATTTTCTTGAAGATTGGGTTTCTAATTATTTTCCTTCACAGGGATATAAAAGAAAATGTACGTGCAGTTTTAAAAGAGCTATGTAACACCTAGGTGCACCTAATAAACACGATCACAGCCTCGATTCCCATACACAGTCCAGATGATAAAGAAACTGAAATTCCTGATTTTGCCAGGAAAAAACCCCCACAGTATTAATTTTTGACTCACTTCACTGTGCCCAGTCCTTTGAGGAGTTATTTATGTAGGACTATGTGGCAAGAATGAAACATGTCAGTTCCAAGAGTCCAGCAGGGCTCCCAGGACAGACATGGAAACATTTGAACAGGAAAATATAGCCACTTAGCTATGACCATCTGGGAAAAGTTAACTGACATAAATATAGCTGATTTATGTTTGTACCAAATGAGATTCATCATCTCTAGAAAATGGGGATTATATCATTTTCCTTCCAGACTTTTGATAATCAAGTCACCAACATCATTTTCTATTGAGAGAGAAAGAGAGAGAGAGAGAGAGAGAGAGAGAGAGAGCTGTCATCCAACATCTTCTTGGGTAAGAGTAGAAGAAGAGAAGCAGTCACATAATGTCTAACTTTGCAAAGGATATGTATCCCTGGCCAAAGGGTTTTTGATTGCATTTTTTGCAACCATCCATATACTTGTAATCTACTCGATCTCTAAGTCAAAGCTGTCTAATCAAAATATAATATGAGACATGTATTGTACCTTAAATTTTCATGCAAGCACATTAAACTATAAAAATAAAAAGTGAAATATGTTTTAATAACACATTTTAGCTTGATTTATAAAAACGTTTACCATTTCAACATATAATCATTATTTAACGTATGAGAAATAGGTGAATTGCCCATTTGAAGTATATCTCAATAAAGCAGTTAAATCATTAGAAATAATTTATTACACACACACACACACACACACACACACACACACATTTCTAAGTGTTGAAATTCTTGCCTGTACTTTACACTCGGCACTCATCTCCATTTGGACTGGTGGTGTACATTGGAGTGTTGGATAGCCACATGTGGCCAGTGGCTCCTGCACTGTGATTTAAATGACTCGTGTGCAGTCATGACTCAGGTAAAGGAGTTACCATGAGCATTTCTGCTCTGTCCTCTTCAGCTCACCACTCTATCCCATGATGCTCTCAGAAATCAATATTTGCAGTTGTCAGGACTTTACATATTCTATGTCACTCATAGGAGGAAAGAAATAAAAAAGAGAAGAAAGTAGGAATTCTTATCTATCTCTCAGCCTCTCTCTCTGGATCGCCTTTTTTCTCTTTGACCATTTGCCCCCACTGGCTGCCCTCGATGTATCTAGATTTATATTATTGTGTTACTCAGTTGTTTACGTTCCTCTCTGTTCTTAGTCTAAGTGCAGAGGAATGAAATGTTTTATGTTTTTCTTTTCAGAAAATGTTTGCCTATTGAAGGCATCATATTTTTCGATTCCCGTTAAAAGCCTTTGAGGTGCAGAGGTTTCAGCCACTAGGCTACACGGAATTAGACAATGTGTTTGAGTTCTTTAGAGTCCTTTCAGTTCCTCTTCACTACGTCTCTCTCTCTCTCTCTCTCTCTCTCTCTCTCTCTCTCTCTCTCACACACACACACACACACACACACACACACACACACACACACACACTAAAAGACCAGTGAGAACATCTCGGGAAGAATAGAGGACAATGTAAGACCTATTTTGAGAAAACAAAACAAGTTCATTCATAGAAAAAGCAAAACCATTGCAAGAAACTGCCTCTTCCCAAAGTCTGGGCTTTTCACAGACTAAGAGAGAAAAAACACCAGTCTAGAGATCACTATGAGGAGTCACAGTTTCCCCTTCTGCAGACCTACATCCTCACGGTATTCCCAGGCTTACCACAGGCAATGGGAGGTCAAGGCCAACTCAATGCATATTCATTCATCTTTATGCAATGTACACAACACTGTACAGCTGCTGAAGATAAACCATCCAAACACCCTGCTGTCCACTAAGAAAAACTAAGATTTAGTAGAAAACTGTGATCATAAGATAGGGTCTGAGATACATTATGATGTTGGGGGACCAGGGCACATGGGCTACCTATAGAGGGGATGAATCCAGGCCAGTGGAAGGGGTTAATGAAGTCCTCTTACAGCACGGGGGAGCCCTGAAATATGTACAAAAGTTCCCTAAATAGCAGTGCCCAACCAACCAAAGAACTTGTATGCACATAAGCATAGCCCATGGATATAGACAATTGGGTGACAAAGGCTTCGGGCAAGAGGCGGGGGTGAGCTGGAAGGGGTCAATGGGGGAAAAGGCACATATGTAATATTTGAACAATAAAGTTTTTTTGTTTGTTTGTTTAATTTTCCTAAAAGAAGAGCAAGTATGGGGGGTGGGGATTGAAGAGCATCCCAGATGGTGGGCTGGTATTGGCAGAGGCTGGAGATGCTAGTGCTGTAGTTTAGGGAACCAAAGGAGCCACAGAAAAAGGGCCAGAAAGAATGAGGTGAAGTGCGGTGGCAGGTGTAACCCCGCAGACCAGGAAGAGCCTCGGCACCTTAATAAAGCCTTTAGCTTCTGACTCTGACAAGAAGCTGCTGAAGGGGTGTAAACAGAGAGAAGTCGTGATTAGGTCTGCATTTTAAAAAGATCACTCTAGCTGCCATTGCACAGACGAGAGGATAGGGATGGTTGCAGGGAGACCAATTAGGAAGCTATAAATACGGCTCGTGTTTTCCATGCCTAGGCCTGGGTGGCAAACTGGCTCCCACGTGGACAGAGCCTGCCAGTTCATCTCATTTAGTCCACAGACCTTTCTGAAGATCAGGAGACTGTGTATAAAAATCTGCATTTCCAGTCTCTCATAAAAGATAGCCTTAGGAAAATCCTAGGCTCACTTCAGTACCCTCAAACCGCCAGCGGGAGCTGAGTACTGCTAATCCCTTTCAGACAGAGCAGGGGCCCTCCTATGCCTCAGACTCATTACCCTGCCGCACCACCTTATTTCTGGTCCCTTTGCTAGTCATATAGCAACCGTAACACTTGACCTTCCAGATTGAACCCCTTCGTGGTCAAACTCAACATGAGGAAGAGTTCAAGAGCTGTGCTTCCAGGACTAACCTGGCGAGCAGTCTATCAGAAGGGCTGTCCAAGATGAAAAAGACAGCTGAGGAGCCCACATGGGCTCTGGTGTCCTGAGATCACCTGGAAGCATCTGAACAGTAACTTCTAAAATATGCCTAAGTGAGTTTATCACACGTATCTAGTTTAACTGGAAAGATGGTATTCCAGTTATCTCAACAGGAGCCCGTTTGGAACTGCTTTAAATAAAGACCTTTGGACTGGGGAGGAGGGCATATACTAGTAACACAGGAAAAAACACATAGATGTCAGACACTGTCAGGACTACTGAACCTGTCTTCATTTGACAGAAGTTTTTGGATGTTTAAAGCTGCGCAGAATGCTAAGCGTTCTCCTAAAAGAGCCCAATCAAAAGGCACCCCAGTTCCCAGGCACTGTGCTTACATATGGTCTGTGTGGGAGAGGGCCATTCTAACAGCAGGAAAAATGTTGATGATCATGAGTTTCAAAAAAGTTCAAGTGCATCATTTCCTAACCCCAGGTATGAAGTAAATAGGGGGGGGCATTTTTGCCCTGGAATCTTCCCTTCTGTTTCATTAAGACACTTGTTTGATATCATGAAGAAAGATTTACAAAAGAGAGAGAGAGATGAAGCTTCTATAGGTCATTTCGCCTGGCAGTACTTCTATGTGAATTCCATTTCCTTTAACGTCTGAATGTAGCTGCGTTAATAGACAGTAGAGTTTCGCCCAGCTATTTACTGAGCAAATTGAGAATTGCCACATCAACAGATTTTGTAGATTTGAGTTTTTCCCTTCTAGCTATCCACTTACTGATCTTTCTCTTCCCACATTCTCATCTCTAGTTTACCATCTCTGCATTATAAAAACAACCAATAACTTGCAAGTTAAATCATTTATTCAACAAATACTTTGAGAATTTACTATGTAACAGGCCTGTACACAGAAAGCTCGCTTTCTAATAGGGAAGTAAAGCGACCAATTAATAATTGAAAAGGAACAATTAACAAGTAATTTAAAACTGCTGTTATTGCTGTGATAGAGGTATGCTATGGAAACACAGGCAAAGCAAGAGAAAATCATGTTGAGAGGATAAGGGAAACATTCATGAGAACATTTTTTTTTAGAAACAAAAGTTACCCAAAACTTGGCAACCAAGATAATGAAATGTGCACAAAGTGAGACTTGCACATTGTCCCACAATGTCACTGGAGGATTTTTACCTCTCTAGGAGGATGAACCAGTGTTTTACTTGGCTAGTTTCTATTTCATCAGAGTTCGAGAAGGTAGTTTCTAACAAAGACTTAAAGCCTGGAGAAAGATAATCTCAATTACAGTTTGAGTTCTCCATAGGACTAATTGGTTTTGTCTCTGATTCAAATTCATTTTCAAATACCTTTTGAGGTGGTCTACAGATACTTAGTTACTTTAAATTCTCTTGGATTCAGCTTTCCTATATTATTCTCATTCATTAATGAATTGAATAAAAACTTTGATATATACCCCTTATATATTTCAATAGAGTCATGTTTATACTTTTTAAATATACTTTGACAAAATGAGTCTTTCAGGGTCAGTATGCACTGACCTAGAAATCAGAGCAGAATCCTTTGTATAAATGTTTTCCTCACAAGAACACCATGTATAGAGCAAAAATAAAATAGTTGCGTTCACTTCCTTGATCTCCTGACCTGGGCCTCCCTGAAGCAACCTACTGTACTTAACTGCCTCTGTGTTTCCTTCTCTAGAGGTAACTTCACAAATTCTCCATTGCAGGCTTACATTACTCTCATAATTTAACTTTCCTTGGTGCTATTTATGGACTCTCTTCTGAAACGTAAGGATTTAGCTTACGAAAATAAAAAATAAGCAAAAATAAAATAAGAAATCCCCCAAAGAACCAATAAACTAGAAGAAAAATGACTTATTTTGAAACTAAATACAATCTACAATATACTATGCCAACCTTCCCTATTCCAGTATCTGCTGAGTGCCTACTATCTGCCAGGCCAAGTTGGGAACTAGAAGATACATTCATGAGAACAAGAATGTCCATCTTGAAGAGATTGCATTATATTGAGGGAGAATGATTTATAAGCAAACTTATAATGACCTCTCTTCATAGTGAAGAGTTATAATGAAGGCTTGAAAAAGATGCAATGGATTAAAAGGGAGGTTGTGCCATATGACTTAAGGGAGTCTCAGAAGACCTCCATGAATTGAATATTAAAAGATGAGGAGTTTCCATATTCTGTTTTTTGGTTTCTTTTGAGGGAAAGCAGGTGGGGGATGGGCACTTTGGGCAAAAGGAACAGCAGGTGCCTAAACCAGTTTGGCTCAGTGGTAGAGCATCACTGGTTCCAGGTTCGATTCTGGTCAAGAGCATGTACATTGGTTGCAGGCACATCCCCGGTAGGGGGTGTGCAGGAGGCAGCTGGTCGATGTTTCTCTCTCATTGACATTTCTAGCTCTCTATATCTCTTCCTTCCTCTCTGTAAAATATCAATTATATATATATATATATATATATATATATATATATATATATATATATTTTTTTTTTTTTTTTAAAGGAGCAGCAGGTGCAAAGGAGTGGTGATTTAAAAGGACCAGGCATGTTTCTGAAAACACGGAGAAGGTGGAAAGGCTGGGGGGTAATGCATAGTGTACATTAAGGGCTTTGGATAATTCTTTGACCCATGGGGGTTAGAAGTTTCAAAGTGTTTCCACATTTATTCCCACTTAATCATCACAAAATTTACCAAAATATATGGCATAGGCATAGATCTACTCTGGCTACTCTGGCTAAATATGAAGAAGATGCTGGTGTGAACATTTGAGAAAGCATCACAAACAAAAAATGGGAAAGTGGAGTTGCATTTTGCAGCAAAGCAAAGGAGAATCACAAGCAAGTTGAAGAGAAAATCGTAGTCATGTATAGATGTAAATGCACATTATGTGAATTTTTACCCTATTTTATACTTGTCTAGTTATAAAAACAAGATAGGTCAAATTTCAGGAAATGTTAAAATGGCCATTTTGCCATTGGAATTGATAGTGGCAGTGATGGGGATGTGTGTGTGTGTGTGTGTGTGTGTGTGTGTGTGTGTGTGTTTGTTTTAACCTTGCAAATAAGAGCTAAATGTGTACACGGTTTTGAACACAACAGCTCAGATTTTGTTAGTTTCAAGGCCTTCGGTAAAATCCATCCCAAGTAAACAAACAGATTACAACACAGTGCTCAAGGGGAGAAACACAAATATTTTCTTCAATAACTGTCAAAAGGAGACTATTCTAAAATGGCAGCTACTTGAATTAGAAACAAAACTGTAAAGCAGAAAAGGTATTGCCACCTTTAAAGTGGAATCAAAGAACACTAAAGCTGGTATCCTTCAGTAGGTATTAAAAATCTGGTGAGGAGCCTGGCCACTGTGGCTCAGTGGCTGAGCATCAACCTATGGGCCAGGAGGCCATGCTTACATTCCTGGTCAAGAGCACATGCTGGAGTTGTGGGCTTGATCCCTAGTAGCGGGTATGCAGGAGGCAGCCAATCAGTGATTCATTCTCCTCTTTGATGCGTCTATCTCTCTCCCCTTCTCCTTTCCTCTCTGAAATCAATAAAAATATCTTTTAAAAAATTCTTATGAGTAGAGTTGGGCCCTTTACATTAATTTTAAGGGACCAATCTCAAAATTGGAGTTTCTTACTCTATTAATTAATCTCTCTCTTCCTCGGTTTCCCCATATATAAAATGTAATAGCCTTAGAAGAGCCACTATAAAAGGTAGAAAGAAAGAAAAAACTGTTGGACTGTATAGAGAAGAAAATTAGACTGCATTTCAAATAAGACTTTCTCAGTGAGTGATATTCTACCATCACATAGTACAGAGTAAAGTGCAAAATTGAACAAGAAGGCATATAGAAATTTTATCTTTCTTTAGGTCAATCTGCTTGGACCTTCATATTCCATGTTGGCAACAACACTTCCAGATAATGGTTAAACATGCCTAGAGAGTGTTGTTGAATCACCATTAATCACCAGTTTATATAAAATTAAATAAATTTGATATTCAATAAAATCTAGGATATTCTCATGCTTACCTAATCCAAACTCCCATTTACATACCAAGACTTTAAAATCCAAGAGTCAATAGGTGTCGTGCAGATATGAAGTAGCAAGGCTGGCCCAACCCCTAGCTCATGGGAGGCACATGGCATACATCGGCTGAATAACGAAGCAAACAAAGCCAGCTGTGGAGAGCTACCCTCTGGGTTTCCCAGCAAGATGCTTCTCCTTTCACACGAAAGTGGTTCTGCTGATGCTTTCATGTTTGGCACTAGGATATTTATTATCTGAGATGAAATTTCAATGCATGATGAATTTCAGAGGAAATTCAGTGAAGGCTGAAGAAAATCACAGGAGAAGGACTGTCATAAGACTTGATAAGTGAGCCACAGTTCTGCTGACATGCCAGGAGACACAGACAATATAAAAACCATCCTTTCCACATCCAGAGGAAACAGACAAGCACAGAGGTGATCCACATAAACACTAGCACTTGCGTAAAACCAGCATAAGACTTTACTGATGAGAAAGATTCCAAAGGGAGAAATACACACACACACGCACACACGCACACACACACACACACACACACACACACACACACACACCTCTGCCAATATCTGAAGGGTTCTTACACCAAATCACCCACCTTCCCACACTTACTGGTGAAGATCAGAAACAATGACAAAACCTATCCTCAAAAGCAGATCCCCTTTTGTAACCGTTTTTGGAGGCGTGCAGAGATTCTCTACTTACATAGCAGGTGGGTACTAGAATAATAATTTGGATTTCATAGAGAAAGTACTGTTAGCTTGCACGTATTTGTCAGACCTGTGGCTTTTAAACTTTATGGAAATTGAGACTAAAACACACAGCTAAAATAAAGACGCATGTCCAAGTCTCAAGAAATTAATATGACGGTATCACAAACTGGAGAGGTGAATAAAGGAATTCAGCTCTTCAGCATGCCTTCCCAAGCCAATTAACCCAGTTGATATCCTTTAAATGTGCTAAATACATTCAGGCTCCATTCCAATAACCCTGGTCAGATAAAATGTAACATCTACATTTAATGACAGTTTTTCCTCACCACAATTTCTGACATTTAATTAATTGCCTTTTTTTTTGCCACAGGCTCCATTCTTTGAGAGTTTCCAAATACTTGTAATAAAATAAAATGGAGATATATATATATATATATATATATATATATATATATATATATATAGTATTTTGCTTTCAGTTGAAGACACACAGTGGTTCTGAGGCCACATAAAACAAAATATTATGCTATTTTCTTGTTTAGGAGTATCATCGCACATATGATCTCTAAGACCAAAAACAGTAGCTTAATATTTATACAGGGATTATAGGGACTAGCACCTACTAGCACTTCACCAGCATGATTTTATTTAATGCTCACGTTAAGTAGATCAGGTAGTCACGAGAATCATCCCCACCCTGCAAATGAAGAGAGTGAGGCTAGCAGCAGGTCAGGGCCTGGCCACTGGTCTTACATCAAAAACAGAATGTGGAGGCACCTACGTCTGAACCTATGCACTCCCACTCTGGTGAGCTTTGTTAAATGGCATTGCCTCTGTAAGTCATGGTATCATGTTTTCTGAATTGCATCTTTTACGGTTTCTGATATAACTATTTATATTAGGTGTCATAATCAAGAAGGATCACATTGAGATTACAGACCTGTGTTGGGGTGATTTAAACCAATGATCAGTGAGGGCAGTAGTAACATTTGCTATTAAATTTTTATCTCAACCCCCTAAAGTTAGCAGAAAATATATAATTCATCCATTTAATAACCACTGTCCCCCAACAGCCATTCTGGAAGCCTCTTAGGGGACTGTTGCCTCACCCTTGATCTGGAATTAAAAATGGAACCAGGGGTACGTATGCCAAAGATATAAGACATGTTTGAGATAAAGGGACCTATTTTTGAATTCTGTTTCTATGACCAAGCAATATGGTTTGTAGCAACTTGCCTTACATTGTACAGTAACAGTTTCCATATCTGTAAATTAGGACTAATAACACCACCCCCAGAGTTGTTTTGATGATTTAAACAGAATAGCACTTTTGACAGAGTATTCAATAAATGGAAGTTTCTGAAAAAATGTCTTATCCATTTTACATACATAATGTACATAGAGTAAAAAGCTCAATGAATTTAACATTGAATGAGTTTTGACAAGTGCATATCAAGATGCAAAATATTCCCATCACCCCGGAAAAGCCTCTCTTGCTCCTTCCCCAGATAATCTCCCACTTGGGCAAGCACTGATTTGATATCTATCATTATTGATGAGTTATGATTATTCTACAATTTCATGTAACCTTAAGTATTTTTGGTGTTTGGCTTCTTTTACTCATTACACTATTTTTGAGATGCATCCATGTTATTATGCTTATAAAAATGTTTTATCTCATTGCTGGCTAGTCTTCCACTTTATGAGTAGATCAGAGAACTACTCATCCATTTTCCTAAGTTGGGCATCTGAGTTGTTTTCAGCATTGGATATTTACAAATAATGCTATTACAAATGTGTGAATAAATGTTTTCCTCCTTGGACAGATACCTCCTAGGACTGGAATTGCTGGATGCATCATAGACAGTTGTATAACTTTCTAAGAAACTGCCAGAAAAGCCATTGGAGCCATGATCCCTTTTCAAAGCCATGGAGAATTTTACATTTCAACCAGTATTGTTTCTTCTTAATTTTTGATAGTTGGTGTCCTTTTAATTTTAGCCATTCTGATGGGTGTGCAGAAGTATCTCATTGTGCTTTTAAATTTGCATTTCCCAGACAACAAATTCTTTTAAACACCATATTGGTCATTCTATACCTTGTTTTATGAAGTGCCTCTTCTTGTACATGTTAGCTCCATGTGTCATAAATATTTTCTCCTAGTCTGTAGGCTGTCTTTTTTCTTAGTGGTGTTTTTTGATTACTAGATGCTTTTAATTTTCATGAAGTTCAATTTATTTATTTTCCTCTGTGGTTTGTGCTTTAGAAGTGAACTTATACACACTTAAGTCTATCAATCATTAATATTCTTAGATTTGTAGACATGAGGTGTTTTTTTCCAACACCCTTCTTTACCAGAGAGATTGGGGAGCAGGTTTAACAGTGGTTTTCAAAGGTTAGCAAGGCATGTGAATTATCTGGAGAGATGGTTTAAAAGCATATCCCCGGACCCCATCCCTATAAGAGGTCTTGGTTGCCTAGGTCTGAGGAAAGGCCTAAGAACTGCATGCCTCATGTGCTTCGGTGATGCTAATGCTGCTGTTGTATAGGCCACCCTTTGACCAGCATTGGCTTAGCGACATTAAATGGCTTTTCTGTTCAGGAAGAAGCTTATTTGTCTTTTCTAAACTCTGTAAACTATCTAAACTCAATAAACTCTGTATACTGTCTTCACTTGAAAATATATCTGATAAATCAGCTGGGGGCACTGGAGCATGGGAGCCAGGAAGCATGCTGGCAGATGGATGGGCCAGCACTGCCTCATGCCCTGCTTCCTTCCTGGAAATTGGGTTTTGGTCTGTGATCAGGAACATACACATATCTCTGCACACTAGAGTTGAATGTAGCCCTGGGATGAACTTGCCTTGTGTCCTCGGTCAAAAACCAGGAGGAGCTTTAACTCAAGGGTTGGTTGGTCTCTAAACCAAGAACCTTTTATGGCCAAGCCCTTGGAAATTTTCTCTGTTGAACTTGTGTTGTAATTAGTTGGCATCTAGGGGGTGGGGGGGATTTCTGACAGCACATCCACATGTTGAATTACAGTTTGACAAAAGATCAACACTCTTAAAGCAAAGAATTCAGTCCTCAAAATCCCAGCCCAAACTCCTCAGCTGCTCCAGGTTTTTCGGACAAGCAGAGAGGAGCTTTTGAGCTTTCCCTTCCGACAGATCAAGGATGTGGGCAGAGAAACGCATGGCAACAGCACATGTATTATGTACAATGTTTATACTTGTGCAAGGGTGCAAAGAGGTGCCCTGTATGTTTTATCCTTGTTGATTGTTAAATGGCATATCTGGCCATTGAAATCAAGTTCATGGGAAATGCATTCATAAGTAATATTTATACTTACACTGCTTTTATAGATGCCCTCTGGTTCAAAGGGGAAAAATAATGTATATTCTTTAGGGGGAAAAAAATCCCCTGACAACAGGGAGAGAAGAGTCTGTTTCAAATACTCCTCTCACATTTTCACCAGTCTCTTAGCCCTCTTTCAGAGGTACTGTGAGCCATGCGAATATCAGAGCTCAATAATTTCTGCATGGGCTTTGGAGGATCTTGCAAAATTAGAAAGAAAATATATATGCTTTACTCTCCAAGGAAGGCCTATTCGTGATCAGCTGAAAGTGTATACTCGACTTATTCCAGCAGAGAGTAATTCAGAGGTAACATGAAATCAGGCTTGTAGCTAGAACTAATTTGATTTTCATCAGCTCTTGATCTCTACCTTGTTTAAATAATGACACATGGGAGGCCTATGTGCCATGAGAAGGAAGCCAACTCAACAACTTAGCTACTTTGTTCTCCCAGTTCCCAGATGCCTTTGAGTTATGAAGGTTTTTTCTCTACCTTTATCTTTTTTAAAATTTTATTTTGAAGGAAATTTAAATGAGGTATCAATGGAATTGTCAGACACATTATACAGTTTCTTTTGGACATACCATGTGGTCACAGGCTGTTAAATCACATTGTCCCAGTGCTTTTAACCAGCAATGCACACTACTCTCTTATTCTATATGGTAGAGCAGAGATACTTAATTTCTAACAAGCCTGGGTATGAGTCTGCCCTGTCCCTTTCTTTCTACACAGCCTTAGAAAGCTTTTTTTTCTGAGAATACATTTATTAAATCTGGGACAGTGAAGCAAAGAAGGGGTTTAGGATATAAAAAGTAACAGGCGAGAGCCTAGGCGGGCTACTTTGCTTCTCTAAAAACATTATAGGAAGGATATGAGCCAAAGTGGGGCTGCTGTTGACTCACTGAAAAGTCAGAGAAAATGGGGCCTTAGAGATAGGATCAAGGGATTACCCCGGAGGAGCTGCCACTGCCAATTGCTCCCCTGGTTTCAAGTCTTATGGGGACCCTTGGGGTTTGGAGAGAAAGTAAAGATGCATGCCTTTGAAGGAAGAAAAGCTTGGACATGTTCCAGAGAGAGCCCACCAGAATGCCATTTTTACTTATCTTTCCTTTGGTTTCCCAAAACAGAAATCCCTAATCCAGATCGTTATCAGATATACTTGTGATTTATTTCCAAAGCTTATAGCACAACTAGAGGCCCAGTGCATGAGATTCGTGCACTGTGGAGGGAGAGGCGTCCCTCAGTCCAGCCTGTACCCCAAGCTGGCAGTTGGACAACCTTAGCGCTGCCCCTGTGGCAGGAGTGCACCATCTCCACTATGCTCATCCTGAGCCTGGCTTCTGGCTGAGTAGCGCTCCCCATGGGAGCACACTGACCACCAGGGGAAGCTCCTGTGTTGAGCATCTGCCCCCTAGTGATCAGTGCATGTCATACCAACCAGTAGTTCCACAGTTGGCTCAATTTGCATATTAGCCTTTTATTATATAGGTTGTGTCTCACAATAAGCACAGCATTAATGGTATGTTATGTAAGATGCTCCCTCTTTCTTCCTACTAATTACTCCAGAGAATAATTAGAAACTATACTCAAATTTTATATATATAAAATAATAAAAGCATAACATGCTAAGTAGGCCAGACAGCCAAACGACCTCCCAGACGTCATTTTGGATATCCTTCCAGTTGAAACCGCTGTGCTGGGGGCTGAGGCAGAGGTGGTTAGTGGTGATCAGGCAGGCATGCAGAGTGGTTAGGGGCAATAAAGCAGGCAGACAAAGTCGTTGGGGACAATCAGGGAGGCAGGTAAGTAGTTAGGGGTGATCAGGCAGGCAGGTAGGCAAGTAGTTACGAGCCAGCAGTCCTGGATTGAAAGAGGGATATCCAACTGCCATTTTAAGCCCAATCCCTGGCAGTTGGACATCCCCAGAGGGGTCCAGGATTGTGAGAGGATGAAGGCCAGGCTGAGGGACCAACCCACACCCTTGCACAAGTTTCATGCACCAGGCCTCTAGAGAGAGAGAGAGAGAGAGAGAGTGTGTGTGTGTGTGTGTGTGTGTGTGTGTGTGAATTATAATATGCATGCATATCTGTTCTGGCATGTGTGCATTTGAGTGCATACACACACACACACACACACACACACACACACACACACACACGCTACCCCCTTGCTCTTTCTTACTGGCCTCCGGTCACTTCTTTATTACTGAGACAATGCAGCTTTCAGTTTCTCCCACTGTACTTTATCCCACCATATCCTACAAGCTGGTAGCAAAATTATAAAAACCCATTGTTTAAAAGAAGAAAAAAGGGAATGGGAAGGAGAAAAGGTGGTGACAATGAGAAGGGTCTTTAAATGTATTTACCTTAAAAATAAGATATCAAAATCACAAGTTCATACCTTCCCAATTCTAATCTTCTTGAATCTTGAGCACAGAATTCAGAGCAACATTGGGGTTGAGATAATCTCCGCAGTCCTTCACCAAAGAGAGAGTTTTCTTAACCTCCACACAAGGTCCAGTATAGCTTTCTCCAAATGCTGGAAGATGGAGGGTTCTGCCACGGCTACAAAAAAAATCACAGGAAAAAGAAGACATGAATAAAGAAAAACAAACAAAAATATAACTGTGATGTCAAATCCAAGGCCATTTGGTTTGAAGAGGCTAAACAAAAGATACATTCAATTCTTACTGGCACAAAAATGCATAATACCTGAAAAGATTCAGTCATGTTGAGATTCAAGGAATCACACTGAATTATAAAAAGCCATAGTATATCAAGAATGGAAGGTTTTCTGCCTAGCCAGTGTTGCTCAGTGGTTGATCATCAACCTATGAACCAGGAGATCAAGATTAAATTCTTGGTTAGGGTATACACCCAGGTTACAAGCTCATCTCCAGTAGGGAGTGTGCAGGAGGCAGCCAAACAATAATTCTCTCTCATCATGATGTTTCCATTTCTCTCTCCTTTTCACTTCCTTTCTGAAATAGATAAAAATACATCTTAAAAAAAGAAAAAGGAATGGAATACTTTTTTAAGGACACAACTAGCCAAATTTGCTCATTTAACTTATAGGGGAAACTGAAGATCAAGAGGAAAAGTCATTTCCCCATGATGATTTATTACCTGTGGCCTATTTCAAGCAACTCTTTTGTAAATACAAACAAGGTGCTCAACACTGGGGTCTATGCTAAATGAGAAAAGAAGACAGTGCATCATAAAACACTTCCTTCACTTGGCTTCTAAGACCCAACTTGCCTCCCAGCACTGGCCACTCTATCTTGGCCACCTCTAGTAGGCTTCCTGGTTATTTTTTCTCAGCCAGTTGCAATTCTGTTCACCCTTCCAGTCAACCTTGACTCCTCTCCCTCATACACACCACACATCCTCCAGGATGTCAGCAAATACTGGTGGTACTACCTTCTGAATAAATCCAGCAGCTGGTCATCTTACCTACTCGGTTACTGCTACCCTAGTCCTAGGCTTCAATATAGATCTGCAGGTTATAGAGCAGGCATGCTCAAGCCATGGCCAGAACGCTCAACTAGACCCTTGAGTAGGAGAGTGACACTCACGTGATCAAAACCTTCAGAAGCAAAGTCATCACAATGACCCCAAAGACACTGGTAGAACAGCTGTTACCCCTGTCTTTGTCTCCCAGTGCTCTCCCATTGCTTATTTCTCTTCAGCCCCTCTGGCCTAGGCCTCTAACTCGTCTTGAGGCTGAGGCACTCACAGTTTTCTGGAATGTTCTTTTACTCTCACTATTTCATATCTTTGTCCCAATGTGAACTATTCAGTGAGATGGGCTTCCTTATTCTGAGCAGTCCAACATTAGGAAATAGGTTGCAATGGACCCTAGCCAGTCTGGCTCAGTGGATAGAGTGATGGCCTCTGGACCAAAGGGTCTCTAGGTTTGATTCTGGTCAAGGGCACATACCTTGGTTGCATGTTCCTCCCTGGCCTGGGCCCTGGCCATGACATGTGCAGGAGGCAAGTAATTGATGTGTTTCTTTCACATTGATGCTTCTCTCTATCTTTCCCTTTCTCTTCCACACTCTCTAAAAGATCAATGGAAAAATATCCTTGGGTAAGGATTAACAACAGGGTGCAATGGTTAAGAAGGAGGTTTTGGGATAATCACAGTATTCTCATCCTGGTCCCACTACTATGAAACCTTGACTAAGACACTCTACCTCTCTAAGTATCCTCTTTCTCTATAAGAATTATATGATAGAAATAGCTATCACTTTAGGATGTTTCTGAAAATTAAGTGAGGCAACATAGTTAAATCACTCATTACTATGCATGCTTGTAAGTACTCAACACATATTTGCTGCTCTTAATTTTCTTTTTATTGTTGCAGGCTGATATTTTACATAGCATTCCATAACTGTTATCCACCTGCATCTCACTCCCTGCCAGAGTATAAATCTTTTCTCTCTTGCATCATATGGAATGGGTCTTGTGGACCCTGGTGACTTTGGGTAACTTTGTCTGAAGCACCCTCAGACCCAGACAAGTATCATTACCCCAAGTGCCCCCACATTCGGGAGGCAGATGGCAGAACTTTGTACCATGAGAAACTAAGGTTGTCTGGTTCATTCCTTGCCCCCTTGCTGTGGTAACCAGCAATTTGAGGATGATCTTGGCCCTCATATTATAGCAGGACAATAATTGTCGAGCCACAGTCTACAATTATTCCTGCATTCCAAAGCCAAGAAACTCAACTCTGAAAGCAAACAATGCTGTAATTCAGCACAATGATATATGAAGCTATTAAATAAATTGTGCTGCTTTGAGAATTCAAGTCCCCATTCTATCCAAATGCTTCTTTCTTTTTTTCTAACTAATATTAAGAAACTATATCTGTTTGGTAGTAGCAACAGAAAAATATGTCACCTACCTTTCAGGTTTAGTTAGAGTACAATCTAATAAAAAGTTAAGATGCATCAGGGAAAACTTACTTGCAATCCATTCTATGCCACTGAAGGACTTGTTTAGAATGCATTTATGAACAAATGTTTATCGAGTACATGCTATTTGCCATGCACTTTGTTAAGGATTGGGATGTGGTAGGGAATATTAAGGACTTCATTTGTACCCACATGAACCTTTCATTCAAGCACATCTTTCATTGTCTTGTACAATTTCCTAACATCTGCCCAGACATGGGAAGACGTGACAAACTCTTACAAAGTTGTTGATTCACACAACTAGTGATACTGGGTGTGCCGATATAAATAGTCTAGTTTTTGCTTCATAAAGAGAGAGAATTCTGTAATTCTTGGTTTTCTTAGGAGTCATGCTCATTTTCTTAATTTGCTCCCCACACAGCTCTTCTGTGTTGGCCCTGGTCTGTTTCCCTCCTTCAGCAAAGAAATAAAACATATCCACCAAACCCATAAAAACACTACCCATTAACAAGGTGCCACTTGGACAGTAGGGTACGGAGAGCACTGGGATCAGAGGGCACAGCTTCACAAATCAACTTTATATATATATATATATATATATATTTATTTATTTATTTATTTATTTTTTTTTTACAGAGAGGAAGGGAGAGGGATAGAGAGTTAGAAACATCAATGAGAGAGGAATATCAATCAGCTACCTTCCACACACCCCCTACTGTGGATGTGCCTGCAACCAAGGTACATGCCCTTGCCCGGAATCGAAACTGGGACCCTTCAGTCTGCAGGCCGACACTCTATCCACTGAGCCAAACTGGCCAGGCCACAAATCAAATTAAAAAAAAAAATCTTTGGAAACTGTAATGCGAGTAATGCATATATGACAAAATAAACTGAGAATGTATATCGGAGAAATACCGTCAAAGGAAATAATGTCAAGAAAGAACAACATCCATCTTAAATCACAGTGTCTGCCTGAGTAGAGTACTAATCACAAAGGTGGGTGGTATCCTTGCCCATCACCCAGCCTGAATGCATCAGGAAATAATGTCATTTTTCAAGAGGTATCAATTAGTGGCTGATCTAATGGCAGTGTGAACCTCACCACTCTAATAACTGGCTGCACTGAAAATGATTTTTGTGAGTATATAGCTCAGAGGCACCAATCCACAAATGCACCCAGATACACACCCAAGAGAGACAGGCATCCAGAGAGGGTGGGGCAGGGGAGATAGCAGAGAGACATAAAGGAATTAAGAACTTTGAAAGGGACCTTGATTATGATTTTTGAAAGTCCAGAGTGAACTATGAACTTAATCTAACTATACCAACAGGGTTAAGTGCTACTGGGAATTTGAGTAACATTGTCATAAAAATTAAGATTTCAAAGAGAACTGTGATTGTAGGTATATTTCTGAAAATTAAGTGAGGCAACATAGTTAAATCACTCATTTCATTACTATATACCTGGTATATAAGATTATGCCTCACATACCTCCACTCAGTATCCACACAGCCAGCTATGCTTTTCAATAGGTACATCACACCCATCTGAATATGAGGATGTTGAAGTTTGGAGACATTAAGCAATTGGCTTGAAATCTGAAAGTGACAGTTCAAACTCAGAACTGACCATGGAGCTTTTTGGTGCTAAAAACCACAATGGATTCTTCCCTGGGTTCTCCTTCTGATTACATCTAGTTCTGATGCATACAAATGCCATAGTCTGAACTCCAAGGATGGAGTTTCAGTCCTCCAAGGATGGAACTGTGAAAACTGGCTCAGCTCAGTCTCAGTCAAGGAGAATAAAAGTACCCACATAGAAGAGGACATATTTCTTCCAAAGCCTTAGAGGAGGTCACATTAATCATTGAAACAGTGGCTTCCAGAGCAGCAGAGATAGTGACCAAGGCACCACTGGTGTGTGTGGGGTCTTGGTTTTTAAAATATTAAATATATTTCCTCCCAGTTGACATTACTAAAACAATGCTGGGCCCCTGAAATGTAAAATACTGAAGATAAACAAAGTTTTCATCTGTAACTGGAATTATGACCCTCTGGCACAGTATTCAAAAACTTGCTTAGTCCAACTGGCATAGCTCAGTGGTTGAGCATCCACCAATGAACCAAGAGGTCACAGTCAGATTCTCATTCAGGGCACATGTCCAGGTTGTAGGCTCGATCCTCAGTGTGGGACATGCAGGAGGCAGCCAATCAATGATTCTCTCTCAAAATTGATGTTTGTATCTATCTCCCTCTCCCCTCCTCCCTGAAATCAATAAAAATATATTTACAAATAACTTGCCTATTTATCCCTAGTCTGGACACCAAACAACTGAACTGCTAAGGATTAGGGCGAAAAAAGAAGAAGAAAAATCTTTGCCCCTGGATTTTAAGGATTATAGAAAACATCTAGTGACCTTTTTTTTTATGTGATTTCAGAGTGAGGAAGGGGGATAAAAACACCAATTTATTGTTCCATTTACTTATAAAATTTTTTGGTTGATTCTTATATGTGCTCTGACCAGAGATCGAACCTGCAACATTGGCGTATTGGGAGGATGCTCCAACCAACTGAGCTACCCTGTCAGGGCACATCTAGTGATTTTTAGACACCAGATCTCTATGCATTAGTACCTTATTTTCTTCATGAGTAAGCCTTTTAAATTGAAGTAAAATCAAAGGGACTCTAGAAGAAAAGTCACTGAACATTATTATGAATCTTAGAGAATTTCCTAGCATCTGGGTTAATTGTGGATCTGTATTCTTCTTTGCTAGTTAATGAAATGTTTGCTTTAAATTTCATGAAGTGGGTCAGACATTGACAATGTGTAGGTAGTAATAGCAGTGGCTTACAAGAAGTGCTTTTTAAAATTTAGTCTAGATGGCCACCTTTACCTGTCTCTATATGCACTTACCAACAATCCCTCCGAGTCTGGAATTCACTATTTTATATATCTAAAAGTGTAGACTTATTCTTTGCTTTAAAAATATGGTCATTTTTGCTATAAAAGTGGTATTTGTTCCCAGCCTAACAGCATGCATACATGTGTATGTTCCTTAAATACATATGCATGATTCATGCATTTAGTAGCAATTCCTCATAGACTCCCATGCATGCATGTGAACCAACACACAATATAGATACCAAAAAATTTTACAGTGGCACAAGGTTACTCCACATGGCCTCAAATGGTGACAGGTGGTATTCTGTGCTGCCTCTAACATAGTCAATAGCTAAGTTCAACACATCCTTCTTATCTGTTATCCTGGGGACAGACTGGGAACACACATTAGACGAACCAGTGGGTAAATTACTAGGGGCTATTTTAAGTGGCAGTTTTCCATATATTTCCTGATACCAATGGAATAAAAGGATTAGAAAGCATCACCTCACTCCAAGAACATCAGCCCCTAATTGTCTATTCTTAGTCACACAAGTAATTTAGATCCACAATACTATATAATACTATGAACACAAAAAAAAGAATGCTCAGCAAAAATCTGTTATCCTAGGAAATTGCCAAAAAGGGCATTATTTTAAGGCACAAGTAGCATAAACTCTGTGGATAATACTACATTTGATTCCTGGCTCAGCTACCCACTATCTCTACCATTGTTATTTAACCTCTTAGAGCCTCATCTGCAGTATAGAAATCATAACAATACCTACCTTAAAGAGGTCTATGTTTGAATTAATACAATCATACGTATATTATCAATTCATTGTGCTATGAGTTTTCTTACCTATCAAATTGGCATAATAATACCTCAACTGTCTCTTACAGACATAGAAGGGCACAGCATACTAATATGTGTGACAATACATTGATGTCTTGCTTACTAGTCTAAGTCATGGAGAGTCATGAACTCAATGTGTGTCAGGTTTATTTATCTGAGGCACAGAATAAGAATGCAACATCAAGCCAAGGCACAGACATAGTTTTTACATGGAATAAATCAATCATTTCTGTATGACAACTTTCATTGACTGATATCCAAACAAAGCTACACCACTTCCTTGATGACTCTGTGGTGGCAAATGGGAAAGGCTGGCCTACCTAAGGACCATGTCCCTTGCCATGCTGATGTGCTGGCTAAATCCACATGAGGGTAAGTGGGATTGATTATCATTGTTATTGGTAGTTGATATAAAAATGTGAGAAGGTATTACCTATGGAGCTTGTATTTGCCAGTACTGTGCTAAGTTTGTATTTGCTCATGAAATGCTCCAAATACAGTAATGGAGGAGTGTTATTAGGGTTCCCATTTTGCATATGTGAAAGGTGAAGGCCTAACTATTAAAGTAACTTGGGCAACATCACAGAATTTTTAGGGAATCCAGGAAACTCTGAGTCCACCATCACAGCTTCTCTTATCTGCTGAGAGGGGAGAGGGGTTGGGGAGCTGGGTGAATTAGGTGAAGGAATTAAGCAAAACAAACAAAAGCCCTCATAGACACAGGCAACAGTATGGTAATTACCAGACAGAAAGGTATATGGGGAGAGGTAGAAGATGGTAAAAGAGGAATACATGGTGATGGAAAAAGACTTAGGGTGGTGAACAATATATAGATGATGTACAATAGAACATACATTTGAAACCTATATAATTTTATTATTCAACTAGAGGCCCAGTACATAGATTTGTGCATCAGTGACATTCTTCACCCTGGCCTACAGGGATTGAGCTGAAACTGGCTCACCGACATCCCCTGAGGGGTCGGGATTGCTAGAGGGTGGTTTTCGGATGACACCCCAGATTCAGGCTCCCTCCTCCCTAGTTCTGGGTACATCACCCAAGAATCACAGCTACCAAAGCTACCAAGTCACTGCAGCTCAGTAGCTCCTGCGTTGAGCATCTGCCCCTGGTGGCCAGTGCATGTCACAGCTACAGGTTGGAGTGTCTGACTCCTGGTAGACATTGTGCATCATCATAGCTATTGGTTGGATGGTCACTTAGGCATATATATATATATATATATATATATATATATATATGTGTGTGTGTGTGTGTGTGTGTGTGTGTGTGTGTGTGTGTATGTGTGTTTCACTCAAATACATGCAATAAAATATTTTTAAAAGATCTCATCTTTGTGATAAAAATTATAATTATGTTTTAGCAGTTTGTTAGATATCTTTTTACACTGCTAATGTAATTTTATAAGAGGTATTCTTTTGATTTCATAAGAGCAAAGAGCTAACATTCCTAATATATAAAGCTCTTCTAAAAACAGAAATAAAACCCACAAATAATTGTCTAGAAAAAATCAGCAAGGGATATTAACAGGAAGCTCAAAGAAAAAGAAATGCAAATAGCCTATGAAATCAACAGCACATAATAAGAAAACTGAAAATCATAGGTGGGAAAATTAGAGCATCAATGACAGTAATAATAGAAAAGGATCAAAACACTAAAGATGTATTTGAATTACAAGTTTATAATGATACTAAGTAGGAAAAAAAAGAACATTGGTCACCTTTAGAAGATGATAGAAAACCAAATTATTATTTTGAAAAAGGCAATAAAAGAAAAATCACACATTTGCTCTGCTTTTCCTTGTGATGTAATCAAATACTGATGAAAGACAGCTTCCATTTATGGGAGTTTATCACCAAAAATAAAAACAAATTAATAAATTTGAATATCAACATTTTGTGATACATAATGAGAGCAGATCCAGGTTAAAAATATCAATGGCTGCTAAAACCATGTAAGAAAGATTTCACATGTTTCCCAAGGAAAGCATGTAGCTTCACCTATGAACTAGTATAGCCAAAAGCATGCAACAATAATTCAATCTGCTAGCTTACAGGAAATCAAAGTGACTGAGGAATTTGCTACACACATTTCGGGGATTCAATAAATAACATCCAGATTGTGGAATTGTCTACAGGACAAACAACCCTATTGTCTTCAACAAGGAGATTATAAGGAAAATAACACAGAGTGATGGGAAACCTATGAATTAAGAGAGTCTCAGGGGACATGAAAGTCAATTTCAAAGGATGGAATTTATTTGGATCTTGACTTACAAACAAGATGGAAAAATTATAAACAGTAATTTGAAAAGTGACTAGAGATTTGATAAAGATAATTACTAAATAATTAGAGATGAATACTGAAATACTTAATTAAGAAAGACATGGTGTTATGGGTAAATCTAGCACCAGTGGGGGCTGGATGATGTGTAAAACAGGTCTGCCAACACACTGATAACTCTAGCAGCTGGCTATTGGGTATATAAAATTCCGTTACCCTTTTCCTTCTACTTTAATATGTTTTTAAACTTTTCGACAATAAAATAAATGGAACTATTTGCCAGATACAAATACATATAGCATCTGTATGATAAAGGTAGCTTACAAAAATAATAATAGTTTTCTCTACGTGGCAGGACTATGTATGATTTTGACCTCTTAGATTTTCAATTTTTTATGAGTGTATAACATATTTACAAACAAATGAAAATTTTATTTTCAAAACAAATTCCTCCATATGAGGCAATAACCATCAATATTTCATTGTTTAAATAATTAAAAAGCAAAAACTTTAAAATCTTGGGATTTGCTAACACTGAATGGGAGGCAAACAGCTATTTAATATATCATTTTCCTTCATGTTTGATATGTAACATTATACATTAAAACATTATAAAAATTGAACACCTTTTCTCCAAAATAACCTCTATAGGTAAAGTGTGTCACACAATATAAAATATCTGTATTTTTTATCATAAATGCAAAAGAGACTTTTGCAACAATTGCCAATTAATTGCATAAGAGATCGAGAAACCTGCCCTATGCCCACAGGATAGAAGTCAATCTATACATTTTAATATATTTTTATTTTTAAAGGAATAAAATTATGACTTGTAATTCATTACACTGAGTGTATTTCACTCCAATATTATTAGATAATTATTAAAAAGTCTTTTTTAAAAATATATTTTATTGATATTTTACAGAGAGGAAGAGAGAGAAATAGAGAGCTAGAAATGTCAATGAGAGAGAAACACCGGCCAGCTGCCTCTTGCACACCCCCTACCGGAGATGTGCCCGCAACCAAGGTACATGCCCTTGACCAGAATCGAACAAGGGACCTTTCAGTCCACAGACTGACGCTCTATCCACTGAGCCAAACCGGTTTCGGCAGATAATTATTAAAAAGTCTTAATGACCTCACTAAAAATATTTCAAAGGAAAGAATTGGATGAGGCCACAGAGATCAGCCAGTTGAATCCTCTTATTTTTGCAGATGAGAGGACTGTACCTTCTCTAAAAGTACAGAAGTGGCAGGGGCAAAGGGATGATAAGATCCCAGTCTCTAATGCCCAGTTCCCATTGTTCATGACCCAGCCACACCACATGGCATCTTACCACTGCTATGATCTTGGCAAAACTACAATCCTGTACTACATCTATTGTCAGAAAACTGTTAAAGAATATGTAAGTCATAGGATGAGTTGTGGTTTTGGGAAGCATGAGTTTATCTTTACATAGACTGGCTTATGGGCATGTAAGATTCCATTACCCTGTTCCTTCTACTTTAATATGGTTTTATACTTTTCCATAATAAAATAAAAGGAACTATTTGCCAGATACAAGCACAATTAGCATCTGTTAAAGCAGTTCAGGTTGACAGCAAAACTGAGTAAAAAAAGTAGGAAAGTTCCCATATACTCTCTGCCCCTACACATGCAGCCGACCCACGGTCAGCATCCTGCACCAGACTGGTACATCTGGTATAATCATAATCACCTGAAGTCCACAGTTCACCCTAGGATTCACTGTTGGTGTGCATTCCATGGGTTTTGACAAATGTGTCCACTATAGCAGCATCACACAGAATAGTTTCACTTCCCTAGAAATATCAGGTGTACCATCTATTCATTGATCCCTATTCTTCTCCCTGGCAACCATTTTACTTTTTGCATATTTTTTATTTGCCAGAATGTTATACAGTTGGGATCATACAATATGTAGCTTTTTAGATTGGCTTTTCGTTCACTCAGCAATATGCATGTAAGTTTTCAGCATGTGTTCTCATGACTTCATAGCTCACTTCTTTTCAGCACAGTGTAATGTCCCATTGTCTGAATGTTCCACAATCCATTGACCTGTTCACCTACTGAAGAGCATATCGGTTGCTGTCAGGTTTGGGCAATTATAAATGAATCTCCTGTAAACGTTTGTGTGCAGGTTTTTGTGTGGAAGTTTTCAACTCCTCTGAGTTGATTGCTGGATCTGTAAATTAGGGGTGAGTTTAGTTTTATAAGAAACTGCCAAACTGTCTTCAAAGTGGCTATATAGAGGGGTTTGATTTTAAAAATATACACCTAACTTGTTTGTTGACTTCCTGATGGTAGCCATTCTGGCAGGTGCATACAACAGACTGAAGATTCTTAGAGGAAAGGGGCATATAGATCAACCAAAGAACTTATATGCGTATATGAATCACCCATGGAGACACACAATAGTGGGTAAAGGTCTGGAGAGGGAATTGGAGTAAGAAGGATGGGGTCAATAGAGAAAAAAGAAACATCCATCATACTTTCAACAATAAAAATAAATTAAAAAATAAATATATACACATACCCAATGTTACTCTACAACTATCTTAGGATGGCAGCATATTGACATGCCATTATGGACCACAAAAGCCATTCAGCTATAAATTCTGTGAGGGCAGGGAACTTTTCAGTAGTTCACTATATCACTAGTAAGATTCCCAGAACCTAGAACAGTGCTGGTACATATATTATCATCAAATGTTTGTTAAATAGATAAATCCAAACAGAAAAATATTTCCTTCAGTTTTGTAGCAGGCAGTTGTTTGGGTGGACAACATGAAGCCTCATCATAGGGGCCTTGTAGTATAAAAAGTATTTTTAAACAATAGAGTATCCCTCACTTAGACCATGCCATCACCCCATCAGAGGTCTGGGACATGGAAAAGCAGGCTCTAGCCTCTTCTCTTACTCCAGGGCATGTGCTCATGACATGGAATGGGGGACAGAGTCCTCTTAACCATTTGAATAGCTCTCTCTTTATTTGCCACGCACGTACAGTTGAATTTACACAAATTAAGTGCACATAAACTGAAACTCCACTATAATTGGAAAACCATTACATTGGAAATAAGCTTTCGTTGAAATCATATTAGAAACCAGAAAGATTAAATTAGAAACATAGTTAGCCCCATCAAGAGGTAGATTAAAGAGTTTATAGAACAACACAGACACATACTGTAGGCCCGCAAAGTGCCCAGCTAGGAAAAGGAACAGTCCCAACACCTTGACATGGATAAGAAAGCTGTCCTTTAACTTCAAAGCAATGACTATAGAGGCATTCAAATGTTTAAAGAAGTATCTGTTCTGCAAACTTAAGCCTACTCATCTGGCCTCAGTTTCTCATGCTTAGAAAAGAAGCATTATACTCATGGTTGTTGAAAGGGAAGACTACTGGTATAAAGGACAGGTCTAGCACTATAGACTAACACCCTGGTTTTACATTTTCAAAACAAATAAATACAAACAAAACCATAAGAATAATCTCTTAAGTCTAGGTATAAAGCCCTGGGAAACACAGGTTTGCTGATCCTAAGCTTTCCAAAGACATCTGCTTCCTGCACAGCATAAGCTAAGTTCCTATTTAATATTGATTAAGAATCCACAGAGCCCTATGAATTACATAAATGTGCCTTAGATGGCTGGCTATTATCTTTCCCTCACCCTTCCTACCAGACAAATGTGAAGCTAAATTAGTCACTTATCATAAAGTTCTCTGAAAACATTAAAGTTGAAAGAAAGGCCAGATAATTGTTCTTAGCCATCTGGCACCAAGCGATGCTCATGAACTTATGTGAACCATTTGGTATAATTCCAAAAATGTCCATCTTAATTTGACATCTCACTTACTGAAAGTTCTGAGTTGAGAAATTTCTAAGAGGAGAAAATGGTTTATTAAAATGGGAAACAAATGGGTAAGTGCTTGGACTTGTTCACAATCACATAGGAAAAATTAAAGAAAAATTCCACCTCTAGCACCCAGTTTTCACTTATGAGGTGTTAAGGTGAAACGATACACTTTACCTATCCGACACAGGTGCACACGCACAGCTATACACACATCCTCCTATATAATAAAAGGGTAATATGAAAATCGACCCCTGATGGAACAGCGGGTCACTGTGATGCACACTGACCACCATGGGGCAGATGCTCAACACAGGAGCTGCCCCCTAGTGGTCAATGCACTCCTACAGGGGGAGTGCTGCTCAGCCACAAGCTGGGCTGATGGCTGGCAAGTGCAATTGTGGTGGCAGGAGCCTCCCCAGCCTCCCCAACAGTGCTAAAGATGTCCACTGATGGCTTAGGTCTGCTCCCTTCGAGGAGCTCCCAGACTACTAAAGGGCACAGGCTGGACGAAGGGACTGCTAAAGGGCGCAGGCCAGGCTGAGGGACTACCTCCCTGCACCCTTCCCTTCAGTGCACGAAAGTTGTGCACCAGGCCTCTAGTAACATATATTGTAAAGAATAAATTTGGGTTGCTTTTTTCCTTAAGTCCTTTCACGTAAATGGCAACATACTATCCTACTAAGAAGCAAGCAAACCTGCCACCAAGAAGCTTACAATTGCCTCTGACATGAAGGAGAGCTCTCCAACCACTCTGGGCCACTCTCCTCCCCAAGACGGAACCCTGACAAGCAGATCTCCACCTGCTGGATCATCATCATAGCCTTCCAACTGGTCTATAATCAACTCATCGTTGGCTGAGCCCAACCCATTTTCTACTCTGTAGCAGGAATGAACTTCTACAAATACCGTATTTGCCGGCGTATAAGACGATTTTTTGGCCCCGAAAAAACCGTATTTGCCGGCGTATAAGATGACTGGGCGTATAAGACGACCCCCTAACATTTCCACTCAGAATACAGAGTTTGTTATATACTCGCCGTATAAGACTACCCCCCACTTGGAAGCATATTTTTCAGGGCCAAAAAATCGTCTTATACGCTGGCAAATACAGTAAACCATTTCCAATCCTCCCCCTAGACTTTTCAAAGGTTTGACACTGCTGTTAGAATAAAATCCCAAAATCTTGCCATGGTTTAGAAGATCTTAAGAGACCTGACCCCTGCTTCAGAGTCTCACCTTGCATCACATACCTCCACCTATTCCAAGTGCATCTGCCATTCTGGCCACCTTTCTATTGTGGTGGAGCATTATACTCTTTCTGGCCTCAGGGCCTTAAGCATATTGGAAATAGAAAGTACGGTTGTTATCCCATATGCCCCCCAAAAGAAAGATGGAAACAGACGTGATGATGATTGTGTATGACATGGAATATTTTTTCTTATTCACGAGAAGGTTCGGTTCATTGGGCCAGATATGTTCAGGTGGTATTAAAAGTCAATTTCTTCCTTCCTTTAATAGTAGAAATACCTCCTATTTGCTGGAACCATATTTTTAGTAAGTTTTTCTCATGTAAATGATCTCTGTTGTTGCCTCCGCCCCTGAAATTGTAGATGCTTCCCAACATATTTACCCTCACAATGTCTGTAGGCTGACAACCTGGATGCTACACTCACTTCTCAAGTGCCTTGGAATCCACTGAGCCACTCTCCTGGGGTAGTTATAACATTACTTATATTTCAATGATTTGGTGACAAGCTCCAGCTTCTGAAAATTACTGGATATTACTCTAAAAATAAAACATTACAGACAATTACCCCTTAGAATGGAACAAATCATTATATTAATTTGAAAAGTTATCTTGGATATGAAGGAGAGAGTACTTATTTGAAGAACAAGATTGCCAATGTACATGAAAAAGCTCATTTCTGAGAGGAAATAGGAGAACAAGAAAGTGCTTCGTGTTTTTTTGGAATTCATTATGCTAATGCTAATAACCAACCCAATGCTGTACTGTCTCCTCAGAAAGAATTACATGAAGTGTGCTGGGAGGAGAGGAAGGAAAAGACATTATAGGTGAGTGAAAAATATTTTCTTCTTCATTTTCTTTTTAGTATATGATATTGGGGGATTATTTCAGTAGGAACTTAGCACAGATATGTTAAAGTAGAAATATGGCTATTATAATTGCAAGGGAAGAAATATAATAAAGCCTTAATGAAGTCAGTGAACAGAAAAAAATAATCAGTAATAGTAATTATAAAATCTAAGTCCCAATTATGTGTATTGACTCATTGTGGCCTTCTAACTAACTCATTAAGAAGGTTTTATTATAATCTCCATTTCACAGGTGGGAAAAATAAGCTACCAACTCAAAGAGGCAGTTCTGGGATTTAAATCCACATAGTCTGGCCCCAGATTCCATACTCATAACTATGGCACTGCACTGCTTCTCACATCTTTATGTCACACACAAAGGGATATGTTAAATATCACAATTTGCCATTGGTCCTCAAAACATAGGTGAGTCAGTACCTCCTTATAATGCAGAAACAGAAACCCACAATGTTGTTTCAATGGAGAAAACTAAATCTTTGACATCTGGCATGTGCCAAGTGATCTTCTGATTCCTAATGTCTAGGTGTTCTCAAAGTCCATGCTTTCTTATCTGGCAAATACATAGGGTGCCCCAAAAAATGTGTACAAGTTTCGAATGATTATAAAGTTAGTGTTTATTAACATACAGTTCATTTTCAACATTTATAAGAATCTACAGAAATGGATAATTTCTTTTGTCAACTCCTGTTTTTAAACTGATGACCATTCTGGTCCAGGCACGGCTGATAATGCAAAGTAATGGAATAGCAAGCGTCAAGAATCCTTTCCTTCAGTACTTATGTACCCTCAAATTGTCGACTGTTGCTGATTTTGTCCTGTAAACTTTAACTTTGATGTAACCCCATAAAAGCATCTAGTGGATAAATTTTTCTTTGTGCAAAGTTTAGTCTGGCTTCACCCATTGTTTCAGGTCATTTAAACCTGAAAGGGAGTAAAAAGTAAGTTCGTGATCAACTGTTAAAGTCTGTATACACTTTGGGACACAAGGTCATAATTATGAAGGCAATGCTTGTGCTTCAGCTTGTTTTCAAACCTCCAGTAACATTTTAGGATGAATTTCCTTTGTTCATCACTTAATCTGGCTGAAAGGAGAAGACATAAATTAGCTATCATTGTTAAAGTGTGTTTTCATGTTTTTGGGACACGCTATTAAATGGAGTGATTTTGAAAGAATTATCACTGTGTTAACACCGGGCAATAAATGGTTTAACAGAGTAGGTACAAGGCCTTGTGGGATAACCAGGAGATAGTCTTCCTTTACCCTGAGCATCATAGAGAAAGGCATTTTCATGAGATCTGAGCCTGAGGAGTATTTATCAAAAGAAGAGGGAAAGAGATGTGAAGACTTTTCCAAGCAGAAGAAACTATATGAAGAAGAGCCTTGGAGAGAGAAATCTATGCTTTCAAGGAACTTCATAAACAGATCAGTGGGCAAGAAAGAGAAGCAGTTGCATCCACCTCCAAAAAGAGATTTTTATGTGATACATGTGCCCATTCTAATGCGATCCAGAATTTTCCTTTTAGTAATGTGCTTCAACGTGGCAAGCCGTTAAATATAGATCATTAGGCAGTGCATCTTTAATTACAAACCAGTGTTTCTTAAAGATTAGAAATGTCTGCAATTCAATTATCTCCCACATAGCAGGTCCCATTTTCTACTCATTCTGCTTGGATCGATGTAGTCACAAAACATATTGTCATAGATTAAAATCTCTTTGATAGTACTCCATAAAGCGGATTTCAAAGGAGGGGAAATACACCTGCTTCACATCTCCGGGAGAGTACAACCTACTTACTGCAGTGTTCCTTTCTACATGCACGTGGGTCCTAGAGCTCAGCCATGACCTTCCTTCAGACCCTTCTCCATTATGACTCTCATAAGACCTCAATTTTCACACAGCTAGCCTTTTGAATCAAGTCATGCAAACTGGCTTGAAATGATCTCAACTCTGGATTTACACATAAGCAGATCATCTTTAGAGATTCGAATCACTGAACATTGCTACCCATACATAACATTCTGAGCAAATTCAAGGTGATTATATTCAAGGAGAAAGAAAAACAAAACCAAAACAAACAAACAAACAAACAAACAAACAAACAAAAACACAGAGTTTAAGCTCTCAATTTAAGATAGGAGACCCAGAAAAACAATTTAAAATATATAAGGGTGCTTGGAATGATTTATTTGATTGCATATCCTGCAAGTATTTTCCCTTCATGTTTTTGTAATGAACCTGATCATGAAAGAACAAATTTAAGTCTCTTTTCTGCCTCATTATGAGCTGGGCTCATTTGGTGCAGAAAACCTACAGTTTAATTGCTTGATTTAAATTTGGCTAGTAGAATGCATACTGAAACATTACTCTTTTAATTATGTTAATTTATAACTGAAAAGCTAAATGTACAAAGGCAATAACATTAATTATTTACTTGCCCATTAAAGTTGCATATATATTACAAAGCTAATTGGTTTCATAAGTCTGCCAAAAAAATTAAAAAGAAGTTTGTTCACTGATATATATAAGAAAGGTACATGTATTCTCAGCAAGTTACTTGTTTTTATTGGATTAACATGAAAATATATGTAAAACACTTTATCTAAACAATATTCCACACATCTTCTTTCTTCCATGGATAAAATACACTTTAAATAGAAAAGGAAAGAGTAGAGGCAACTGACATTTATTCAATGCTTATTCTCAATCATATTTTCCATGCATTCTCGCATTTAATCCCAGCACTGAATAAAATACTAACCAGCATGATCTACTTTTTGAGGATGAAAAAAATGAAGGTTAACAAAGATTTTTAAAAATTTGCCAAGGCCAGAAGCAAAACAATCAAGTCCAGGACTGGCTCTAGAACAAACCAGTTCTTACCACTTAGCTATACTATGTTAATACCTGCTATTCACAGCACATACAAATGCTTGCTGACTCAATATGACCCTAAGGACTTTAAGGTAAAAAATCAAATTACTTAATGGAAAATTTATTCAGATTCCTATTTGATTACCAGAGGCCATAATCAAAGGTACAGAAGTTACAGGTCACTATGTCTACCTCAGTAAATAGTAAACACTCATGAACCTTATCTGTAAAGTGGAATTCAGTATCAGACATGTTCCTCTTAGACTGTGACTCAGTAAGGGGACTTAGAAATTGAAGATCACAATACCCACATTACTACCCTTTTGGGCATAGCGTGAAAATCAAATGTGAACTGGGATAAGAAAGAGCTATGAAAATTATCAAGCATTATGCAAATCTAAGTTAGTACAATTATTATAAGACTGTTTTGCACCTAAATAAGTCCCACAAATTCTTTCTGAGTTGATGTGGACATTACAGTTTAGCTATATTGTCATATAACCAAAAAGGTTTATAAAATGTCTTTCACATAGGGTAACTTTAGTCATTATCTTGTCCAGAAAAAAAGTATATTTTAATAATATACTTCAATAAGAGATAATTAGCAAAGTTTTTAATTATTACTCAATAAAATATTATAAAATAAGAATGATGGGATAAAACTAAAGGTTGGATAAACATTTTGATACATTAGAAATTTTTAAATTTTCTTCTACTTTAGATTGACAAGGAAAGTTACCAAACTTATTTTCTTAATTCTGGTCACATAATTTTTTTGTAAGTCAAAGACTCTCCTGTGTCTGTAACATTTATTCCAAAAATATTTGTTGAACATGGGCTAGGACTATTCAAAGACATAGTAATATCAGGCCTATGAATATGATAAAGAGAAATAAAAATGCAATGAGGTTGTAAGCTCACATTATTTGCACTACAGTAATACCAACTCATATGGTTTCTTACTCAGAGAGAGTAAGACAGACAGGGAAAGAGACACAGAAATTTAGAGACACCCACAGTGGAAATATTGTAATTTAATCAAAATTTCATGGTTCTACTCTGAGATTACCCTCGAATCTTTTATATCCATAACATTTTTAACCTAACTTTCTAAAGTCTAAAATATAGGCTTCCCCTACAACTTGAGTTTCAATCAAAAACTACTATGTCTCATAGTAAATATACCAAGGAGAGATTGGAAAAATGGGTGAAAATACTTCTGTGTAATTTAAGTAATTAAAGTACATTTCCCAAAATGGCACAATGGTAGCCTTTAAAAACTATAATTTTCCAATATAAAAATGATAGACAGCATAAGTAACTCAAAGAAGAAACAGGATTCATCAGAGGAGAACTCCAGTAAAGGTTATTGCTATGCTCCGAGCATCACTTCTGTGCTAATCCAAGTTTTCCCCTGCTCCTCACATTTTTCTATTCCACTCAGGACATGCCTGTAAAAGAGCCTACATGAAATTAGAGATTTCATGGATCCATCCTATGAGCCCTAAATTGATTACCTGGAAATGGCACATGCTCTGTCAGAAAAATGTCCAACTGAATCCTCAATGGACCAATCCATTCATTTGAATTCAGTTGGATTTTCAGCACTTTGCCTCTAAAAATCAAGAGAGCAACTAAAGGACTTGTATGCATACATATTAGCATAACCAATGGACACAGATACTGGGGCAGTAAGGGGTGGCCCAGGGTGGGAATGGCAGGGGGGGAGGGAGTCAATTGGAGAAAGAGGAGACATATGTATGTAAAACTTTAGACAATAAAAAAGTAATAATAATAAAATAAAAATAAAGGTAAATTGTATTGGTGCTTTGAAAGAAACATAGATATTTTCAAAATAATTTCCTTAAAAATATCAATTTCCAACAGAATTCATCCTTATATCTCCCCCCACCCACCCTAGTAAGTTGCTCAATTAATATTTGTACAGAGTTCAAAATAGACATACACTCTATTGTATATGTAAATATGTGTTTGTTTATGAAATGAAAGTAAAATTCTTCTGAAAATCTTGACCACATAGAAACTGTTTATAGTAAAAACTGACATTTTTTCTACTGCATATACTAATATAAATAATAAGTATAATAGCTACCTATTGCTATATAACAAATTACTACAAACTTAGGGGGTTAAAACAGCACATTATCTCACAATTTTTATGAGTTAGGGGGTCTAAGCACAGCTTAACTGGGTCCTCTGATTCAGCATCTTTTACAAGGCTGTAAGTAACATATTGGTCAGAATTGGGGTCCACTGGACACTCAGAGAGGGATCCACTTGCAAGCTCATGCGGTTATTGGCAGGATTCAGCTCCCGGCAGGCTACTGGACTTCCCTTGCTATGTGAACCTCTACATATGGCAGTCTGCTCCAGCAAAGCTATCAAAGTTCAGTGTCAATAAAGTAAGTCTACTAGTGCTATGGTTGGCAAACTGAGGCTCAAGAGCCACATGAAGCTCTTTGGCCCCTTGAGTGTGGTCTTCCACAAAATACCATGGCCTGGGTGAGTCTGTTTTGAAGAAGTGGCATCAGAAGAAGTTTAAGTTCAAAAAAATTTGGCTCTCAAACAAAATTTCAATCATTGTACTGTTGATATTTGGTTCTGTTGACTAATGAGTTTGCCGACCACTGTACTAGTGAGACAAAGTTATAATTTCTTGTATCTTAATCACTGTAGTGGCATCCCACCACTTTAGACATATACTACTGGTTAAAAGTGAGTCACTACCCAGCCCATACTTGAGGGAAGGTAATTACATACAGGGTGTGGCTAGCAGGAGGTGGAATCATTTGTTGTTATTTTAGATCTTCATGCCATAGTGGTGAGATCTTCATTTCATAAACACATATGGAAATTTATTTTCTATATATACACTGGCAACTTTGATTTATTCACTTACTATATCACAACCATCCTCCCATTCCAGTACAGATACAGCTACTTTATTCCTTCAAATAGCTATATAGTATTTACTTTACATATTTAGTTAGGTTCCTATGCCTTATGTTTTCCAAAATCTCCACTTGCCCTTGGCTCTTTATGTATAGCCCCAAGAGAATGCTTTTTTAAAGTGGGAACATTAAAGGGACCAAAATAGAAGCGAAGCTCCCACACTTCACTTGAAGTGGTAAAATTCTGATAATAGTAGACTATTACATTATTTTTTTTCTGGGTGTAGCAATATGGGCCATACTACAAAAAGATACACTCAAACGCACTATAAATAAATTAAGATAAAATCCAGAAAAAAACACGTTCATTTAATCTGTAGGAAGGCAAGAAAAAAGGATCATAAGAGACAATGAAAAGCAAGTAATGAAATGTCAGATTTAAGGACTATGTATTAATTTTTTGGAAGTTTCTATATATTTTCAATACCTTTATCCTACATAATACAAGGGTAATATGAAAATTAACTGAAAGGAGGAATTACCGGTCAGTGGGGTAGGGGCTAGCAAGCAGGCAACCAGGCCAAGGCAGGTGCTAGCAGTCAGAGAGAGGGAATGGCAATCTGGAGAGGGGGAGCAGTGCCGATTGGCCCGCTGGGGTCGCCTCCCACAGAAGGAAGCTAGACCCCTCAAGGGGTGAGCATTAGCTGTCAGTCAAGCATCCGCTGAAGGCCTCCGGATTGCAAGAGAGTGCAGTCCTGGATGAAGGACCCAACCAAGTGCACGGATTTTTGTGCACTGGACCTCTAGTTAAGATATAATTCACATACCAATTACCTTTACCCTTTCAAAGTACACAATCATGATGATTTGTATATTTAGAATTCTTTCTCCATCCCCAAACCAATTTAAAATATAGTCACTATATTCATTACCCGCTAAAGAAAATCCAGCCCACCTGGCTCTATTACCCCAAATCCTCATTCCCCTAAGTTCTAGGCAACCACTAATCATTCTGTGTCTAAAGATTTTGCTACTCTGGAAATTTCATTCTATAAGATAACATCCCTTGTAACTGGCTTCTTCCAATGACTTTCCCAAGGCCACACTACCTGTGTTACAAAAATATTTAAAGCCTAGGTCAGACTTTGAACTCCATATTTTCTATCATCATTGCACATCATACTGTGATTGCAACAGATCAGTTACTACTGGAAAGTGTAGGTCATAGGTATGAGGTCTTCACATTACTCAACAAGAGGGGGACAAATTAGTAATAAAAAAGCTGAGCAGCACCAGGACTCTGAATGCAGCAAAAAGAGAAAAGGAGGCAGGCACTGAGAATCACTGAAGATTAACCGCACCTATGCTACATTTTAGCTATGGCATTGATTCTGTCCAGATAGAGGATTAAGTCCCTAAAAATGGCCCCAAAAGAGCAAATCTAGTGAATCCAATAATTGCTTTTGAAGGTAACATTGTATGGAGGTGATGTGAACAAGGCTGGGAATCAGATTGGTTTGGGTTCAAAACTTGGTCCCTTTGGAAACCAGATGCATCAGGTTCCTCCTGTGAGCTACCACTCAACCTTCTCACCCTCCTGTGTCTCCCACTCCAGCCACTGCAACAACTGTTGGCTTCAGTCAGCTCCATAGCCTTACAAAGGGACAGCATCTTGCCTCGGGCCATTGACACATAAGTGTAGCAAATACCTGTCCTGGGACTTCTCTGAAACCAAGATGGGAGACCCCATGGGGTCCCTAAAAATGTACTATCTAGAGTAGTACATCAGAGTAGGGGACCAGCCAATGAGCAAATGCTTTCCTTTCATCCCTAAGGTGGATGGTTTCAAGATGCATCTCCTAAAAGCGTCTCAAAGTACCCTTCCTTCAGGGAAGATCAAAAAACAGACTTTCCAGGAGCATTCAACTCAGTAGCACACACTGATGTGCTCCTTCACTCCTGTCCCAGGGAATCATCTCCCAGAAAACTACTCTTGTCTCTGGTGCTGCTTTTAGGAGAACCTGGGCCATGAAACCCGCTGTGTGACTCCAGCAAGTTACATTACCAATCTGAAAGGTACTTCCCCCAAACACTGAGTATCATTAATAACTATTTCCCCCCATGGAATCTTAGAAATATTAAGAGATAGATATTACATGTAAAGCATTTGACCCATTGTTGAGTCCATGGTGAATGTTGGACAAACGGCAATTATTCTATTCACAGTTTCTCTGTAAAGTCATTGGTTGTCTTGTACAGAAGTCCTGAACTTAGTCACAGTATCTCCAGCAAATACCCAAATGAGAGCTATGATACCACATAACTAGTTTTCTAACTCTTTTGCTGCTTATTACCCAGACACATAATGACCAAGTTCAGAGTGTTCCATCATTTGTGTTCCATTCCAACAGAAAATATGAATGAAAGTGAAAATACCTGGGAAGTGGGAGGGAACTAGGAGAAATAAGATTATCTACTGCTAATGTGAGGCCTACATTAAATCATTCAGAGATATAAAATTTAAAGCAACTAATAAACAAATAAGAAAAATGAACAAACACACACTCAGAGACACACCAGAGGAAAGGGGAGTGAGGTAGTTGCAAAGGTGAAGATGGTCAAATATATGGTGATGGAAGAAGATTTGACTTTGTGTGGCGAGCAAACAATGCAATCAATATACAGAGGATGTATCATAGGATTGTACGCTTGAAACCTATATAATCTTATTACCATTGTGTCCCCAATGAATTTAATTTAGAAAAGGATAAAAAAAGAAATGCCAAGTACCAAACTTTATCACACAGCTAGCCAGCCATTTTACAAACGAACCTCTGGGGACATTGCTTCACCTGAAAGCCTATTTTTCTCACTTCCATTCTCCCCAAATTTCTTAGAAATTATTTTGAGACCTCCTATTGCAATGTGAGGTTTCATTTTAGATTGAACAAGCTGGTACAGTTTTATATTGTGTATTATATAAATGATGGCAAATGAAGCACCGGTTTGGAAGAGTAAAAATAAAGATTAGCCCCAGAAGCTCTTGGAAAGAGAGACAAGACAGTAACAAAAATGGCAGTAAAGGGAGAAGAAAAAAACCCTCCTATTGTATCAAGGTAGAGACATGTGGAGGAAGAAAGAAAGTATACAAAAGGAACCTATGAATTTTGAAGCAAACAGAACAAATTAGAAATGAGAGAGAATTACCTCTTCAATATCCCAAGTGACCTAAATCTCCCCTTGTTCCAGTATGCTAACCACAAAATAGCACTGCCCATTCTTGGAGTTTATTCCAAAACAAGCACCCAAAACAAAAATAAACTCTACTGGTCTATGGTATTTTGCACCTCAGATGGACAAACCGGGAAAAGATTCTATGTTTTGAAAGAGTGAAACAGAGCAAGATAGGATTCTGTCTGGATGGAAGCCCCAAGGCCTTCAAACAACTTTTGAAATGTTGTTCAGACCGTCAACACAGCAGTTTAAATTTGGAGATAAGGTGCAGGTTGAAAATGATAAAAAAAAAATATGATACAATAAACTATTCAAATTATTTTGGCCAGAATGAAATCTCACTGACTCTGCCTCTGTGAGGTTTTTCTCTATTACCCTGATGCCCACCTTAATCACCTCATACCTGGAATGTTATGAAGGGCTCTTAATAAGTCTTTCTTGATTATCATTTTTCCTACCCACCAAAATCCATCAGAAATTCCACTGTCCTACTGTACTTGTAAAGTATCGGTAGAATTTACTCACCTCTCTGATAAACAATCTTTAGAAAGGTCAGTTCTAAGCCTTAAATCCTGGTGTTCCTGGTTCAAAGATAAGAGTCCACTCTAACCTCCACCATCTCCCTAGAGTCAGTCTTTTGTGCATATCATATACCTTCCCTGTGCACTGGTTTCACAGTTGAGATACGTAAGGTCACTGCACCTCCCGTAATTTACATTATAGTTGCAAGAGACAAACAATAAATAAGTAAATAATTACATAAACCAGACAATTTCAGATAGCCAAGGCCATCAAGAAAATCAGCAAGTTTGTTCACCCATCATCCCTCTGCTCCTCATTGTCATCTCAAGCTCTGTTAATGCAGCAGTCTCTTTCCTCCTATCCCTTTACCTGAATCCTACTCACATTTCAAGACCTGGTTGAGTTTTCTTTTTCCATAAAATGACTCCTGAAACCTTGCCCCTCTCCACCTCAGTCCTTAGTAATGTCTCTCTACTTCTAAGGTTTATTTCTTTTTCAAGCCATGCTCCACAGAGCATCTGAACAACTCTTTTCACTGAACATATGGAACTTTGAAGTAAGAAGTTATATGAAGAGAAGAGTTGTGGCTAAAGTGCACAGGAAATTGACTGTTTTTCCTTGATATATTTCTATATTAGATCTTGTCCAGAGAAGGGTTGAGAACATGTCTTACGTCTTGTATTTCTCCAAGCACTAAGAACTGGATCTCTAGTTCTTTATCCCAGTCACTCTGTCCAAAAATAGATAGTAGAGATCATGAGCAATAATGTGATATAATGGAGGTGAGATCAGATGAGATATAGGAGATAGGCTATCTCATCCTAACTTTGCCATCTACTCTCTTCTGAAACTTAACACAAGCCAGACTCTAGAATTTCATTTACAAAATTAGAAAAAGGGGAACATGGAGCATTATGGCAATATCATATGGAATCTGACAGACGAAGAGGCATTTCAGACCACTGTCTAGTAGAGAGGAAGATTGAGAAAAGAAAACTGTTGGTTGGACAGTTTTGCGATTTGTTATTGTTGTTGTTAATCCTCATCTAAGGATATTTTTTCCATTGTTTTTCAGAGAGGACGGAAGGGAGGGAGAAAAAGGGAAGTGTGCCCAGACTGATTAGTTGGGGAGTAAACCCACAACCCCGATACATGTCCTTGACTGGGAATTGAAACAGAGACATTTCAGTGAGTGGGCTAATGCTCTATTTTGAAGCTATCCCAGACATCATATTATTACAACTAAAAATATTCTTTTATGTATTTTATACTTAACAGAATATTTTTTATTTATGCTTAATGAAAAGCATTTAATTTCATTAATTTCATTAAGCATAAGTAAATACTATTATTTCACCCATAAATTTAATAATAGTGCTCTATTAAATATCACTGCTTAATGTTCATATTTCTACTCTCTCATGGTTTATTTTTAGATTATTTGCATCATAATAAAATTTAGGTCCACCCATTGCTATGGATACACGTCTCCTGTATGTTACTGCCTCAAAGTACAGTCAAGGTAGCAGTTCACTGGTCTCACATGGGAGGTGGTTAGAAACACAGACTCACAGCCTACACTCCCCCCAAGACCCACCAAAGCAGAATCTGTATTATAACAAGGCCCCAAGTGACTTCTATGCACATTAATTAAAGTGTGAGACATTGCTTTTAAGTCTTTTGCAATCTATAACTTCCCACTCTCTCTCCTTTCAGATTTTTTCATCACAAATATTTGTAGAAGAAACTAAGTAAGTAGTTTCCTGGAGTTTTGCACTGTATGACTATTACTAATTTTATCCTCTTGATATTGCTTAATGTGCTCTTCTGTTTTGTATTAGATTTAATATAAATGGGGAATTATAGCTACACTCTTGATCAGAATCAGGTTTGATTGGGGGGGGCAGGAAATATCTCAGGTGGTGGTGTCTCAAGAGGTATATAAAAGTCCTTTTTCCCTTTTTTGTGATGTTAGCAAACTTAATGATAATTTTATAGATATTTAATTAGGCATTATAAAATGGCGATTTCTATCTTCCTTCCTCATGTATTGTTTTAGCATTTCCAAAGGAGCATCTTCTCCATATCAACTATTTGGTTCCCCTGGGGTTATCATTTATGTTAGTTTGATCAAGAGAACCCACCAAAATGGGCATTTTCATTCCCTAGCAACAAGGTCTAGCAACAGGGGACTTTTACTTTGGTGCTGGCAACTGGAAATAAGCTCTTGGCTGGTCACTGACTCTCCCCAGTGCCTTCTAATACACAAAGGTACACCTATTATTAAAGGTGGCCTTTATTCCTTCACCTCCCCTTACCTGCAACAATAGTGTGATGAATTTGTCATTTATTTGGAGTATGTTATTTCTTTTTTTGTTTGTTTGTTTACTAAGAGATATCACCTTGTATGCTATTGACTTATGAAATGATTTTATCTCCCACAGTGAACCTGTGAAAAGTAAATTACTGGCAAAGACCACTCAGTCTCTGAGTATAAGGTTTGATGCCTCCCCAAAACAGAAATAGAACCCAACCATTTCAGCTATTAAACTTTGGAGCCAAAATCCTTCCATCTTTGGCTGGCAGGAGCCTATGTAGCTTGCTTCCTCACCCTTCCTGTCATTCTCAGTAGCCTTTGTATAGTAGGTCTGTTTTCTGGTAGGACAAGACCCAAATTTGTTTCAAATACTTTCTACCTCAGACCTGAATCAGTCACATCTCCAAGATGTCTGCTGACTTAATGGTGGTCATTTTTGTCTAGCCATTTTCAGATGACAGACCTACTAAATATGTTCAGATTTTATCTCCAGAGTGTTCAAACTGCTACCTACAAATCAAATTCAGAATGATTGTGATGTTTACTTAAACCTATCTGCATTACAGCCATTTTCCATTTCTCATACACAAAATACTCTGGATCTCAATGACATGAACACAATTCCTCATTTGTCCCCTAATGATAAACTTTGAGATTGTTTCCAGGCATTTTTACTGTTAGATATACTGTTGCAATAAATAATACTTTGCTTGTATCTTTTAATTGTTTTGTAAATTTATCTTTAGGAGACTTTTGAAGAAGCGATTGCTGTTGTAAAAATAGGCAAAACATATATTATCGGATGCTATTATAATGCAGTGTACATTTTTACATAATGTTACATGGTGAACATTTGTCTATGTTACTGTTAAATAGTCACCTATAGTTTCATCTCTGATGGCTATTCGAGATAGTACATTAAACCATTCCTGTATTAGTGGGCATCCGCCCTGTTTTCTGTGGATAACAATTTCAGTCACTGTAATGATTCTCCCGGTAGGTCAACCAAGTGCACTGTTTCAAACACACATGGTTGTGGGCTCATTTCCACCTTCACTTGATAAAACTGTTTTGAATGACCTCTCACACTAAACAGGTATCAATCGTCACATGCCATGAATACTACAGCAAGAGAACTCTCAAAATTGCTGTCAAAGAAAGCCCAGTTTATACAGTTGAAATAAATACTGGCTTAAGTAGCATTTGACCCCAACTTTGTCACTAATTCTGAATGATGAGTCTAGTCCACACTGTCACTTATAGAGAAGTAAAGCCTTAGATAAAGTGATTTATAGATTTTTCTTCCAGGTTTAAGAAAGATTGTAAGTCTGATAAATTTTGTATGCTTTAGTGTCCTCTAAGTCCTTAGAAGTTAGAGTTATTATTCTACCTGTTTATTATTATTATTTTTAATTCCAGTAAACACCTAATATGATACTTTGTTCATGGCAGGTTTTATTACCTGCATGCTGAATTAATTTTTTTCAGAATCCTTCCTGGCTGTTGAACTAGAATGTATGGCTCTAAGTATAGAAAAGATTCATGCCCAATTAAAGTCCTACAGATATTTACTGAATGCCTTTTATTTACAAGGCATTGTGCCAGTTCAAATCTTGTTTCTCAATAAATTATGTTTGTTAGAGGAGTAAATTTCCTATAAGATATATAGTAAAAAAATAAAAACACATGCCCTAAAACATCCTTTCTTTACCATCTAACAATAGTAGACACACAAAAGAGATGCATTTACTTAAAAGTAGGCCACTATGACTGGTTGGACACAGCTAACTATCTTCAAATCCATATTCATCTCCAAGAACAGATTTATCTTTAACACAATTTCTAAATATGCCTTTGCTTTCAATGGACCGCCTGCAGCATTGCCTGGAAGAGGAGAAAGAATAATAATCCCGGGCCTTCAATAAGCTTGTTTCTAGTTTTCTCTGACATCATTTGGAAAAGAACCAATTTAGAAGTGTCCTGCGTAGATGTCAAAGACACAAGTCATACCTAAATGAGGATCCATCTTTCTAATACATCTCTGCACAGTCTACCAGACACCATCTTTTGTTATCCTTTAAGAAAATAAGAAAGATGAAAAAATAAACAGCCTCAGGACTGAGTCCCCTTCTGGGGAAATAGACAAATGGAAACTGTCATGGCCATGGGCAAAGCACCGGAGAAAGGTTTTCCTCACACTCGTCAGAGGCAAACATCTTGTAACAGCTCTAAGCACAGAACTCTTATTTTAAATGATTCTTGAGTCATTGTGGCTGGTGTTACTCGGTAGTTGGGAGTGTCATCCTATGCACTGATGGCTCATGGGTTCAGTTCCTAGTCAGGACACATACCCCCAGGATTTGGGTTCCATTTCCAGTCAATCCCTACTCAGGCAGTATATGGGAGACGATCAATGGATGTGTCTCTCTCACATCAATGTACCCTCCCTCCCTCTCTCTAAAACCAATAAAAAAATAACAACTTATCCTCAGGTGAGGATTAAAAATAATACTAATTAATTAATTATCCATAATTCCTTCTCACATACAAAGGGGGAAGGGAGGGAGAATGGTCAAAAAAGCTCCATTTTGAAATGTACTTATAAATGGAGTGTGTGGGAAAAACAAACATGCCTGTTGGCTAGTTTTCTAGGTTACACTGTATTTGAAGAAGAGGATCTGGCTCAGGCGCACATTTTTATCCTATTTTAAGAGAAAGAAAAGTCCATTGTCCCTCTTTGTGTATTTATAATGATGTAGAATTACTTGCACTGTAAATCTGAATAATTCAAGAGTTAATATTCACTTGAGGAACAAAATACTACTTGAAAATCAGAAAATTAAGACAAAACATAAGAATAAACACAGGCAAGTATAGGAAAAAGAGAGAACCTTCTACAAATGAATTAATATCGTGGTCAAATAAATACAAAGGTTTGTCAAAAGATGTTTGAGGTACTCAGATACAGAAAAATTGTGTTTCTCTAGACTCCCAACAACCAGAAGTTTGTTCCATTTGAGAAAGAATTGACAGGATTATCACAGCCTTGAGCACCTTGAAGCTTTTAGAACTCCTAGAAGCTCTAGACTTACAATTCCAATTTCCTCCTGAACATTTTCCTCACATACATCAGAGTTATGCAAGATTTCATATGGCCAAACGGAAGATCTGATCCCCTTTGCAAGCTGAATGGTTCTCATTCTTCTCTCATCTCAGCAAATGACCCTGATATTTAATGGCCTTGATGCTTAAGTCAGAAACCTGAGAGCCAGTGTCAGATCCATGGAGCGTGACCAGTGCGGTCACACAGAGCCCCATGCTCAGAAGGGCCCTGCGCTTGGAGTTTCATACTCTAAAGGTGTCACCTTGAATTTCTGAATTTTTATCTTCTAATTTGTGTATTACAATAAGGTCCCCTGGAAAACCAGAGCAAGCCAAGACTTGGAGCTACAGCTCAAATATGGCCCCTGCCTGCAGCACAGGCTCTCAAGCTGTGTGTCCCTGACGTCCTGAGCCGCCCCCAGTCTACTCCTCCCTGTCACTGTCCAGTGACAGCTGCTGCTCTCTGCTCAGAATGGCGATCAGGTCATGTTGGTAGCAGGCAGTGCACTGAATTATACCGTAGCCCTTCACCCTCCAGGTATCTGCATTCAAGTCCCCACTGAGGGTGAAGGCTGAGCACGCACAGCCCATGGTATCTCAGCAAGCTGTAGCAATGGCTGTAATTGCCCAGGGATGGCAGTACCATAATGCACTTCTGGGCTCTTAGTGATGGAAGCCTCTTGCCCAGCCCCTCCCTGGTACCAAGTGAGTCCTGATGCAGAGGCTGCAATATCCATGGGGATTGCCTATCCATCCTGTTGGAGCAGTGGGCCTGCGGAAAGGGGAGATTGACTTCCCAGGGCGCAGTGAGGGCACAGCACATGGAAAGACCATCGGAGAACACAGCAAGAAAGTGACCGTCTCCAAGACAAGAGAGAGCTATCATCAGACACTGACCCTGCCTGACCTTAATCTGGGGACTTTCAGCCTCCAGAAGCATGCAAAAATAAAGTTCCTGATGTTTAAGCTGCCCAGCCACTGATATTTTTGTTATGCCCATCTGAACTGAGCAAGATAGGATCATGATGGCCATATATATCTGTGGTCCAGAATTGGATACTGAGAACCTTAAAGAAAATCTTTGCATCAACTGGGAAATAGAATGACTCTCGGTATTAGATGAGTTTAAAATTTATTGAAATGGAAAAGTAAAGATGATAAACTAAAAAAATACAGAATACAAAACAACATCTATAGCATTAACTCATGTAAAAAACTATAAAAATGTATGTGTGTGTAAGTATATCTAGATATATCTATATCAATACATCTCTACATCTATACCTATATATCTATGTAACTATATTCTATACATCTATATACCTATAGATATAGAGATATAGTATCTGGAAAGATAAAATAAAGTGTTATAGTTTGGAACTTTCAGTGGTAGGAATGTGATTAATTTTCAATATTGCTTGCCTGTATCCACTAATTTTCTATATTCATATGCTGCTTCCATAACAATCAAATATATTTTTTTTAAATGGATGCCAAGTCCTTCTTTAGAAAAAAGCCTGACAATTTATGAAATGATTCTGGTCATCATCATGTCTTACACTAAACATCATCATGTCTTTCTCCCAGGGAGCCAGCCAAATTATGATTAAAGAGCTGTCAGTGGGGAGAGGTGCTCATAGATACTTTGCCCTATAAAAAAGGAAATGCAAGAAGCACCCTTTTTCTTTTGGGTCCCAATCTTCCACTTATGTATAGGTGAAGATATTCATGGGTCAATCTAATTCACAGAAAATGTGCTGGGTGAATTAATCTATGCTCCCTAGAGAAGTATTCCTCTAAGTATTAAAAAGTATATAATACCACCCTGACCAGTTTAGCTCAGTGGATAGAGCATCAGCCTGCAGACTCCAGGGTTCTAAGTTTGATTTCAGTCAAGGGCATGTAACTTGGTTGTGAGCACATCCCAAGTAGGGGTTGTGCAGGAGGCGGCTAATTGATATTTCTCTCTCATCTATGTTTCTAGCTCTCTACCCCTCTCCATTCCTCTCTGTAAAAAGTCAAATATATATATATATATATATATATATATATATATATATATATATATTTAAAAGTATGTAATACCACACCTGGACAGTTTTACAAAAGATCGGGGCACCTTAAGAATTTTCAGGATGGTTGGAAGTATGCCAGAATGTTACTATTCCTCACTTTGATCAAGCCCTTTCAACCTTTGCCGTATTACCTATTTATTGCCGACTAGAGGCCCAATGCATGAAATTCGCGCAAGGGGCTTGGCCCTTGCAAATCCGGCTTCATCCGGAAGGATGTCCAGGAGGTCATTTGGCTGTATGATCTAATTAGCATATTACACTTTTATTATTACAGATGCCTAGCCTTCCCTCAGCTGCCATTCTAAATACAAATAAATCCCATCACTCTTCAAAGCTTGGTCCAAAGGTCACTGCGTCTATAAAATTATGAAATACATAATCAGAAGCTATAATTTTCCCCCTGAAATCTCCTTAGATATTACCTTCCTTTTCTGTTTATTTCATTCTATTTGCATTACAATTATATGTTTTACAGGCAACCTTCTGCATCCCCAGTAGCAAATACCTCATTTCTCAAGAATATATCAGAGAGGATGCATTCTGCAAATGTTTACCTTTCACACCTAGAAAGTATAAAAAGATACAAAGGTCTAGAGCTGTTTACACAATGGGTACTCAATAAATGGTGATGGAACATTGAATAAACAAATAGCTTCAAGCCCATTCTTTTGTTGTTATTGTTCTTACATGAGGGTATTTTTTCCATTGATTTTTTAGAGAAAATGGAAGGGAGGGGGAGAGACAAAGAGAGAAAAACATCAACGAGAGAGAGACACATCAACTGATTGCCTCTAGCATGTGCCTCAACTAGGGCTGAGGATCAAGTCTGTAACCTAGTTCTATGCCCTTGACCAGAATCAAACCCACAGCCTTTCAGTCCAATGCTATATTTACTGAGCCAAAATGGCTAGGGCAAGCCTGTTCTTGAGTCAATTAAAAAACTTGTTGCCTGGCTGGTGTGACTCAGTGGTTGACTGTTAACCCATGAACCAAGAGTCCACTGGTTTGATTCCCAGTCAGGGCACATGCCCCAGGGTTGCGGGCTTCGTCTCCAGTAGCATATGTGCAGAAGACAACTCATCAATGATGTTTCTTTCTCTCATCAACGTTTCTACCTTCTGCCTTCATCTCTCTCTCAAAACTCAATTAAAGGAAACAAACAAACCTGTTGTATACCACAGGAACTACATCCTCTTCCTACCACTTATTTCCTCCATCCCTCTTCTAGTTGATTTACTTTTCTTCATAAAACAGCACCATCTACTCCCATGATACTCATTCATTCATGTCCAAATGAGGAGGATGGAATAATCTCACTTTAAGGAAGAAAGAGGCCCAAGTATAAGGCAATCAACCCATTCTCAAGGCTCTGCAAATCTCCACATGGGTAAGTGAGCCTGACACAGAGGCACCATTGCTAGCCCAGCTTTTCCTGTGCAGACCTTTTATCTGGTGCATAACTTATAGAGGGATAGTGAGTGGTACCTGTCCCTACATAACCATCCGTTATACCTTTACAACAGTGAACTGATGCTGGGGAGGAAATAAAAAAGAGGCAATGTTTTTAAGTATAATACTTCAAAAGTAAATGCAGAATGTTCTGCACCTTATATATTAAAGATAAGATAGAAAAATTCCAAGAAGCTCTAACCCTTCTTTAAATTGACATTCTAAATCCAATGACATCTTATTAATAGGTTACTACAAAACCAAAAGGGTCTTCTAAATTAGAAGGATAGCCATCATTGGAACAAGCTTGACCAGAATGGAATCAGAGTCAATGGAGTACATTAAAAGCCCTAAATAATTTGAGGTCATACCCACTATAATTGATTTAAAATATCATCTAAATTGAAATGAGGCATGTATCTGCCCACATTGAAGGAAGGGTCACAAACAGGTAGATATTGATCATAGTACTATATCATCTAGATCTTTAGATTAATTTAACACAATACCAAATGCAGACAAGTGTGCAGGGTGGCTTTTTAAAAAAAATTCAATAAGGATCTAATAATTTTCCAATGGTATGCAGTATACTAATAGAGCAGACTCTTTAGGGAAATGCAAACCCATGAAATGTGACTTGTATGCATGCAAATGAGCCTAACCAGTGGTCACAGACAACAGGGGGGTGGGGGCATATGTGGGGAGGGGTTTGGGATGATAATGGGGGGGGATGAGGACAAATATGTGATACCTTAATCAGTAAAATAATATTTAAAAATGGAGCTTGTGGCATACTCAATACTCATATTTCGGTTAGAGCTCCTCTACTGGGTAATTATGATCAGGAGCAGGTCTAGATTTTGTGGAGCCTGAAGCTTATACATTACAGGGGTATTCTCTTTAAGAAAATGAACAGGAAAGAATAAACACAAAATCAAGTGGATATTCTTGGAAGGGGTTCTTGTAAGCCAAAGGGTTCTGGGATTTAAAATTCATTAGCTTTTCTGTAAATCCTCCTCTGATTCTAGCACAGTAGCATTTGTCCCAATAAAATCCTCCAGTTAATGGTCTTCTCAGTGTTGGCCAAAGGGCTATGCAAGTGATGAAATAGAAATGATGATGATGATGACAAGGTTGATGTTGATGACATAATGATGAAGATGATGATGATATGATTATTAAAATGAAATGACAATGATGATGAACATGGTAAAGAGAAATAGAAGGAAGGTATACAGGGAAGAGAAGATTTATGCAGAGCATACCTCAGTATCACTTCACACTCTTGCTATTAGCCAGTGGAAACCCATATCAGAAGCCTATGTGACAGTCCTCTAACTCCATTTCTCATACCTCCACTCTCTGCTTCTCTCCCCCACATATAAACCCTCTTGTCTGGAACCTACTGTTCCTACAAATAGTCTGATGCTCACTGTAAATTATCTTCACAGAGCACCATTCAGAAGCATTTTAAGGGACTTCCCATCACTCTTTCTTTTCTAGAGTAGTTTAGAAAAAAATTTTCTTTTATGCAGGAGTCATGACAAGAGCCAACTGAAGCTTTTCTGCCAATAAATCTCCTGTGATATGCTACTTCTATTTTTTCTTTCATGATTGCGAAACAAAAAAGGGAAACTATTTTACCTGCAGTAAAGGAGGTTCCATGGATATCCTACAAGGTATAAATGCTGAAAGGAGAAAAGATAGGATTAATTCAATCTAGTTATATTGGATTTCCAAATGTTGCTTTTCCTTAACTGTGTAGTTGGTTTTTAGACAAATATTTCAATTGTCTAGTTTTCATCTTATTACTTATTCAATGGATAGTTTCAATGTCTGCTATGGGCCTGTACTCTGTTAGACCCTGGGAACCTAGCCATAAGTTTGTGAGAAATGGCACATGCCTAAATATCAACATTATAAAGAAAACTCCCCTGACAAAAATACCATTCACCTCTTCAATAGGCATACTGTACCTACTTTTGGTTTTGGGATGCTGAGGGGCAGGGATGAGAGCATTCAGAGATTAAAAATAACAAATAGTATCTGAAATGCTCTTTTAGCATGAATACAGACTGTGAGTCATAAATGTATATATTAAGAGTGTGTAGTAGATGGCAAAAAATGAACACCGAGGACTAAATGCACACACTGTTTCAGGGAGTGGTACAGTTCCTCTCAGTTCCTCTACTGGAGGAACATGATAGATGGGACAATTGGCTCTTAGTGGTAGATGGTGGGGTAGACCAGAATGGATGACTTCCCAGAGGAGGGTCTGACCTGAAGATGGAACCACCATGTCTGTGCGTGTATGGGGCAGGGATGCCACTCTCCAAACAAATAAACAAACAAACAAAACAAATAAAATGCATGGCACAGCCGAAACCGGTTTGGCTCAATGGATAGAGCATCAGCCTTCAGACAGAAAGGTCCCAGGTTCAATTCCGGTCAAGGGCATATACCTAGGTTGCAGGCTCATCCCCAGTAGGGGGTGTGCAAGAGGCAACTGATCTATGATTCTCTCTCATCGATGTTTCTAGCTCTCTATCCCTCTCTCTTCCTCTCTGTAAAAAAAAATCAATAAAATATATTTTAAATTAAAAAAATAAAATAAAATGCATGGCACATTCAGGGGAAGAAGCTGATGTCTGCATTGTAGAGAGAAGGTAAGCTTGGAGAGGTCCTCAAAGGCCAAACCAGACAAAGTTTAAAGACCAACCTAAGGACTTAGCCTTTTATCTAATCTATACCATTTTGCACACTTGTAAAAATTTTAGATAGAAAAAAAAATTAAAACTGTGTCAATATGCGGTATAGTGGAAAGAGCCTTTTTTAGGATCCTCTGAGCCTTTTGTGGGAACAAAATAATAAGATCCCTCATATGGGCAATGTTTATTAACTGGATGTTTTCCAAGCCTAAAAGTAAGTCACAAAGTCAAGGTCTTCGTTGGCATGCTGTCTCTGTAAATTCTGATTTCCTCACCAGAAAAGCAAAATATGGTTTTCTCTGTGTGGTGTCACACTTTTTCACCTTTTTATTAAAATAATTTTTGATCCATGGTGAAGTCACAAATACAGTGCTGAGTCCCTGTATACATTTCACGCTGCTTCCCTAACATCAGCATTAACCATGGTATATTTACAAAACTGAGAGATCGACATTGGTATAATACCATTCACTAGACTATAGATTTTATTCAGAGTTTATTGTTTTTGTTTTTTACTAACACCTCTTTCCTATGTCAGGACTCAATTCAGGACAACTCACTGCATTTAGTTGTTATAGCTCTTAGTCATCCCCAATCTATGCTGATTTCTCCGTCTTTATTAATCTTTCATGAACTTGCCACTTGTCAAAAGTATCAGTCAGGTGTTATGCAGAATGTCTCTCCAGTTGGGGCTGTCTAATATTTTCTTAAGGTTTTCCTGAGGATATGGATTTGGGGGGTAAATACAATCTCATTTGGCCATATGAATTTGGGTTCCCTACCAACTCTAAAATTTACAAGAAAGTCATGTTCCCTGGCCTTTATCCTTGTCTTCATTCTACTAGGTCCAGTATAATCTGCACATCAGACTTGAGAGGAACTTAGTATAGGATAGTCACAGGAAGTCTAGCATCCTCTCTAGTTTTCTTTTTTCAAGCCTTCATTAATCTTTAACCCTCTTAAACATTGTTTGTTCTATTAATTTTCTGCATTTTCTCCTCCCTGCTATACCCTGCAGCCACCACAGATGCAATATGTCTAAAATGACAAGATAAGTATTATGTTTCTTGGAAGAGTTTTCTCTTTAACAAGATTATTTTTGGTCTCTGATATCCCCAGGAAATCTCTTTCCATGTAGTCTAGTCTATCTGCATTGGCAGGGAATTAGAATGTGCAAGATCCATGTTTGCAAATTTTCTAGACCTCACTGTTTGCTATTTAAAAAGTCAATGAATCATTCCCAATTATCTTTCCTCTTGAAGACAGAACTGTCTTCCTGATTTAAACTGCAACCATCAACATGCTACTTAATCTACAGAAGGAATCTCTAAAGATGGAACCCAATAGAATCGAGGTTTCTTTGTGCTCTAAGACAAGTCTCTAAGTAAATTTGTATAGGTAACTTTCATTTTAGGTCATTTTAATGGGCAGAATTTACCTTCTTACAGACTTAGGAAACTAGGATCTGAAACCTGAAGTTACCATCAGGGAAGATCAAAGACTTAGATAAGTGCCTGGTGCCGGGGAAAATATTGAGGAGAAAATTATTACAATTGCTGTTTCACAAGCTCCATCATAATCCCTTTCACTTCCTTAAACACATGGTGCTTCTTCTGCCTTGGGGCCTTTGCACATGCTGCTGTTCCTCCTGCCCAGATGACTCCCCTCCCCACCTTCCCTTTTTTCTTTCCTCAGGAAAGCCTTCACCCACCTTGCAGACTAAATCAGACCCTCCTTCCTATGCATTCACAATTCCGTGTACTTTCCCTCTATAGCACCTGACAAGATTTATAATCACATGTCTGTGCTGTAATTTAACAACAATAATATCAGCTAGCAATTACTGAGTGCTATCAAGGCCAAGCTGTGGATCTCTTATTCAGTCTTCAAAATAAAACTCTGAGGAGGCTGAGGCACACTTTGATTCATACCTGGCACTCCGGTAAAGGGTAGGTGACACGAGGGAAGAGGGAAGTTCTGTGTTGTAGGGAGAAGATTCTTGGTACATGTGCATTAAACAAATAACTGTATCCTAATGCAGCAGGGGGAAAAACCACACACTTCAGGGTCACACACATCTGGGTTTAAATCTCATTTCTGTGATTGGTTAGCTCTATCAACGTGGATAACTTAGTTAGCTTCTCCAAGGCTTGATATCCTCATCCACCTGACATAAGGAGACTCACCATAAAAAAACTAAAAAATAAATAAAAAGTTTAAGAGAAGTAAATGAGACGATATTAGTGAAAGAATGCAATCATGCCAACACGCTCAATAAATAACAGCTTCTCTATTCTTTTAATAAAATATTCCTTAGTTCCATTCTGGCAAATTGTCTCACTGCTCTGTAAGTCCTCTGAGACACCATTTAGACACTTCACTCACCAAAATGCTACACATCAAGTTAATCACTTTGGGTTCTTTCTATGATGTTATTTCAAGAATGAAGATGGATTTCTTAGAATTCAGGGGAACTCCTTGAAAATCAACAGAGTCCTCAGTTCACATCCACTTCACTAGAATACTGGAGAATCAAGCTGCATTTTGGTTTTGCACCAGCGGAACCACCCAGGCATCGGCCCGTTCTACTCTTTTGGCTGATGAACTTGACTGCCTTGTCAAAGCTTTGGCAGCAGGTTGCAGTGGTACTAAAAGATGGTAGAACTGAATCCCCAATTAAAAGTTGCTCCAGAGGAAAGGGAGGCATGACATTAGCATTTCAAAGTAGGAAAGCAAACAGAAAGATTCACAAAGGAAAAGGAAAAATACACGTTAGGATAAACTCCCTTTGAAGTGTCTCAATTCCCAAAATAACAGAATGATTATCTAATCGTATACATTATGTCCTACTAATTACTTTATGAAATTTACATGGGAAACAAACAGAAGGCGGTCATGAAATATAAAAGTTGCCAATAAAATAGTGCTCACAGGTAGAAAATTATGACACTTGCTTTCATGTGTCAAGCATTGACAACATACTATACTCTGAACTAGACATTTTAACTCATTTAATTTTCTTTACACCCTATGATACATTTATTTTACAAATATTTACCAGGTACTTACAATGCATCAGGCACATGCTAAGAGCAAGACAGACAAGGACCCTGACCCATGAAGCATGCAATCTAGCTCAGGAGACACATTTTAAACAGTTTCTTAATGTTTAGGGCATAACTTAGGGTAATTGACTCTTGTACAGGCTTGCCTGGGACTTTCCTAGTTTCAACAATGAAAGTTTCACCTCCAAAGAATGCCCCCCTCAGTTCTGGGCACAGGGGCACAATTGGATATTTGGCAAAATGACACAAGACATAATTACATACAGTAAGAGCTAATGGAGAATTATCATCATGTCCTTTTCTTCATCTGTAACATATTCCTAGAGCTGACTATAGTTTGGGGCACATAGTAGATTCTCAATAAATGTCTGTTGACTTATATTTATTCCCTACCTAATAACAAGTATTTATTGTTTCTTACTATGCACAATACTACCAGTTTAAGTTGTGTATTTCTTCCTCAGAGCTCAACAATGGAAATTCCATTTATTAGAAATTCAGCAATTATTCTCTGATGAACTGAAAGTCCAATTAAGTTTGATAACAACAGCTGACTGGAGCCACCATCTCTGCTACTTACTTTATTGACAACTAGTGTCCCAGTGCATAAAATATGTGCACATTAAAAAGGAATTAATTAGAGGAAATATATAAATATTGCTATTTGTCCTTGCTCCATAATAGAAGTGTCAGAGATGAAAGAAAATTAATATAAAATCGCGCTCCTGTCAGAGTTTGGGGCTCGCTGCAGGACCTAGAGTCAAGTCCCCGCCCACCACCCACTTGCACTTCAAAAATGCAGGAGACCCAGACCAGCGGGCCCCACCCCTACCAAGCCCCTCCTGGTGGGGCTGCAGACTCAGATTGTCTGGTGCTGGGGCGGGGGGCTTAGCCTGAGGTCCCTTGCCCCAGCCAGACACCATGTAGCCTCAGGTCCCTGCTGTGACATTATGGCATCCTGGCTAATTTGCTATGATGATGTCACCCAGCAGTTCAAAGAAACTGGATAACAGCTCTTATATCACATGAATGATAATACTTCCATCCTTTATCCTTCTAGAATAAAGGGCCAGTGGACTGTTAAAACAGCATGAACTAAACCGCAGACAGCAATTCCTTCCTTGTCACCCAGTAATCACTCCTGCTATATTCCAACAGTTTGCTTTGTTTTGCCTTTCTGAATGCTTTCTCTGCAGACATTGTTATTAGGGTAGTAATTTTAGTAGGAGTAGCACACTTACAGCAATTTCCATGATAATCAAGGATTACAAGACAACCACAGTGAAGATGAGGAGAACTGATGCTTATAGGAGTGGTGAAAAAGAACATGTAGGAATTATCTCAGTGCTTATCAAAATATGTTTGATTCATGGAATAACAGTGCTCAAGGTACTCTATGAAGAAAGAGTTCCATGAACCAATTAATTTGGGGGAAACTGTGAAGAATCGGCCCACCTTAAAGATGGATTAAATTTGTTACCATTTTAAGGTTCCAAAAAAAAATCATGCAATTATAAAAATATTATTCAATCTGCCTCAGATTTGTGGGGATTGATAGTGCTTGTTCATACCTGAGTTCTCCTATCTTCCCTGGGCAAGGAAGACTCTCAGTGACTTGGTTTTAGTCACTGCCCATGACTAGTTACCACCAATGAAATGTGAGTGGGTGAGACCTGTGTCTAGCAGGCTGAGGCAGAGAACAGCTCCTGTGGGAAATTCTAGCTCTCTGACATCCTATGAGGAGATCATGAGCACCACTATTAGTGCTCAGCCATTTGATGGAAGTACCAGGAGCTCTAAATCACTGTATGGAAGCCAGCTGCCTTGGAATGTCCTCCAGGTGCCCTAGCACTTTGTATAAGCAAGAAACAAACCTGCCCAGCTAGTAGCATAGCTCAGTGATTGAGCGTCGACCTATGAATCAGGAGGTCAAGGTTTGATTCCTGGTCCCTGGTTTGGGCTCAGTCCATCTCCAGCGTGGGGTATGCAGAAGGCAACAGATCAATGATTCTTTCATCATTGAAGTTTCTGTTTCCCATTCTCTCTTTCTCTCTGATATCAATAAATATATGGTGTTTTTTTTTTAAAAAATAAAGAACCTTTTTCCATGTTTAGCCACTGATTTGGGGGAATTAATTTGTTACTACATCATAGCATAGCCCATCCTAACTCGAAAAGTTGACTGTTCAGGTGAAAGAAATAGTAAGTGCAATTCTTAGCAACATAGGGGCCCTATTTAAATATGGAAAGGCAAGACATAAAACAACTAAAGAAGCATTTGTGCCAAGTGAAGTAAAAATCTCCTGTTATTAATAACTACCATTTAGTGAGCTCCTACTATGGCTCAGGCACACTATGTGGATGCTTAGATAGTCTATCAATTTAGTCCTTCCAAGAGTCCCAGGACAAAGATACCATCATTCCTAATTCACAGGTAAGGAAATGGAGGCTCTAAGAGTTTAGAGAACTTGCCCACAGCCTCACAGTGTCACAATTCAAATTCTGCTTTTCCCTGGCTCTTTCTAACCCTAAGTTTGGGCTCTTCCCAGTGTTCTACACTTAGGGGAAAAAGATGAACATTTTAGCAAGGAACACAGACATGACAGCTGGGGCAGAGAAGCACACTATTGTACTACATTTTCACTGTGCAATTCATAGTAATCTGACAGCAGAAGATTATTTTCCAGAGTGAGTTTCTCATACAGCAAAGAAAGAGAAGTAATTACCACCTGATTCTACCTTCATCTTTATATTTTGGCAGGACAAAGAAAAGGAGAAAGGAGAAAGGCACTATTGCACGGAGTATTATGTTTTTAAACAATTAAAAATATTTACTGAAAGGTAACTTTGTCCCATTTATTTTTTCAGTAGAAATAGGCCCAAATGTTTGCTACAAAACATCCCTACATTCTGTCCCTAAATCAATTCCTATCTATTATTGGAAGAGTATAACAAATCCATGTAAACCTGCTTATCCTTTAATTGGAAGTTATAAAATGTGTCATGTTTACAGGCTCTGATAATGTTGTGAAAAAAATTAAGCACTGGAAAATGCTGGAGTCATTATTTCTTCAAAGGAAAAGCATGTTATCCTAGTTTAGAGGTCACGGTTGGCCATTTATGATAATTCTATTGCATGGCATTTAAGAGAAGCAATTAACAACCAAAATAAAATTTCATGTTTCTACTGTCTTAAAGGTGAATTTATTTTAGAATTAAAGTCTCTGATGTATTTTTAGAATCTGCTGAAATCACTATAGAACAACAACGATACAACACCACAACATTTACTTCGCAATACCATTCAGTGACTATTTGGCAATAAAAATGAAAGAGTACTGATACATGCTACAGTATGGGTGAACCTTGAAAACATGATGCTCCACGAAAGGCGTCAGAAACAAAGGTCACATATCCTATGGTTCCACTTATGTGTCATGTCCAGAACAGACAAATCCAGAGAGACAGGAAGTAAATGAGTGGTTACAAAAGAATGGGGTGGTGACTAGCTGGAAATGGGGAATGGCAGCTAATGAGTCGAGGGTTTCCTTTGGGGTGATTAAAATATTGCAGTTTATTGGGATGATGGCTGCACAACTCTGTCAATATTCTAAATACCACTGAATAGTATACTTGAAATGAGTGATTAGTACGATATGTGAATTACTGTCAATAGAGCTATTAGGTTAAAAATCACTATTGACAGTGCCCACTGGCAGGCTCTCCTTGAACCACTCTTGTCATCTTAGGGCTGAGATCACATGCCTTCCTCTGTCTGGCTCCTAGGATGTGCCAGGATCCCACTCACCTCAGATCTTTGCACATGATGCTCCTACTGCTCAGACTCCGCCCTTCCACCTCTGCTGAACTCCAACCCACCACTCAGACCTGGGGTAACTGACCTTGAACATCAGATTGCCACTCTCATGTGACCAGAGAAAGCCTCTCCTGATTCTCTGAATAATCTTTGCAAAGCACTTAGGATCCCCTTGGGCACCTGCGCATTTATTTAGGCTTTTAAAAAATATATTTTTATTGATTTCAGAGAGGAATGGAGAGGGAGAGAGAGAGAGGAACATCAATAAGGAGAGTCATTATTCGGCGGCCACCTGTAAGCACCACACTGGGATCAAGCCCTCAACCCAGGCATGTACCCTGACAAGGAATCAAACCATCACTTCCTGGTACATAGGCCAATGCTCAATCATGGAGCCACACTGGCTGGCTGGGCTATTTAGGCTTTTAAAAAAGTCTATCTATTTGTACTCGCCCCTCCAACTGGCACAACACTCAGCATATAACAGATGCTCAGTGAATATTTTAGAACTAAGTTAATTTTTAACCTAACTTCATTTTATATCATAAAAGGCTTCCCTCTCCCCCTATTTTCTTATAAAAGATATACAGTAAGAATGTCTCATAAAAACTTGAAAATAAGCTGTTTATTCAGAGATGTACTGACAGAACCATTGGTATTAACACATTGGTTCTGATAGCACATGCCAACTGCTTACAGAGGTATCTCAATCAGTCCTCAGAACAACTCAAGATCTTTTCTCATCCTATGATTTCGTCCTGAAGATAAATGTCCTCCAGGAAAATAAGCAATAGAATTGCTAGAACAATTGTGGCTAAAGGAAGAAATGACTTTTCTTTAATATGAACAATCTTTGTTTTAATTTCTGTGCAACTTTTCCTTTTGCTTTGTTTCAAGCATAATCACTTAACAAATATCTCCAGAGGGCTGGCTGTGTGTACAGGAGAGCACAGTGGTTAGGAGTTAAAATGCAGGCTCTCACCTGAATACAGATACAACTTCCTTCTTTTGCAAGTTACTTGACTGTTTTAAGCCTCACTTTCCTCACTTGTGGAATGAAAATAATAATACCCAACTCCCTAGGGTTGTTCTGAGGACTGATTGAGATACCTCTGTAAGCAGTTGGCATAGAAACCTATCAGTACATGATGATGATGATGATGATGATGATGATGATGATGATGATTACGACAACGACGAGATCTACTTCATTCTACTGAAGAAGTCTGCAGGTCTTCCGGAAAGGGGATGCTGATGAAGGGACACCATTATAAATAATTGTAATTCAATATATAAAACGCTCTCCTTTCTGGAATCAATCCTACTTATAACATTTGTACAAGTTCTCCAATATGAACATTTAAGAGCATTTTCTATCACAAATAGCATTGCTTGTGGTTTTGTTATTTTTTAAGACAACAATTAGGAACAACTAAAATATCCACTAAGACAAGAATTGGTTAATTATGGTGTGCCCGTGTGATGTGAATGCAGCTGCTGAAAATATGATGTGAGCTGTTTAAAACCTGAGGAACAGTACAGCCCTGTTCTCAGCTCCCTCCAGTTTCCTCTGAGCCTTCCGGTTTCATCTTTCATTAATACAAGGAGCACTGGCAGTCCTCATGTATTCTTCAAAATAGTTCAATAAAGACATGGGTACTAAAAACTAAAGAGGAGGTACATATGCTCAATTGATATTTAAAGATATTTCAGATATCAATTATTATTAAGTGGAAAGAGTCAAGAATAAAATGTGTATATGAAAAACTACATACATACACATAATTATAGATAGTAGGTCACATCTAGTTGGAGGAATCTGAAACTGTCTTACAGTGCATTTGGGCAATGAGAGGAGACAACGTGAGAAGGAAACTGGAGACAAAGGAAAGAGCAGGCATCAGGGCACATGTGGAGGTGAACATGCATGGGAAGCGGTAAGAGTTTGCAGCTTCCAGAGGTAAAGGTAAGAGTTTGCAGCTTCTAGAGGTAAAGAGTCAAGAAAGATGCACATGGAGCAGGATTTGAGATTTGAAGGTGAGGCTGATTGTGTAGAGCTTGTAATGGCAGATCAAGGCAGCTGGTAGGAACTGGAAAGTTATGGAAGATGAGTGAAGAAAGAAATAATATCAGAGCTGTCCATTAGGATGGGTCACGAGGAGGGGTCCACAGAGAGGAGCGAAAGGAGCATAGAAAGGCATAGGGCACTTAGGATGCTACTGCACGGTGCCCAGTGGTTCTCTCTGCGTTTTATAACTACTGTGTTGACACAGCTTCAGTTTTACTTCCTGATGAGTGTTTGCTGCTTTCAGATGAAATAAGTCACATGAACAGAGCTGGCAATTCCTTTCCAAAGTTTCCGACAGATGTCCCACACATCTAAAAATTACTGATCTCTTCCATTCAATAATGAAATTCTTGGCAGATATCATTTTTCAAAGAAATGTTATTTTGCTTATTAAATGAAAGGAAGTGAGATCATTAAAACAGTTCCCTGAGTAATGCATTTTAAATGAAAAGCTTTTTTTAAAAAAGTCTTTGGGGGGGAAATATCAAAAGTTAAACTGAAAGGGAAAGCTCAAATTAATATGTGAATTCTATCAACATTCAAGGTTCTGAGTCCAAGCCTAGGAGTTATGAAGCGTATGGTGATTTACAGCTCCTGATTTTAACTATGTCTGTGGAAATGACAAAATAAATGTCTCCAGTGAAGTTTTCATCACTCTTTCTATGTGAAATATGCAAATATTATAACTTCTCTGTTTTGTTTGAGATTGGTTTGTTATAGGAGGGAGTCATCATGATTTTCATTAAATGTGTCAAATGAGTTTGAGCTAGGGGAATAGGTGATGGATTAATATGTAGTAATTTTGTGTTTACAGTGACAAATTTAATGTTTCTCCATAGACATTATGTATTTCTCTATTGACAGATTTTTTTCCATAAAAAGACAACAAACCTTTTGAATTATAGGTTAATGAAATTACATATTAAAACTTGATGAAACTCTTGGAAAAAATGATGCAGCATCAACTGTTAAGATTTAAGTTTCCTATTTATCTGTCCCCATTTTAAGAAACTGCCATCCGTGCATTGGTGAGGACAAAAAGTAAATGTCTTTTGGGTATTGAAGTGAATTAATAAAAAAGGCATTTGCTATGCAAAGCAAAATTACACATATTCCAGCCTTTTCGGGGTCATAATTTAAAAACCTTTGCTTTCCAGAACTTGGCTTAGTGCTTAACATTTCCTAGGTTAATGGGAGATATTATTGGATAGTGAGGGAATGAATATTGTGCCATTCTATAGTCTAAACCCCAATTAAAAAGAATTCACCAATATCCACATATAACCATGTAAAAATTACATGTTAATGAAAATAAACAGTATCTGTCAAGTCCATATGATACTTGTATATAACATCTATCTACCATATTTGCCGGCGTATAAGATGATTTTTTGGCCCTGAAAAATATGCCTCCAAGTGGGGGGGTAGTCTTATACGGCGAGTATATAACAAACTCTGTATTTTTAGTGGAAATGTTAGGGGGTCGTCTTATACGCCGGCAAATACGGCATTTTTCAGGGCCAAAAAATCGTCTTATACGCCGGCAAATATGGTATCTATCTATCTCTGTTTTTATACACCAAATACTAAAACACCTTAAATATAGCTATTTTTACATTTATTTTTTGAAAATTGAGTCAGAGATCATTTTTTGAAAATACATATATGCTAACTGTGGGGCATTATATAGATAACATAGGTATAAAGTTTATTTTTCATTTTGACAGACATTAGATGATATTGACATTCTTAACAATAGAATAATATAGGCATTCTCTTTACAGTTAGGAAAGAAATAGAAGCTTCCAATGCTATAACTAAGATCTTAACATTAATTTAAATGTCCCATGATGTCAAGAAAGAAGATTATGAGTCACTATCTTGTTTTCTTCTATATAACAAATGCAAAATAATTACATTTTGGCATAAATGTGAAAAGATTTATGCATAAGTCAAGAAAAGATTTAGAATGCATAAAAATAAGAAAAAACAACAACAACAATATAAATATTCCTAGAAAAATATTTCAGTTTTTGACATTAGGCACTCAAAGAAAATGTGACAAGTTAAGTGGTTCCTACAAACTATAAAAATTAAGTTTTCTTATGTATCAGAAATAACTAATGAGAATTTTTTTGAGAAAATGTTCCAGTTACAATAATAAAAATCCAAAATATTTAGCAATGTTATTAAAAGAAATATGTAGAAACATTATAAAACCTGAATAAATAAAAAGATAAAACTACCAGCTCTAGAAGAAAACATGGATGGTTGCCTCCATAACTGGGTTTAGAGAAAAGCTTGCTATTTATAAATCAAAATTCATTTGCAATAAAAATGTAAGGTTTTTATGTCAATTATCCATACTAATAAAAGGGTAATATGCTAATTAGACCAGGAAACCTTCTGGATGTCCTTCTGGACAAAGCTGTGGTGGTGGGGGCCAAGGCAGAGGTGGTTAGGGGCAATCAGACCAGGAGGGGAGGGCAGTTGCGGGTGATCAGGCCAGCAAGGGGGGCAGTTGGGGGCAAGAAGGTCAGTGGGGAGCACAATTGGGGGTGAGCAGATCAGCATGCAGAGTGGTTAGGGGAAATCAGACAGGCAGGTAGGTAAGTGGTTACGAACCAGCAGTCTGGGATTGTGAGAGGGATGTCCAACTGCCGGTTTATGGGATTAGGCCTAAACCAGCAGTCGGGCGCCCCCCAAGCAGTCCCAGATTGGAGAGGGTGCAGGCCAGGCTGAGGAATTCATGCACTGGGCCACTAGTATCTAAATAAAGTTTAAAGAAACAAAACTCTAAATGGAAAAATCACCATAAACAAAGTGAAAGCATAAAGAAAAAACTAAGAAAAGATATTTGCAATAATATTTCTATTAAATTATTTTTAACAGTTATAATTTTTTAAATTTGAGGAAATTTTTTAAATGCTATAGAAAAAAACACAGAGGATAGCTACAAAAACATTTTCTAATGGAAGGGTGTAGTAGGTAGTAAGGGAACCAAAAATATAGTAATGAAAATTATTTGATTTTGGATGATGGGCACAAAATGCAATATACAGATCATGTATCATAGAAATATACATTTGAAACCTATATGACCCTATTAACCAATGTCAGCCCAATATATTCAATAAAATTAAATAAAAACAGAATGTTTTTTAAACATATAAAAATATGTTCAACTTTTTATTTTAATATGAGAGATTGAAATTCTCAATTATGAGATTGGCAAAAATTCAGAGCTTGATGACATTGGCTTTTTATAAGATGGGGGGGGGGCAGTCTCTAACATGTTGATGGTAGAAATTCAAAGCCTGCCCCCTCCAATGCAGGAGAATATGCATGTGTATTATAAACACCACATGCTCCAGCAGTCACATATCTGAGAATATAACTGAGCATATACCTCCAGCAGTACAAAGAGTCTGTATGCTGGATCATTCATTACAGCATTATGTGTAATTGCAAAATATTGGCAATTATCTTAAGTGGCCAAATACGTACTGTGATTAGCTGAATAAAATATGGTGCATATATAAATGAGGAAACCAGCATCCATACAAAGACAGAGGAAGATCTCTATGAACTGTACTAGGGAGTGATTTTTCAAGATATCGTATATTAAATATGGCAATGTAAAAGTTATTTCAAATAATATGCTACCTTTGTGTAAGAAACAAAGAAAAATTATATATTCACATGCTTATTTTTGCAAAAAGAAGTATAAAAAAAGTATACAGAAAAACTAATGAATTCAGAAGGGGCTACAAAGGGACTATAGGCTGGAAGGGGAGATGGTTGGAGTGACCTTTCACAATCACATCTTTTTAAAATCATGTGAATATTCTACATATGCCAAAAATTAAATTAAATTGGCAAGGATGGAGATGAAACCTAAAACTAAATACTCACAGAAGCAAGTAAAGCCAACTTCATTTTAAATGAATAATAACAACACTGAAGGGAACAAAGAAAAACCCAGGTAACTTTAAACAGAGGGGTTTTTTTTTGGTTTTTTTTTAAAGGATAGTTCTAAAACTATTTTATATCTATTGTAGAACTGAGCAAATGAGTAAATGTGTTGATGCTGGAATCAGTGCTGTCACTATTCAAGAAAGTAGATGAAAATGTGTGAAATGTAAAAGTGTTGTGAGGTCTCTGCTTTGTTTTAAAAAAATCAGGTTATTGTACTTAGAAAGCATCAGTGATTTGTCAACGTAAGTAAGAAACCTTTGGGACTGAATTAGTTTTGAAATATTTATATGTGCTTTTTCTGTCAGTCAAACAGGTTTAGAGGCAATAATGGCATAGTAATAACAAACCCAGATTTTGGTTGTTAAATACCATTCCTCACTAAAAACAAACAAACAACAACAAAAAACCAAAACATACATAAATACATATACACACACACACACACACACTACAGGAAAATAAACAAAAAACAGGCTGTTTGGGGAAAAAAATGCCCATCTTTTAAATTGGAACATCTTATATAGTCACAGGAATGTAAAGTATAGCATAAGAAATTATATATATAATAAAAGAGTAATATGCAATTAACCATCACTCTGCTATACCCATAAAGCCACGCCCACCAGTCAATCAGAGTGATTATGCAAATTAACCCCAACCAAGATGGCTGCAGCCACAGAGAAAGCAGGAGAGAGGCTTGGGTTTCCCAGGTGATTGAGCAAGCCAAGCTTTCCCCACACCCTAGCCAGCTAAGGCCTCCACTTAAGGCTAAGAAGTTCCAATTATAGAAGGTAAATAAATCCCCTGCTGCCAGGAGTGATCAGAAGGCTTGGCTCCACTCCAGGCTACAAAGTTTCAATTGTAGAAGATAAAAAATAAACCCTGGTTACCAGGGTCTCTGCTTGGGTCGCCAGGGTGCATGGCCAGCCTGAAAATCACCACAGGCCCCTCATCCAGGCCTCCCCATTCCCCAAGGGAATCTCCACCCTGATCCAGGACACCCTTCAGGGCAAACCAGCCAGTCCCCACCCATGCACCAGGCCTCTATCCTATATAATAAAGAGGTAATATGGAAATTGAGCATCACTCCAACACACAATATGCCCATCCCTGTATGGTAACAAGATGGCTGCCACAACATGGCCAGCAGAGGAGGACATTTGGGGCAATTGGGCCAGCAGGGGAGCAGTTAGGCGTTGATCAGGCTGGCAGGATGTGGTTAGGGGGTGATCAGGCTGGCAGGCAGAAACAGTTAGGGGCAATCAGATAGGCAGGCAGGCAGGCGAGCAGTTGGGAGCCAGCAGTCCTGGATTGTGAAAGGGATGTCAGACATCTCTGAAGGGGTCCCAGATTGGAGAGGGTGCAGGCTGGGCTGAGGGACACACACCCCCCCCATCCCCATGCATGAATTTCATGCACTGGGCCTCTAGTATATATACAAAAGGCTAAGTGTCTGTCCATTTGACCAGTAGCTATGATGTGTACTGACCACCAGGGTGCAGACACCCAAATCAAGAGCTTCTGTGACACACAATGGCCATTTAAAAATAAATGACACCACGGACTTGACACCGACAAACCAACATTCGGCTTCCCCCAAGTGGGGCACAGGCCCCCACATCACCTTGGAGCAATATCCCACCAAATCACAGCCAACGCTGCCAAGACCCCATGGTGTAAAATGCAACCTGCATTCCATCCCAGCCCAGAAACAATCACTGTGGGCTCTGGGTAATGATGTCACATAGCAACACCCAGCTTTCTTTCCCTAGTGACTAGCCTCCTTGGAGTTTCTTCATCCCAGGAACCTGACTTGCTCTAAAGCCAGGTGCAAACATTTTACATTTTAGCCAAATTTTTGTGAAGCCTTTTCAATTGCCTCATATCATTTGATCCTCACAGAAGTCCTGGAGTAGACAGATACAAGACTGGGTAGGATCCTATTTTCTTTTCATTAGCCAGAAAACAGAGATTTAGCAAGTTTAGAAACTTGACCCAACTGAAAAGAATTAAGAAATGGTGGAACTTGAAAATGATTTCAGGTTTCCTCACTGTGCAGAATATAGTCAAACACTGCTACAGTTAATATTTCACCCTCTGTTCTCCCTGTGTGATCTATAATAATAATTTGCTTCATGTTGATATTTACTGCTGTGTTTTTGACAATTACTTGAAAGAGAAGTTGGGTTGCTTCCCTGAGCTGGAAAAAGTTTAGCTAAATCAGAAAGCAGGTCTAATTAAGCAATTTTATCTATATATGCAAAAGGTTAGGTTGACTTATACATGTGCAATACATATAAAGCTCTCGCTGGTGCCAATTGTACGCATGTGTTTTGATATGTCATTGTTGATCATGAATTTGGTTGACACTTCTATTATAGAAAAGGGCAAATAGTGATATTAAAATATTTTTTTCTAATTAATTTCCTTTCAATGTGCACCAATCCGTGCACTATGTCACTAGTATAGTAAATAAAACTGTAATAACTATTGTGGTCTGTAGCAAATAAGAGATAACATGGATAAAAAAGATTGCAAACTAGTATAAGAATGTTTTTAGAGTGGTGAAGGCCTGGGATGGAGGGCATGGATGCCTTAGAAAGGACCAATAGAGAAAAGGGGGGGGCTGCATATGTAATACTTTCAACAATAAAGTTTTTAAAAATCAAATAATTATAAGAATTTAAGATGTGAAGGATCTAGTCCAATGTCCAGAGCAGTGTAGATGCCAAAAGTAAACTCATTTCCTTCTCTCTCTTTCATCATCCCTACTACAAATCTTACTTACCAAAAACAAACAAACAAAAAAAAAAGTCACCATGAAAAAATACACAAAATGCATGCTCTTATCATTAAAGGTTTAATGTCTTTTTCTAGATATGCAGGTTAATCCTAATTCTTTTTAGTAAAGAAAGGAAATAGAGCAAAATGCAACTAGGTGAATGTTCTATACAAATAAAACCAGCCATCACAATGTATATCACTGACAGCATTTTCTGGAAAGGGCAATAATGAGTAGCAGAGAACATGAGCTTTGGTAGCAGACCTTGCTTCTGACCATCCACATGACAGCTATCAAGTTACATAGATAAGTAGGTTAATTCCACTGAGCCTCGGTTTTCTAAACTATAAAACAGGTATGAAGAGTTTAGCCCCATTGTAAATTTGTGGCAAAAATGAACTGCAATGAGGTATGTAGAGCACTTAGAGTAATTCTTGGCAACTTACTATGTAGTAAGTAATAATAATCATTACGGCAGATATAGTTGACTGACTATATTCACCTAGATTTCTTAGTCATCAAGTGCCTGAAAAAATTATTTCAGTTTCACATTTGTTTATGCATTGAGTAAAATATATATTTATAAAGTTAATTCATATATATATATATATATATATATATATATATATATGCCTAAGTGACTGTTATGGCTGGATGACTGGCCAGTAGCTATGATCCTCAATGTAGGAGCTGCTCCCTGATGGTCAGTGCACTCCCACAGCCAACCTCCTATGGCTGACCAACCTCTAGCCAACCTCCCGTGGTCCCTCCCCCCAACTGTCTGGCCCTGATGGCCCCAATCAGGACTGGGTGAGATGATCCTGATGGACTCCAATCGCCAGCCAGGCTGAGGGATTCCACCTGTGCACGGATCCCTGTACCAAGCCTCTATTTGGATTATAATGCTAACAAACAGGTGATAAGAGGTGCCTAACATGTTTGGACATGCTAACAACTATTGGGCATATTCTCATACTAAATTATAATTGTGTAAATATTTAGTCTGTCAAAAGCTGCAAAATAATTACTGTATTAGACTTCCAACTGTTAAATCTTAACCTGAAGATCAAGATAATATATAATAAACAGAGACTTTAATTGCTACTTTGTGTAGAATTTCTAGAACAGCCCCAAAGTTATAGTAAGTACCATTTATTCACTCCATCTAAACTTGGGGGGAAATTAAGAAACCATTGATGCACACTTGATATTACACATTAGCACATTTTAATTAAATCTCCCAGAGTCTATAATATGTGGGTCTAATTAAGTAACTCATCAAGCTTCTAAGTGGACCAAAGAGTAAAATATTTGAATTTAAACAAAACAAGATTGTTAAAGAGAAAGATTGTCTAAGCTTCTTAGAGTCTATAAGGAAAACTGGTCTTTTTTTCCATACTGATTCTTGGCTTTCTGTAAATACATACTCCTATTTAGAGAAGCCTTCTGATGTTCATTTACAAGGTAGTAGATTAACAATGTAAATGGTTGTTAGGCTATAGACTGCGACTCAAAACGTTCAAGAAGGTATCAGGGCCATAACTCAGAGAATAGACTGGGCCAGACCAATGAGAACAATGAAAGCCTGCCAAGGAGACGCTGGCAATTGTGAAAGATCTATGAGAAGAGTTAAAAAATCAAGTGGATTGTTAGCAGCCATAACTTGTATGCTCCTTTATTCAAATAGTTACTGTGTCTAAAGTGTGGGAAACATTGTACTAGCATTGAATGTCCAAGAGGTCTGCGAACAAGAGACATGGAGACCAAGCCATGGGAGCTAAAAAGCACCAGGATTAACATCCACAACGATCTGAACTAGGAGGCCAAAGATAACATTCACTGTCATGAGACGTGTGTGGTCCAGGGGCAAGGAGATAAACTGAGCCTCCACCCAGGCAAGGTCCTGCATAGGTGCAGGTCTGACAGACATCAAGGTAAATTGGCCTCCTCAGCGGTGGAGGCTGGAGGGTTGGCAATTGGACAAGGCATTACAATTTATGAACTTCATTGTTTGGGGCCCATATGGTCATTTTATCTGTGAAAGGGTCCACAAACATACATTTCCCATGATGAATCTCATGCAATAATTTAGTGATGGTGTTAAAGGTCCTTCCTGGTGCCTGTAAGTGTTTAATAGGAGGGAAGGTCTGCGTGATACCTGCAGACACACCTATTCACACCTCCTGCTGAATTGACCTGTCAGTGGGATTGTACGAAGAGCCAATATCCGTGAGAGTTTCCAGGTGGATCTCACACATGCCCTTCGTTCCAACTTTCTTATTAATTAACCTCAGATACCTCTAAACATGGTATAATTTCCAAAATGTTAGAGATGCGACTCAGATAAATATAGAATGAACATATATTAAAGATTTAATTCAACTCATTAATGAAGAAACAAGTAAGGTGGTTGTTATGGGTTGAATGATGTTCCCCACAATGACATGCTGAAGTCTGAATGCCCCTCAAGATGTGACCTTACTTAGAAATAAGGTCACTCTAGATGTCATTGGATAAAGTGAGGTTAATATTAGTAGGGTGACCCCTGGATTCACTATGAGGCATCCATGAGAGGCTGGGAAGGGGCAGGGACGCCTGGCTCCAGGCTCCGAGGGAGCATGGCCCAGGTTAAGAGCTTGGTTCTGGATGGCGAGAACATGATTTTGGATTCCTGCACCGTGAGGCAATAAAGGTCTTTTTGTGTTAAACCACCCAATTTGCCAGCCCTAAGGAACTAATATACTAAGTAAAGCTGGCTCAAGGAGTATTTGAGAAACTGAGTATTTGTCATTTTGGAGGAGAAAAGGATTTTAGAATAACATTGTTAAAGATACAAAACTGGTTTATATCCTAGAGGGCATACAATCATTACCTTGGGAGAGAGAAACTCTCTCTCTCCTGGACAAATGTCTGCAAGTTAATATGCTAAGTTCACCAAGCCTGAGCCTTTAATAATTGTGTGTAGCAAGTTGGACAAAAGTGTATTCTTTAGATAATTAAAAAACCTAAGGAACAGCCCATTAAACAATGCTGGGCATTAAAGGGCATTAAAGGGCATTAAAGGTACTTCCTTCCTCGCTCATAGCCCTTTTGCATTATTCCCAAAATTTTTACCAAGTTTTTTGTGTTTTTTTTAATGAGTCCCATACTCACATGCCTGCCCCCACTTGATTGGGCTTTTACTAGAATGCTCACCTGGCCACCCCCTCCTACTTGCTGACTAAAGATGACTTGGTCATCCTGTCCACCACCCCTAGAACTATATTCTTGTCTCAATTCTACTAGAGATCAAACTCCTTCCATTTTATTTTATTTTATTTTATTTTATTTTATATTTTTATTGATATTTTACAGAGAGGAAGGAAGAGAGATAGAGAGCTAGAAACATCGAGAGAAGAGAGAAACATCGATCAACTGATTCCTGCACACCCCCTACTGGGGATGTGCTCGCAATCAAGGTACATGCCCTTGACCGGACTTGAACCCAGGATCCCTTTAGTTCACATGCCAACACTCTATCCACTGAGCCAAACCAGTTAGGGCGTATTTTATTTTTAAAAAATATATTTTTATTGATTTCAGAGAGGAAGGGAGAGAGAGTGACAGAGAAACATCAATGAGAAAAAAAATCATTGATCAGCTGCCTCCTGCATGCCCCACACTGAGGATCCAGCCAGGAACCCTGGCATGTTCTCTGACCTGGAATAGAACCGTGACCTCCTGGCTCATAGGTCAACGCTCAACTACTGAGCCTTGCCAGCCAGGCAAGCTCCTCCCATTTTAATACAATAGCTCTTTAACAATTGTATTCCATCACTCAGCCCAATTGGAGCCTACCTGAGATGCAGTTTATGTCAATAGGAAACAAGCAAGGTCTTGTGATAAAGTCTGGACATTCAGACAACTTTAATGTGAAAACTACTTTGTTTTTTTTCTTGATGCAAGGGGGAAGAAGAAAGGAAACCTTTTCCCAAGTCTCCCAGGAGGGTTTGAAAATTAAGCCCACCCTGACTTCTAACAAAGGAGACAAGAGATTCTATCTTGCTGAGCAAGGATTTGGACTCAAGGTTCAATAGGCCAGCAAGGTGTGTTTTGCAAGAAGAATCTGGGTGGGGTTATGGTCAACCGACTTACCAACGAGAGGGGCAAGAGAATGTATGGAGAAGAAAGGAAACTGGTGCTGCAGAACGGGGTGCTGCCATGCCCAAGGTCAACACTTTAACGAATTGGTGGGGGGGATGACTCAGGGGTCCCTGGGAAAGCAATCAGGGAGGGCAGTGGAAGTAGCACTTGGTGGAAGGGGTTCTAAAACAGAGGCTGCTGATCAACCCAGTCACTACTGAAACTATTTCACTAGATTCTTAACATGTACAGTTGCATCAGCATGACAAAGATCAAGGTTGAGAGAAACAGAAAGGAAACAACGTGGTGAAACTAAGACAGAAAGAGGGTAGCAATCCTGGATTCTCCCAGGAAAACAAAGAATCCGAGAGAAAGGTATTAGGGCACCTGGCTCTTGGGATTGGGGGAAGGATATCGGAACCCCCTCAACACAGGTTTTCTGGGAGTTGGATAGCGCAAGTTTGAGAACCCCTCAGCTGGAAGAATGTGAAATATCACCCTGAAATAGATTCCCATTTTAAAGCTTAAAATAAAATAGAATCCATTCATATATATATATATATATATATATATATATATATATATATATCACACCCCCCAGGCAATGCAGCTCAAATTGAAAGGTGAAAAGAAAGTCTAGGGATACATGTTTAATTTTATCTTGAGGTGGTAGATCTTAGGGGAAATGATTTCTCCTTTCTAGTGTCAAACTAGAACCAAATTTTTCTGCCTCTCAGCTATGGTAAATGATTAGATACATGCCTTGGCTCAGTAGAGTGGTGCGGTTTCATTTCCTGGGAGGAAGAGAGGTTTAAATCCACCAGACAACTCATTTGTAACAAGCTTACAAGTGCTGGGAGAATGCAATAACTATCCACCCAGCTTGAACAAGTCAGTGAATGAAAGAAAGTCTTTTGACCTCAAGTGAAAAAAAAAATTAAAGGGATTTGTCATTTTGACTTCAGTTCTGAATTTAAAATCAATGCCAAGAGAGAAAATGCCATAATGCATCTAAATGCTGTCAGTGACCTTCCCTAGAAAATGGGGTGAAATATTAGTAGTCACTGGATGAACTCAGGTCCTACACCTACCTGATCAATAAGGATTCTTCATTCCAACAAAAACAACAACAATATAATGGTAATAATAAAAATAGAAGCTCACATTGATTGAAAGTTTACTCTGTGCTAGAGACTGTGCTGAGGGCTAAGTCTACATTCTTTCATTTAATCTTCATCACAGCTTTCTGAAGGACTTACTCTTACCCTGGTTTTATAGACGAGGAGAGTCTATAAAGATACCTGAGGTCATATAACTTGTATTAATAAGTGGAGAAACTGGAGTTCAAATTGAGGCCTATCTGATAATACTAGAAGCCAGGATTTTAAACACTGATTGTGCCATTATATCACTTAATAGACCAGGAAAAAAAAAATCTGAGGGGAACATGAGCGCCAATTAATGGAGCATCCTGGACTGTGAGTACGAGATAAAACCAACAAACATCATTGGCCGGTGTGGCTCAGTTGGACATTGGCCCTGCACTAAAAGGTTAACAGTTCGATTTCTGCCCAGGTTGTGGACTCCATTAATGGGGACTATACAGAAGGCAGCAGATCAATGTTTCTCTCTCACATCCATGTTTCTCTCTCTTTCTTCCCTCTAAAAATCAATTAAAAAATCTTTAAAAAGAAAAAAAAAATGAAGACTACTTTTGAAAGCTACCTAATTTTCATTCTTGTGTGATTTGATTTCCTTTCTTAAAATAATTCTTAATTCTGTTAGAATACCCTCAGTAAAAGGCAAAACAGCCCTAATGCAAACTCGAAAGCTGAATCAATCAGAAGCCCATTAGAGAAGGATGAAGGGGAAGTGGCTGGTCGCAGCCAATGCCAAGAGAGTATCAGGGTCCTTCTCAAGCGTTTCAGATGTCTTCAGTGTCAGCTGCTTCCTGAATCTCTGTAACCCTAGAGTTAGTTTCCTATTGCCTGCTTGTGAATTCCCCATTCTGCACATTATTAATCAAAGTGTCCCCAATCCCTCCCTAGCCTACATTGGGGCTCGCACTTCTCCCTACCAGTGTGCCTACCACCACTGGAATGCCAACTAACTAGGCACTGGCTCCCCTGATGCCCTAGTCACTCCCAAACTGGAAAGCAGAGGTTTTTCTTTTATGGATCTTAGGTCTGTGCCAGAACTTGCCCTCCCAGCCCCACGTGCTCACAGAACAGAGGCAGACAAGGGTACAATCTGGGAAACAGCAATTGACTCCATTTTGTGGAAGGCAAGAATGCATGCATTTATTTTAAAAGGTCCACTCACTTCCCCAGCTCACAGAGCTTCTGCACTGCATCAAAATGGCTTCAAATCCTTTGAAAAGATAGCATGACAGGAAAGTCTGAAAGCAGATCCGGCACCCAACTCTGCTTCACCGAAGTGGGATTTTTCTTTCCTATTCAAAATGCAGCAGGGAGGAGGTACAAGAGCTCAGGTTTTGTAGTGAAGCTGAGCTGGGTTTGGGATGGGATTCCACCTCTAACTGGCCTCTTTCTGTCCTTGTCCTCTACAACAGGGACAATGCCAGTGCTTACATCACATGGGCTGTTGGGACCATACGATGAGACTATATATGGCACTGTAGTTCAATAGTTGAAGGAATCATCGCTTTTATGATCATTAATAGCAACATGAGTAGCAGTATTACCAGCAGTAGTAGTAAAAGCAGCAGCACTAATACTATTTTAGAAAGGAGCAAGTTACAAGTGTTGGACACATTTTGAATAAGTTACCAACAAAACACGCATATCGTGTTGAAGAACTATACACATTTGTATATTTTTAAAATACACTTTGCCTCCAGCTTTGAATATTAAATAGCATCTTACCCTGAATAAAGGACTATCATAACGGAAGTATTTTCCACTTATTCATTCTTTGAAGATCCTAATTTCAAGAGAATTGCTTAATCTTCTTTCTTAATCTACTTACACATGCAAAACACAAAGGGACTTCCCTGAGATCCTAATAATAGGAAATATAAAATAAGGTCCTTTGCTTTCAAATTATTAGGTGTTCCAGTTAATAATGTGGGTTTTGTAATAAAATAAAATAAAAAACAAACATGGTAATTTCAAGAGAAACATCAAAAGTGTTTTATTCAGCCGAAACCGGTTTGGCTCAGTGGTAGAGTGAGACTGAAAGGTCCCAGGTTCGATTCGGGTCAAGGGCATGTACCTTGGTTGTGGGCACATCCCCGGTAGGGGGTGTGCAAGAGGCAACTGGTCAATGTATCTCTCTCATTGAAGTTTCTAGCTCTCTAACTCTCTCCCTTCCTCTCTGTAAAAAAAAAAAATATATATATATATATATATATATATATATATATATATATATATATATATTTATATATATTTTGAATAAAGTGCTTTATTCAAAATAATGTCCATCACTAGCTACACATTTTTCCCATCTTTCAGATAATTTGTGGATACTGTCCCAATAGAACTTTTCTTGTCTTGAGGCAAACCATTCAGAGACCCAATTTTCTACTTCTTCATACATTTTGAAGTGCTGCTCAGAAAGTGTGTGTGCCATTGATCGGAACAAGTGGTGATCTGAAGGAGCAAGGTCTGGTGAATACGGTGGGTGGGTTAATACTTCCCAGGAAGGATCTTTTAATGAGTCTACATTGTTTTGAAGTGTGTGATGATGAGTCATCATGAAGCAAAATTACTTTGCCATGTATTCTGGAACATACTAGTTGTTTCAAGATCAAATTGTGGTTCAAATTGATTATTTGTTGTCAGTAGCGATCAGTATTTATGGTTTCACCTGGTTTTAGAAGCTCATAATACACCACATCTTCCTGATGCCACCAAACACAGAGCATTGTCTTCTTTCCGAAGTGATTTGATCTTGCAATTGATGTTGATGGTTGACCTGGATCAACCCATGATTTTGTCCATTTGAGATTCTCAAAATAAATCCACTTTACATCGCCAGTCACAATTCGATGCAAAAAAGACTTTTTCATGCCTTTGAAGCAACATTTTACCGATGACTTTTTGGTTTTCATTTGTCTTTTGTTCAGCTGATGTGGCACCCATTTTACTTCCTTTAAAATCTTTCCTATTGCTTCTAAAGGATCAGAAATTGTTAGCTGAACAACATTTAATCTTTCTGCAAGTTATTTTTAAGTTTGGCATGCATCTTCATCCAATAATGTTTGTAATTGTTGGTATTCAAATTTTTTCGGTTGACCTGGATGTTCTTTATCTTTCATATTGAAATCGCCACTTTTAAAGTGTTTAAACTAGAGTGCACAAGTACCTTGAGATGGAGCATGTTCACCATAAGCTTCCAGAAGCATACAATAACTTTTTTTCAAAATAATGAATTAAAACTTCCCACAAATGCTCTTTTTTTTTGGCATAAAATTCAACATTTTTAAGCATAAAAATATCTATGATGTTAACACCTTCAGCAAATTTGACATATGAAGTTTTTTTTAAATATATTTTATTGATTTTTTTTTTTTTTTTTTTTTTACGGAGAGGAAGAAAGAGGGATAGAGAGTTAGAAACATCGATGAGAGAGAATCATCAATCAGCTGCCTCTTGCACACCCCCTACTGAGAATGTGCCTACAACCAAGGTACATGCCCTTGATCGGAATCAAACCTGGGACCTTTCAGTCCACAGGCCAACGCTCTACCCACTGAGCCAAACCAGTTTCGGCAACATATGAAGTTTTGGAGCTTGCTTCAATACAATAAAATAGCATACATATAAAATCTCATATATATCAACATATGTGTAACTCCATTTATTGAAAAAAATCCACATTATTAACTAGTACACCTAGTAAAACAAAATCCATGTTCTATATTTGTTCCCAATATAGTGACTAATGGAACCCTACCACTTTCATCTTCTCCTTGAAAAATATCACAGCAACTTTAATATGCAAATCAAGGCAAAAGCTTGTGGGGTCATCCACAGTTTTCTCCCATCCTGGCTCCTTATAACAGAAATTGGAAAATCTACGGGAGCCCTGAGGATCATTACTTTAAAAATAATTCTACCGCTAACAAAAGCCCACTAGCTTATCTTTAGTCACATTTCAAATTGAAATTTAGATATTAATTAGTATTGATTTCAATTATCAAGCTGGTCTGACCACCTCCGTATCAATCCCCATGACTTGGAATGTGGACTGGTGGAAATCATTAAGCCATTTATCTTGTCAAAAATCTCGGCAATGTGCCCAGACATATCAAACACCGGACACAGCTGCTTTTAGTTCCCGTTCCCACCGGGGACCTGACTTCCCATAAACCCTCAGCCAGCCTCAGCCCAGGTCAGACAGCTCTAAGGAGAAAGGGGATTTGAAAATACGCATCATTATTACAGATGAGAAACGCCACTCGAGACGGGGCTGGACTGAGGTGGGAAATATATTCCCTTCCAAATGCTGTGATGAACTCTAAAACCCTTGCTCACACTCCAAAGCACATCTACACATACCCCTTCCTTTCTTCATTCAACAAACACTTAGCTAGCTTTCATCTTGTGCCAGGAAGGCTGCTAGGGGCTGGGATTACAGTAGTAAACCAATAGAAAAGAAAGCCCACAGAGAGCTTAGAGGCTACTGGGGCAGATAGACAGCAAACAATTGATTGTGCAAATGAATACATACTTATTAAGTTATGACCCCTACTATAAAGAAAATAATAATAGAGTTATCTGAGAGGAGGAATAGGAAAACTGAGAAGATGAGGCTGGACTCAAGAGAGGAAATGACATTTAAGATAAATGATGGGGTCGGTGGGATTTGGCCAGAAAGGAAAAACACTCCAGCCAGAAGGAACCCTTCTGACAGGAAAAGGAATGTCAGGAGACAGTGACATGAGTGATTCCCATGACATCATCGCAGGGCCGGGGTGTCTGGGTAAGCAGCTTCTGCAGAGCTCCCCTGACCATGGCGAAGTCGGTGACGGTTATTCTAAGTGCAGTGGGGATGACTCTAAGCAGGGGGGTGACGTGAGTAAAACAGACAATAAAAATCTAACAGGAGGATAACTAGACTGTTCCATTTGGTTTTTGTTTTCCTGGAACACCTCTAGAATGTGGCTTTTCCTCTCACTGGATGGTTTAAAGCATTTTTAAATCAAAGTGGTTCCCTTAAATCTTCTGCATCAGATATAGGCAAGGTGGTTGTCAGAAATGCAGACCCCACTGCAGACCTGCCGGATCAGGATCTCTAGGCATGGAGTCTGGGCATCCACTTTTCACAGCAGCACACAAGGACCCCACAGAGTTGCTGTGAAGCAGGGCATATTCAGGGCAGGCTGGCATCACAGGGATGGCCTGACAGAGCCTGGCGGGCATGAGCCCACAAACGGTACAGGCGGACCTGAATGGGAGAGGTGCATCTCTCCTCAGGGAGCTGGAAGGAGCCTGCCCCTAGGATGTATCATCGTCAAAACCCAACCTCTATAATCCCCATCTGTACCTGCAAGAGAGGGCAGGAGACTCTTCCTCCAGGCCTTTCCATTCTGGGTCTCAAGGTCAAGTAAACCTGTCAGAACTTCTAACCTCACTCGGGGCTCCTGAACAGTACATATTTTTAGAGGACCTGCAGGCTGCCTTGGGGGTACTTTTTGCCAGTGGGCCTTCTAGGTCAGCTATGAGGGTGTGTGCTACCTGAGTTCTGGATTGCAATATATATATATATATATATATATATATATATATATATATATATATATATAATTTTAGTTCAAATAAATCCTGCTATTTCTTTACTCAAAATTATCTAGCCCTTATCTTAATAATATTTCATTTAAAAATAAAATTGCTGGCCAAAATAATGCATTTATCTAATGGAAAAGTAATACACAGTCCAAGCAAATTAGATTCAATAATACCTCTTAAAAATATAAGTATTTGGAAATTGGATTGTTACTGTACCTGAATATTATTTAAATGGAAAACATTAACAGTGCACCATTGAGAATAGGAGGAGGAGATAAGCTACTCAGATCCAAAGTTGTTCTCCACGATATAAGAGTAAAATATCATGGTTTTGTTTTTCAATGAATCAATCGAATATAAAACAATTTTATAAAAATAAAATTTTAATGAATCATTGATAAGACTTTGGAATTCAGCCAGTTCCCCATAAACAGCTGTTTCCGACTTCAGCAGAGAACGTTGGGGATGCAGTGATCTTCCCAACTGCCGGGCACCGGCGTTTACACATCAGCTTCCAGTGCACGTCACTGGCCTCCAGAAAGAAGATGAGAAGGAAATTGGAAAGTATGTCAGATACCAAGAAAGCAGTAGAGCCTACAGTCTGTCCAACAAAGCCTGTTCCTATTTTATTATTTCTACCTGGTGTCTAAATGGCATGCATAACTTGCGTGGATCCAACCAAAGATGACAAGCTTCAAAAGTTTGCATGGGAATTGGCGCTAGTTGGATTCTGAGGCATCAAAAATGATCAGTGGTCCTCAAGTGTGGTGTCTGGATCAGCAGCACTCACACTGCCTGGGAATTAATCAGAAATACAAATTCTCAGGCTGCCTCCAGATTTCCTGGGATGGATACTATAGAGATGGGGAGGGCAGTCATCTGTGCTTTCATAAGCCATCTAGCAGATTTTGATTCCAACTTAAGTTTCAGAACCACTGGTCTAGTCCCAAGTCAGATCCTTAAGGTTCCTCAAAGGTACATCCGTCATGGATCAAAGGGATGGATGAGGGCAAGGAGGATGGGGAAGATGTAGAAAGGGAAGAGGGAAGGCAGAATGTGGACCCAGGAGGAAAACCAACCAGTGCACATTTTTAGCTGTTGAACTGACATCAGCATGAGTATTTTACTTATCTGCTACCTACAGTAGGACTTTATAATGTGGCTTTATTGAAAAAATCAAGTTATGCTATTTTATAAATTGAAAAACCACTGTTACAGGCAGTACAGGAAAGAGGTACCTCATGCTTTAGTGGTTCTCTGCCTGGCTCTCTTCTGATCACACCACTTCCCATAGTAACAAGGAACTGGCCTTCCTTAAGCCCAGGACCTCTGGACACTGCTTTACAATTTGTAGTCCCAGAAATGTCTGCCCTGCTATGTGTCCCAGGTCTGTGCTGCTGGCCTCTTACCTAGGGCATCTTTTCAAAGGTGGACCATGCTACCCTTGTAATCTGTAAGCCAAGCGCCTGGCACAGAATATGTTCTTGGTTGTTGTTGTCATTTTCTTTTATATTATTTTTAAACCACTATTAAGACATGATTGGCATGTAAAGAGCTGTAAATATTTAATGCACACACCTCATTGTGCTTTGAGATAAGTATACACCCATGAAGCCATCACTACCATCAAGGCCATACACATATCCATCACCTCCAAAAGTTTCCTCCCATCCACCCCCTTATAGCATAATTATTATTATTATTATTACCATTTATGTTAATTGGTAAGAACCTAAGATTTGTCATTTTAGAGAATTTTAAGTGGACAATACAGCATTGTTAGCTATAGGCTTCCTGCATAGTGGACCTGCAGAACTTACCTCCTACAACTAAGACTTTGTACCCTTTGACCGCCACCGATCAATTTCCAAAGGGACTAGATGAGCAAGGTCCCAAATGTTGGCAGATGAGTCATAAGAAGCCTAATATTTCTCTTTAACAAAAGAAATCTGGGCTCATTTGCTCATTCTGCAAAGGGGCTGGGAGAAGGAGGGTGGCAGATGTTAGTTGCAGGTGCAGGTATCTTGAAAGCACAGGACTTGGTTGGCTTTTCCTGGAGCCAATACCTGCTTTCAGAAGTGTGATCCCACAGCTGCAAATAAGACATGGTCACTGCTCCATTACTTCTAAAGGGATCACCAAAGAAAACGAACACAGAATGTCTGCGCTTTGTCCGTTTTATAGCCTCGTCCACTGTCTGGCCTATCATTAGGGGATCCCAGCAGGTAAGTTGTGAACAGTGTGAGCAGGTGTGTTTACCAGGCTTTCTGCAAAATTCCAGGACATAACAAGCCTTCAGGCCAGAGAGACATTTTATAGACACTGGTTTGGATATCATGGGTCTTTTGCTGCATAAAACCTGCAAGGTGCAGTTATCCAAAAGGCCATCCCTGCAATTTAAGGGCGACAAGACAGATCTACATCACAGAGGAGAATGTGCTGCCAATGGATGATGAAATACGTGAGATGTGTTTTGTGGCGATATCATCAATGAAAATTCTTCACATTTTTCTGATTGCAATGTAACCAATAGGAGAACCCAGCAGGCAGAGGAAAATTGCACTAGTCAGCAATTTCCTCAAGAAACACCCACACAAAATTTTTAACTAAGCTCTGAATTGAACTAAAAATTGCCTTTTCCCTACGTTATTTCCCTGCCTGCCAATAAAATAATCTTAAAAAATTATTTTTAAAATCAGACTACCTGTAGGTAACATAACCAGGTTGGTCACATCAGGACACGTAGCTGATTAGCTGACCTCAGAATTCTATCTTTGGCCAAATCCTGTTTTGTTTTGTTTTGTTTTGTTTTGTTTTAAGATGGAGGAAATTATCTTTATGAAGTTTGATTATTATGTGCCACTGCAATAACTTCATCCCTTTGTAAAATTACTATGCCATACAGATCCTCATATTTATGAGCGGCATCCAGCAGCATAAACGCCCCAGGCACTGTCTGTCATCTTAACGCACAAGACAATCAAGTCCTACCAAGAGGCAGCCCATAGCACATGCCCACTCAATGCTTCTAAGTTTCCTTCTAAAATTCATATCCTAAGATTCTGCATTTTAAAAGCACCTACACTGTGCATGGACCATGAGAAGGCCCCAAATTAGTGTAAGACACTGGGCAATGCTTGACCTAAAATGGGGCTCTCTGTAATGGAACTTGAAAAAGTCCTCAAGCCACGGGAACATATAAAGTACAACGTAGGGAATGTACTCAAAAACATTGTAATGACTATGGATGGTGACAGGGAGATATTTGAAATATCTGGGGAACACTTTGTAAGGTATATGGTTGTCTAACCACCATGCTGTACACCCGAAACTCATAGAAAATTGTACTGAATGTAAACTATAATTGAAAAATAAAACATATTGTGTGTGTGTAATAGATCATGTATGATAGAAATGCACACTTGAAGTCTATGTAATCTGATTAACTGATGCCACCCCAATAAATTTAACTAAAAAATAAAATTAGAACTGGCACCAAAAAATAAAAATAGAAATAACATTTTTTAAATCAACAAGTTGGTAGTTTCTAAGAGCACGTGTCCACAGGGTCTGTGGGTGCCTAAGGGAGATGGCCGTGTTCCTGCTAACCCCCCCAAAAATTATCACAATCTTCCCATGGGGAAATGCCTTCTGAGGCTCAAACAAACACCTTGTATCTTTTGGAACATGGCACACTTGCAAGTTGAAGTATAGACAGTTGCTTTTCAGGCAGAAAGAGTCAGTTCTCTGGTGAGACCTAAGGGCTCACTTGCTCTCTTAAAAGGAAGAGGGACAAGTCCGCATACATTGTACTTTTCGCTTGTTGCCTAAGTACACTCCACTGAACCGTGTGCTCCATGATGAAAAATTCACTGCCAAGATCATGATTCTAACTCCTGTGTCCCCAAGCAGGCGATGATAAAAATCAAAATCACTTAGGCAAGTCTCCCAAGCTTGACACTCAGATCCAGAATATTCCTACTTTGCAAGGTCTGATAGATCAATAGCCTGCTCTTTCACCATATCAGGAGTCAAAGCAGCAGAGCGACTTTAGGTCCAACCCCTATTAACTGTATTACCTTCAGCTTTCTTCCTGGGAAAGCAGATTTATAGCATTCCCCTCCTTGGGTTGTTTATAAGCATGAACTTGGTTATTACCTGCCATGTATTTTGTGTAGTACCCAGTGCACAGTCAACAGTCAAAAATGGCTCATCCTTGATTATCACATTTAGTAGGACTACTTTCCTTTCCAACATAATGAGTCCCCTCCCCTTGAACCTGGGTGGACCTTGGTATCTGCTTTAGTCAATACAGCATGACAGAAGTGAGGCTGTGTGTCTTCCGTGCTTAGATCATAAAACGTCACGCTCTTGGGCCTGGTTCTCTCAGGAAGCTCGCCCTAGAACCTCAGCCATCGTGCTCTGAGGGAGTCCACTCGGACACATGCAGAGAGAGGCCAAGGGGCAAGACATTCTGACCAAAAGCCAACATCACCCACTGAGACGTGGGAGTGAAGACTTGTTTTAAAACATTCAGATTGTTTTAAAAAATGTATGCAGAATGTGTTTTAATGAGATATGGTAAGACACACAGGCATGGAAATGATAGTCACAAAGGAAGAATTCACTGAAAACAGGAGGCATGGGCATGCCATGCATGTGGGGAGGCACCAGGAGGCAGAGGGAGGAAGGGAAACAGAGGAAGGGCCTTTAATGTGGTTTCTGCAGGAAGTGATAGGCAAGGCAGGCTAAGCAGATTTAGGCTTGGCCAATTTGAATAATTTTATAGGCTCTGGAATACAGGGGTTTTCTCTAGTTGTCTTGCACCTGCCCCTGAGATGATCAGAACAGGGGAATAGTAGCCAGGGATATGAATCCAGGAAAGGGCGTGGTTTGGGTAAGGTGTTTGGATTGTCTATTTTCCATGTAAAAGGGGTGCTTGAGCAGGGCAAGTGTCTGCCAACTTTAGGAATTAGTTCACCCTCAGGGAGGGTGGGGGAAGCAGGCAGTCCCTCCAACATCAGGAAGGTCTCAGATGTCAAAGTATCACAAATTCAGGAAATAACAAAAGGCATAATTCCACAGGGGATTCCAGACTCTACCCTTCCAGTCTTCCCAGGTGAGGATCCAGACATTTCATAGCAGGAAAAATCTATCCTACCTGGGCCCCATCTGAATTCCTGGCCAACCACCGTAGGTGTAGTAAGCTGGTTGTTTGACCTGCTCTGTGTTGGAGTGGTTTGTTGTGGAGGAGTAAATACATAGACTTTGGTTCCAGTGGTGATAATTCCAATCAGTTCCAGTTCACCCTACTTTGTGGAAGGAGGGATTCCCGATTAAGCTCTTTCTCTTGGCATCAAATTTTCAACAATTAGTGCGAGTGAAAGGTATGAAAATGGGTTTGCTTATTTTCCCCTTAGCCTGCAGGAAAGGTTCTCATAGATTAGTGATGCTAATTTTTCTTGGCACTCTCATGAAATGTTCCCCTCTTAAAAAAAGACACAAGCTATAATTTCTATAACCACACTACCCGAGGCAGCGCTAGTGGAACACATAGATCCTTCTCAGCAAAAAGAACAGAGTTGCAGTCATTCATGTAACTTGCACCAAATCAGAGGATGAACCCTCCAGCATCTGCACAGAACTGTTAGAAGGGAGGGAGGGAGGCTTCCAGGGTCCGTTCCTATGGGATTCAGTTTGCTCTTCATGATAGAACTCTGGTCCTAATGTAAAAGTAGCATCCAACTCAGAAAAGGAAAAATATTATATATTTTGTGGGAAGATGTTGAAAGTTAAAATTTAATGGCATATGCCAATTTGAAAGGAGAATCTGAGAACTTGGAAGATTCAACCACAATGTAGATGGAAGCGTATCACGACAAACTCCATGCTAATAAATAGCAAATGAGGAAAGGCAAACAAGTAAGGAAGGAAGAATGTTAAATTCTTATTCTACAACCATAAAAAACATGTATCTGGAGAGTTCAGAAAACAATCCCCTTTTGAGAGGGGAATTTTATTCAATAGGAGAAAAGCCCATATGGACTTGATTTCTACAATAAGCTGCTTTGTATTGATTATTAGCTGCTGTGTTGCTGAAAACTATCTGAAAGAGAAGTTGGGGTGCTTCACTGGCCTGGAAAAAGTTAAGCTAAATCAGAAAGCAGTCTAATTAAGCAAGTTTATTCTATAATAAGTGCAATATATATATAAAGCTCTTGCTGGTGCCAATCACACGTGTGTATTTTGATCTGTCTGTCATTGTCGATCATGAATTTGGTCGACATTTGTATTATAGAGAAAGAGTGAATAGCAATATTAAAATATTTATTCTAATTAATTCTCTTTCAATGTGCACTAATCTGTGCACCCAGCCACTAGTTAAGTAATAAGACTCACAGGTTATCAAGGCTCCAGGCAGAAAGTAATACCAAATATATAATAATGTGAAAATCTATTTTATTCTGATAATATTTAAGTTTATGTTCAAGAATATTTTTGGTCATAAAATCCACAAGTTGTTTTGGGTTCAGAATAAAAATGTCTGAGTCAAAGATGACTGCAAAGTGATACTCGATTCATAATAAAATAGTTACTCGGCACATTTTTTTTTATTGGGCCCCTGCTATGTACATGCACCGACACAGACAATCTTCTCAAAGTATATGCTTTCCCTTGAAATAAGGTTGGGATGGCAAGATCCAAAAAACAACCCATTGGTTTGTTCCTTCACAAACTCAGAGACTCCGCTATGTGCCAAAATTATTCAGGTCTGGCAAGTCTCAAACTCCAGATGGTTGGTCATCTGGATCATCAGAAGAACTTACTGAAAGCGGACAATACAAAGGTATATTCCCCTCAGTACAGACAACACAAGCTGTAATTTTCAAAAAATTGTCCTTCCAAATTCAAGAGTTACTACTACTACTACTACTACTACTAATAATAATAATAATAATAATACCAATAGTAAAAATAACAGCATTCAAAATTCCAGATGAAAAATTACAACTTTCTGACATGATGATCTAGCTAGTAAGAGTGTATTATATACTTGAGCATTCCTAAAAGAGTAATTGTCTTTTTTTTTGTTTTTTTAGTTTTAGTTTTGGTAATGGATTAGCACTGTAAAAGTTGCCAAAATCTGTTTGTAAAAGTGCTTTGTCTTAATTGAGGTTCCTTTCCTCCAAATTTCAAGTCATTCTGGCTAATAAATGCCACCACCCTGATTATAAAAATGTTAGGTGTGAAGTTTTGTGTTGTCTGCCATGTACTCTCCGTTAGCCAAGCACTGAAAGCCAAGTGCCAGTTAAAAAGTTAGCAGATATATTTCTTTCACACCTGAGCAGGTTTTCCTAGTGGCTGGTGAAGAAACTGCCTGCACAGCTGGATGGGGCAGCATCAGATCATTGCACTGGGGTCCTGGTCTTCAGCCAGCTTTGTACTCCCTCCCTGGGGTTCTGTGCACTTGTGGAAGCTCCACAAAGGGCTTCTACGTGCTTCTGACAGGTTTGTTGGTTTCTGTTGTTTCTATCGCAGTGTGGACATGAACATCACAATGAGGTTTGTGGCCCTTTAAAACCTATATGTTTTGGATGGTGCTACTAAACAGGAAGTGAAACCCTGTAGTCGACGATCTCATTACTTAATCAGATTTTAAATACATGCATTTAAAACATGCTATGGAAAGTAGATGCCCTCAAAGTATTTGGGATACAGAGAGGAATGTGAAAGAGGAATGTGATAATCAACCATGAAGACATTGGCCTCTTCGAGGAGTTACACAATTACTTCCTACGGGGAGGGATTGCTCAACCCAGTGTATTAAATTGAGATATAACTGACATATAACATTGTATTAGCTTAAATGCACAGCATGGTGATTTGATATATGTATATATTGTGTTTAGTAATGTAAACACAATAAGTTTAATTAGCATCCCTCAACACGCTGATACTTTTTTTATCCTGTGATGAGAAGTTTTAGGATCCCCTCTCTTAGCAACTTACAAATACTAGTATATAGTACAGTGTTCTTAATTATAGTCACCACGCTGTACATTACATCCCTATGTAGCATATAACTCAAAGTTTATGCCTTTTGACCATGTTCATCCATTTCACCCTCCACCCCATGGTGTCTAAAATAGGACTTCTTTGGTGTGTGTGTGTGTGTGTGTGTGTGTGTGTGTGTTTTAATTGGCTGAATTATATTCAATTTTGCTTATATACATTTTCTTTATCCATGCATCTGTTGAATAGACACGTTGTTCCCATGCCTTGGGTATTATAAATAATATTGTAATGAACACAGAGGTGCAAACATCTTTTCAAAATAGTAATTATATTTCTTTCAGATATCCAGAAGTGGAATTGCTGAACCACATAGTCCTACTTTTAATTTTTTTTAAACTCCATATGGTTTTCCATAGTGGCTGCACCAATTCAAATCCCCACCAATAGTGCACATTCTCACCCACACTTATTTCTTCTTTTTGGTAATCCTATTTAACAATCCTATATAATAAAAGACTAATATGCAAATCGACCAAAAGGTCAGTATGACAAGCACTGACCACCAGGGGGCAGATGCTCAATGCAGGAGCTGCCCCCTGGTGGTCAGTGTGCTCCCACAGGGGCAGCACTCAGCCAGAAGCCTGGCTCATGGCTGGAGAGCACAGCAGCGGTGGAGGAGCCTCTCCCTCCTCCATGGCAGCACTAAGGATAACTGACTGATAGTGTAGGCCTACTTTTAGAGGAGCAGGCCTACGCTATCAGTCAGATATTCCTCAAGGGCTCCCAGACTGCAAGAGGGACCCCTCTCCTAAGTGCATGAATTTCATGCACCGGGCCTCTAGTATCTAATAAATGTGAGGTGATATCTCATTATGAAGATATCTTTGAAACTCGAGGCACCGCACCTGTAGTGGAGTTCATGGCTGAGAGACAAAGGCTTTTGCATCTTATTGGGGACCATCTTCACCCTCAGAGTAAGGACAGTCACTCTTTAAGAAGCGCTTTTAGGAATAAAGGACTATACTTGATCATTTTTAAAAGGATTGAGCTCTTAACAATCTTAAATTGCAGTTTTAAGAGCACAAACTTTAATCTCAATGCATCTGATATCTATGTTATTATTAAAGATTCATACTGATCTTTTAGAAGGGAGAATGCCAGTGATAAGTACATACCCATGGGTATCAATTAACTTTAAAATCTTGATTCCATCAATAATATTGTTAGCCCTCTAAATGCATAAAGGATGTGTGTTCATTAAAGCTGTAGGAAGGAAAAGGAATGATGGTAACTATTGCTAATAATACTATGTTATACACTTGAATATTGCTAAGAGAGTAGCTTTTAAATGTTCTCGCCACAAAAAGAAAATGGTAATTAGGTGAGGTGATGGAAGTGTTGGCTAATGGTAAAGGTGGCAATCAATTTGCTATATATAAACGTATCAAATCAACACTCTGTACACCTTAAAGTTACACCACATTATATGTCAGTTGCTGTAACTCAATAAAGCTAGAAAAAGAAAAAAATAGAACTTTCAGGTTATTCCATACCTAAAAGACCCTTAAAGATTACTGACCCACATTTATTCTTCATCTGGCTCTTTATGCCCCCATCCTCAACTCGGTCATGCCTGCCTTTCAGCCTCATTTCACTCCTCCCCTGATTACATGGACTTTGGGGGGGAGGGGGCTGGGAGGGTTCACTTTCTCTAAAGCAGTGTTTCCCAGAGTGTGGTACACATAACCCCAGGGGTACAGGAAGAGTTTGGTGGGGATATGCACTGCACCGTGCTTAGCTGCACCTAATTCTACATTCTCATGAGTCAAGTCAAGACAGTCTTGTGAGGTGTGAGATGGTCTGGTATGCAAATAAATATTATTTATAATATAAATTTTATTTATATTTTATTATGAATAATTTTATTTTTCATTTATTATTTTGTGTATGTACCAAAAAATAAAAATAAATAAATATATTTTGATTGTTATTAAAATACATCCATTTTTTTATGTTGGGTACTCAGCATTATGGAAATTATAGAAGGGGTACACATATGTCAAAGTTTGGGAAACACTGCTCTGAAGCACTTAGCTCTTTTAAGTCTTAAAGCTTCGCTCTTTCTAGAACCTCTTCCCTCACCCAGGATCCAGTCAACTACTCTCCTTCCTTTAGGTCTCAGCTTGAACCAGAGCCTTTTTGTCCCCATTCTCTCATTGTGCTATGTTGTCATAGGGCACTGTATTTCCTATCCACCCGTCTCCTTGTATGATGGGAATAGAGGAATTATCTGTTTGGTGTGCATTTCCTTCAACAAACTCTGAACTCCAGCATGGCACACTCCACAGCTTACAACCTACTTATCCCAGAACCTAAAACAGCACCTACATTCCTATTATATGCTCAGGAAATAACTGTTTTCTGGATGGATAACGAAGACCAAGTTTCTTTCCTCTTGTGTCACATCAACGTTCATTTATTCTACAGACTCCGCTCAAATTTTGTCTTCTCTGGAAGCTATTTTGTTTTAATCCTTACCCAAGGATATGTTTCTATTGATTTTTATTTTTTTATTTTTTAAATATATTTTATTGATATTTTACAGAGAAGAAGGAGAGAGATAGAGAGCTAGAAACATCAATGAGAGAGAAACATTGACCAGCTGCCCCTTGCACACCCCCTACTGGGGATGTGCCCACAACCAATGTACATGCCCTTGACCGGAATCGAACCTGGGACCCTTCAGTCGCAGATTGACGCTCTACCACTGAGCCAAACTGGTTTCAGCTCTATTGATTTTTAGAAAGAGATAAAGGAAGTCAGACAGAAAGAGAGAGAAACATTAATGTAAGAGAGTTACATCAATCAGTTGCCTCCCATATGCCCATGTCCAGGGATCAAACCCACTACATAGATATGTCCCCTGACCAGGAACTGAACATGCAATCTTTTGGTGTACAGGTTCATGATCCAACTAACTGAGCCACCTGGCCAGGCTGGAAGTTTCTCTCGACAATCCTGTACATGAGATCTCAAGTCATCTAGACTGAGACCCTTGAGTACTGGAAAAGACTCTAACACATCTACCTAAGGGCAGTGTCTGCCACAATCCTTGTCACTTTGATAAGAGCTCAATAACAGTTTACGACACCTGACTCAGTAGTCTGGGCTTGTCTTTTTGTTGTTGTTATTTTTTTCTTGTGTTGTTTTTTTTCTTGGGTAGACAATGAGGAGCCAAGACTTATGCTTTAACATAAACATGTAAGGTGTCAGAAGTTAAAACAGTTGTTTGTCTTGGCTGACACTTAACATTTGCAATGTGCACAGCACGAGTAAAAACAATGAATAGTAATGAAGCATATAAGCAGCATTTTTTTTAACATTTCAGAGGTATTTCCAGCACTCTGTAGCTGGATATTAAAATAAAAAGTCTCTGAAGGAAAGTAGACAATAGTCATAAATACATGGAGAGTTCAAAAGAATACTTATCATCACAGAGACTATCACCTGTAAAAAAATGTTCCTTATTCAAAGGAGTTTCTTTCTAGGCATTGCTTCCTTTCCTCTTTAGCATGTCATGCAATCCTTGTTAAGTATCGTGATCACACTTCAGGTGCCTCCTGAGCTTGGGGTCACACGGAAAGCTTTCATTGGCAGCCACCCACCATTGGCTGTGAGCTGCATTCAGTGTGACCTCTTCCAGTCTGAATACTCACCCAGTGTCACGAAACTCACTATGATGTTTAAGAAGACAATGTTGTCCTCAAAAGAGGAAAGGGCCAGTCACAGGAAGATTCCCCGAGCACAAGAAAGCTTTACCTTGGGGTGAAGAGGGTAGAAAAATTCTAGGATGATCCATATACATAAATAGGGAATATGCTAATTAGCCAGGTGTCAAGACCACTCAGGAGGAAGCTGCATCACAACTGCTCAGGAGGAGCTGCGCACACAGATGGGCCGGAGGGGACTGTGTGCTGCCCCCAGCCCCAGAGGCCACAGGGATGCTGGGGCTGGGAGTGGGTCAGAGTGGAGACACAACACACAGGAGCATCTGCCCCCACCTCAGGGACACAAAGCGGCCACTGGCACCAAGCGGGTCAGGCTAGGGTCCAGGTCCCCCTTGGGGTGCCTCCTCACTCGATTTTGGTTGCTTGCTGGGCCTCTAGTATCTCAATAAAAAAAAGTATAGAAGCCGACAAACCAATAAGATGACACTACCTCCTTTCATTGCAATGTTAAGTCATTTCCATAGCTGATTCATGCAAAAAACCCACCCTACCTCAGAAACATGACAGTCATGTATAAAAAGTTCACATAAGATCCTATATGTGCTTTCCTTATCCAATACAGAGAAAGGAAAATTAAGCAAAGACTGTCAAATCTTTATAAAAGCACTGCGATTTTTTAAGTTTCTCTTTCCTCAGAAGTGCTGTGGCCACCTCGTTTCAGTGCTGTTACTGGTATTGGACATGCTGCTGCGGCCGCAGGAAAACTAAAATAGGTGTGTTTTTTTGTGTACAGCAGCGCAGGGGAAAGCGAAGCCACCTCAGAGCTGCTCAGAACCCTTCGTTTAAGTATCAGTGAATCCTCTCAATTGTACAGCTTGCAAGCATGCTTTTAGCTCCGTGGAAACAAGGCAAAGGCATCAAATTCGGTCTCTGACAGCTGTTGTCTCTCATTTTCAACCTGACATAATGAGTTTCAAGACTTCAAGCCTGCTGCCCAGAAGTGGCAGCGGGGCCTGGGTAATTGGTTTGAAAGAGGAAAGAAATTGAACAATAGGAAGGAACAAACACAGTCTCTTTTTTATTCTCCGGCTATCAGTCTGGCATTTATTTACTTCTGGTGGAATTCTAAAAGTCAAATCATGATTCTTCATGTTGTGAAATATGCAAAGGCATTTTAATCCTGTCTTATAAACGCCCAGCCTAAGACACGAAGAGATAAGGGGGACATTCAGGCTGGCTAATCGGATGAATCTTGCTTACCACCTGTTGAAGGTATTATAATATTCCTCGTTTCCTCATAACCTGAGAACATTCTAATTACACTGAATCATATGTATTTAAAACTACAGTATTTAGTTACAGAATGCAAAATAAATGATATCGCTTTTTATATTATTGACACTATTATAGACGTCCCATTTTCCTCCCTCTGCCCATCCCTTCCTTCTGGCCATCACCACACTATTGTCTGTGTCTATGGGTTCTGTGCTCTGGCTAATCCCTGCACCTTTTTTCATGTCATTATTTTTTAATCCTGTGCTATCACTCGAATTAGTCATTTCTACTTGGCAATGTTAAAATCCACTGTATATAATCAGGAGCTAGATGTCAGGGATGAGTAGTGGATGAAAACTTTAACTTAGTAAGTCGGAAAATATGATAATGACATTAAGTAAAACCAGAATTTGACAAACATTAGCCGGCAGGCCAAAACTGAACTAGCCGCCTACTTTGGTACAGACCATGAGCTAAGAGTAGTCTTCACATTTTTAAATGGCTGGGAAAAAATCCAAGAATAACATTTCATATCTCATGAAAATTGCATCAAATTCACATTTCAGTGTCCATAAGGTGTGTGTGTGGGGGGGGTGTTTGTTTTTTGTTTTATATCATCTACAAAGCCTAAAATATTTACTATCTGGCTCTCTACTGAAAACCTGGAGTTAAATGAGTAGCAACTGACTGATGTGAGTGGGCTTTCCACATAAGACAAGTGCCCAGATGGATTTTTAAAATTTCTTTCTTAGGATTAGTGAGTCAACAAAATTTCAAAATCTCACTGGAAGAAGGAAAGGAGTGTGGCAGATGGGTAAATATTCTTGTAACTTTCACAATGGGAAGGAGATCGTTCAGTGGGTTCCGTCTTTCTTTGTTAAAATTCCATTGTCAATTGGAAAGGAACATGTGCTATTTGAAAACTATAACTGTAATAACAGTAACTGCTAAGTTTACCAAATTCTTCTAGTGTTCTAGGCAAAATGTTCATCATCTCACTAAATCCTCTCATTAATCCTCTCATGTCAATATTATCATTTCCATTTGATAGAGGAGGAGAAAAGTTCAAAGAGTTTCAATAACTTTCCTGGTTATTGGTTAGGGCTCATTGTTTACTCCCTACAAACATAATTTCATCTTAAAAATATTGTTCACTCCACCTCTTTTATTTTTCATTGATATATAATATTATACTTTTGAATATCTACCTTTCGTGTTAGACAACAAAAGAATTTGGAAGTAAAACATGTATGGAGACCAAAGCAGAAAGTCAGTGTGACAAATAAGCCGGATAGCACACATGCTGTGAATGGCACTATTTGTTGTCTATTAATCTATTATTTGATTCCCCCTTTTTTTTGTTAACAGAACCTGACCTTCTTTAAGGTGGATCTGTACCCAGCCTGGTGAGAGAGATACTTTCCAGACCTCCCTGAGAGCTAAAGTGCTCCTAAGACATAGTTCTGGCCATGGAGATGCAGGTGGGGGTCTGTTGGGAGCTCTTGGAATATATTTCTTGCTGGAGCGGTTGAGGGGCTATCGGTGCTATTACAAGAGATCAGCATGTTCAGGAAGAGTATTAATAGATGAAAGTTCAAATTATAAGAATATGTTGTCTCTTGGGAATTTAGCTATTTCTGTCAAATCCTTACTAAAATCTCACCTGTCTTTCCTGGAATGCCATTCAAGCCTGCTTTCTCCTGTGACATCAGTGGAAGACTGGCTGTGATATGATTTTAACAAACAATTATGAATGCCCTCATGAATGCACCTTGATGAGCAAAATGATTTCCAGCCCTTTTACAAATAATTCTATAAGGGCTTTGCAGCCAGGAAACATGCTTCAGACATACTATTCTCCACCCTGCTGCCCCCATGCATCATGTAAGGCCTGGCAAGTGATGTGCTCAACAGTGTTTTGTTACTTTGACATAAAATCATACTTCTTAAGGGTCAACTATAAGGTCTTCAATGATCATTGTACAAGCTCTGAAGAGACAACCATGGATGGCAGTCTCAGAAAGAAAATACAAGGAAGCTATTTGCATAAATGCAGGCTCTCAGTGGTTTAACTGCACCTTCATGGAGATAGAAATATAGCATTCTGTGGCCTGAGCCCCACATTTTCTTCGGTGTCTGTGCCCAGGATCAGTTCTTAACGTCTGACCCAGCTTTGCAAGCTCTTTACAATTTGCATCCTTCCCACCCCTCAAAATGGTGCATGAGTATGGCCAATTGTTCTGAAGCATGTACACCATGCATGAATCCTGTCAGGCTTAATGCCATGATTGACTCAAGTCTCCAGGAACCCTCGTGTACTTTCTTAGCATCCTTAACCTCACCTACGATTCCTCATATACCCCCTGCAACCCCAGTTACATGCACACTAATCAGGAATGTAGTCCTAGTGCAATAAGCCTGTAAACAATGGATCCTTCTCCTATGTACTGATGATGCTCAGGAACAGAAGAACCTTTACAGCATCTCCCGCACTGACCTGACAATGGATATTGTAGGTGAGTGCGTCATCTCTAGGATGGATAAACAAATGGTAAGTATTTTCAAATCTTTGGGCATAAGATACAGGGAATAAATAAATGAATGAATGAAATGAGCAAAGTCAATGGGCTGAACGCAAAAAAAAAAAATGTATATATTTTCTCTGAAATACTTATTTCCCCTGGGTGTAGCCATAGTCTCCTCCTGACTCTCCTGGAATGCCACTCAAGCCTCTTTCTCCTGTGACATCAGTGCAAGATTGGCTGCTATCAAGAAGAGAGGAAGAGCACAGGAGGTTTGAGAACACGAGGAAGAAATTTGGGAAGCAAGGAGATACCCTTTCAGAGAAAGACTATTGCCTTAGGCAAACACCCAGAAGGCATTCCTGTGAAAGGAGAAAGCATTTACATGTAAGTAAGGGACAGCTCCAAAGGGACAACTCCAAAGGGGCAACTCCAAGCTGCCATCTATTGAGGCTGGCAGCTATCTGCCAGGAAACTCACTTCCTTCTTCTGTCCAATTTGTGTTCTTAACTCAATCAGCACTCCTGTCCCACAAAGAACCAGTGTGTTAAAGTGAACTGCTATCACTAAAAAGTAATGGAGTGAGAATGCCATTACTTTCAATTGTTTGAGGCCATGCAGACCCCAATTGTGTTAGCTCTATTTCTGGGAAACCTTCCTTCCAAAGTCTATGGCATCTGAAGAGGTGTAGCAAAATCCACACAAATGCCATTCTCTTTGTGTGTATGAATGATTAAGATAAGTCATATACAAATTCATAGGCACTTGGGATTTATGGTGGGCAGAAAAGTGGTCCTCTGAATATGTTCATGTCCTAATCTCTAGGATGTACAAATGTGATAAAATAATGCTAGAGTGTCTTGGTAGACCCAATGTAATCACATCAACTCTGAAAATCAGAAGAGGAAGGAAGAAATCAGAGAGATGAAGGCAAAGGATGACAAGCATCTAAGAATTCTTAGGAGCTGGAGTGGCCCCTGGCCAACAGCCAGCTACCACACAAAACTGAAGTTTATAGGAGGTGGGGAGAGGCTGGGAGAAGGTCAATGGGGAGAAAAAAAAAAGGAGATATATATCTACTACTATATGTAATACTTTAAACAATAAAAAAAAAAAAACACTGAAGTCTACCAACAACTTGAATAAGCCTAGAAAGCAGATAGAAAGCAGATCCTCCCCCAGGCAATGGCCCAGGGCGACCAATACCTTGACATAGACTTTTTGAGATCCTAAGCATAGAAGCCATCTGAGCCACCCATGCCCAGACTTCTGACCCATGGAAACTGCAAGATAATAAATGAATGATGTTTTAAGTCATGAAATTTATGGTAATTGGTTACTGCAGCAATCAAAAACTACCATGAGATTTGTTCAATTAACCCAGCAACATTAAAGTGCTAACTTTAATGTTCAATAAGTACATAAGTCTGGTAAGCAATGGATCCTTTTCTATGTACTGACAATGTTCAGGAGCAGAAAAGCCCTCACAGTATTTCCCACACTGACCTGATGGTGGCTATTGTAAGTGAATGCACCACCTCCAGGATGGATAAGCAAATGGTAAGCCAAATAGTATTTTCAAATCTTTGGGCCTAAGATACAGGGGAATTAAAAAAATGAAGAGATGAAATGAGCAAAGTTAATGGACTGAACACAAAAATAACGATATCCTTATTTTGATTCATCCATTCAAATATGTTCTTTTGGAACACATCACCCTCTCTGACTAGGCACCTGGCAGGAACCTTTACCAAATCTAAGCTCACAATGATGAACAGAAATAAGGTGCTCCTCCAATGCTTTAAGTCCAATTAAGAACATAAACATTAAAAAAACAACATTTACATAAATACATACGTATAATAATAGACTGTGATCAGTAAAGTGGAGGGGAGGTGATTGGTGCTAAGAGTCTATATCAGAGGTTCTGGTGCGGAGGTGCTGATAAATATTTCTTTGAGGAACTGACAGTGAAGCTAAGATCTACAGCACAGCTGGGAAGGATGGGAAGGTGCAGAGATTTGGGAGAAGACACACTAACAAAGACGTTGATGCAGGAGGGAACATAAGCAGCATGATAAAGTGAAAATGCTGGGGTAGCAGAGTTGAGCTGCAGAGGTAGACAGCTGCTAGATCCTGAGGCGTTGTGAACCATTCTTGGGATTTTCCACGAAGAAAAGAAAATCATGCATCATGCTTCCCAAGAAAAGAAATTATTCATTGATTAATGCAAAGGACTTATTTGTTGTTTAGTGTTGATAGAAACTTTCATGGATGGTACTCAGTTTGTCCCTGTGGGCTGTCAACTTTCAAAATTTTAATCCATGGCTTAGAAAAGGAAGTATAAGCCAGCCCTGCCCTTCAAAATCAGATCACTCACAGGTTTAGAAAAAGCCCTACACTCAGCATTCTAAAACCTAGAGAGTCACAAAAGTGATTTAGCCTCTCTGAGATTTAGTTTACGTCTGCAAAGTGGAAATGATATTTTAATGTAACGAGGTGACACAACAAATATTTCCTGAGTAAATAAGTAAATAAATTCCTTCCTTGCTTGATTCGGGATCAAATGAGAACCAAGTATATGAATGTACTTTGTAAAGTGGAAAATGTTTTACAAATGTGAATAATTATCATTATTATTAAGCTAACAATGACTTCATTCAAGTCGAGATTGCTTAATGGTTCTAAGGACAGAAATAAGAGCCCAGCTAATGATACTGATAAATGGACTGGAACAGGTCAGTGAAGGAGGTTATGGAATTTTCACCCATGGATACACTTATGCCTGGAATAGCAGATGCCTGCCATGGGCAGATTAGGGGAATCGGCAGAGGGACAGGGAGTTAGACCAGACAAGGTGTCCCATACCCTGGGTTCCTACGCAAACTTGCTCTAAGTAGAACAACACAAGGCTCCAGATAATCCTGGGGTTTACTAATCCTACACAGAGTTATCATTAGTGAAAATCTGCCAAAAATCACAATCAGTACAGATTTGATATTCTTTAAAACATAAATGTTGTATGGTTGCCAGAACCCTTTCTTGAAAACCTGAGGAAATTTTGTTTCTAAGATCTTAACTCTGGCCAAGAATTTAAGTGGTTTCATATCACAGACAGAATATCACAGGGTTAAAAGCATAAGCTTTGGAGTCCAACAGGACTGTGATTGAGCCACAGCTCTGCCAGCTAGGAGGAAGGTTACTTAATGGCTAAGACTCGATATTTTCATCAGTAAAATAGTAATAATGGGGCGGCCATGCAAGCATTGTCTTTGTGCTTGGTGCAGGGCCTAGCACATAAAAATGCTTGGGAAATACTATTATCGCTATTGATCCATGCTGACCAGAGGAACCAGAGAGCTCAAATTACTTAAAGGCCAAAAGAATGTTGAGAACACGCAAGCCATATCTCAGTAATTGTCCAGCAGCCTATTTCTTTTCTCCCTATACTAAATAAGGGGGGAAAATAGAATTAAAGTCTGTCTATAGCAGATTTCCTAGATGAGCTATTTGTCTTCACTGGGATTTTGGCTTTCCAATGCAGAAATTAACAGCAAAATGCAGGGTTGTGTTACATACAGAAAGCAGCACATTATTATGTCAGAGCTAAAAACCTCAATTGCTGGCATTTGAAATACTTTGGAGAGAGGGGTCATCATAATTTCAGAAATGCCTTAACCCCACAAAGCAGGGCCGACCAGGAAATCATTCATCTGTAACATCATAGCAGAAACCTGAAAGCAAAGCCCAGAGTTCAGGCATGTGGTAATTAGGTCTTTAAATGTACTCTACTGGCTAGGAAACCTGTCAAAAACATTCTTATCGTGGCCAGTGTTAATCACACATAAAATGACAGAGCGGACACAGTAGGAAGCAAACACTAACCTGGAGAGAGGTGGCCAGAGGAAGGGCAGCTAGAGCCTGTGTCCAGACCTGGTCCCTGTGAATATGAAACCCTTCCAGTTCCACAAGAACAAATGAGTCTAGTGGGATTGGAAAAGAGTGTTTTCAATGTCCAAATAGATTTACATTAGGTTGGTTCACAGAAAACTGAAAAAAAATACCACAAAACCAGCAACTGAGAATGGTCTAGTGCTTAATTTACTTAATCACCAATGGAGAAAGCTCTTTATATTTTGCTTTCATTTCATTCATTCATTTAAACAACATTTATTGAGAATGGACACTATCCAGACAAGTAACCCTGCCCCATATGACCAACAGCCTATAGAGAAACAGGAAAACCCATCAATGGATCTTTATCAATTATGATTGCTCCCTTGATGGAAAAGGTTATATGAGAGATGGAAAAGTTGAGCAGAGTACCTAATTTCAATGGGGGGTTGGCTAGATTTCCTCTCCTCCATCCCCTAATATACTATGGAGATCACCTCCTATTGTCATCACACTTCTCTTATGAGCCAAACAAAATCCTCCAAAGATGGGCAGGGAGCCAGATTGAGCCAGTTTGCTATCCTCCTTTGGATTTTGTGAGTAGGACCATTGGTTTCCTATACGGTACCATCCTTAACTGCTGGTTCTCTGCAACTAACTGACCATTCTTCTGCCTAAACCCTCATTGGAGCCAGCCCCAATGGGTTCCCAAGCGCCAGCACAGACCACAGAATACTGTGTGTTACCCAGATCTCTTTTCAGGAGTGAAAGATTCATTCCCTCAACTGCCAGGCGGGCTGCCAGCAGACAATCCTCAGCTACAAATCCTCTTTGAGAATTGCCCTAATGAGCCAGCCTGTATCCAATGACTGGTCCAGGGTTATAAAGGCCCAGTTTCCTTTCCTTGACTAGAGACAACTGGAAAGAATCATCCAGTTTCATAGCTCCCGTGGGGTATAAAAATGCATCACATCCCAACTTCTCCATCAGCTCAATCTTTATTTCCCTTTCCCTAAACAGATACTAATCTCAACAGTTCTCCTCAGTAAAACCCTACATGCTAATCTCTGTCCCAGAGTCCACATCCGGGAAATTGATCTACCCTGACCAGAAACTGGAGGATGGTGGTGTCCTTTTTTCTCTCAGTGGATTCATCTCAGACCTCAGGCCTTTACTGATCACTGCTGGGGGGTACTGTGTTCCCTTAAAAATGGTATATGTGTCTACAAAGCTGAATATACCAGTTCTTATTCCAGAGAGTAGATCCTTAATATCCAAGGTAGTTGCAGTGGACTATCTATTGCTGTGTCAATCTGTTCAAGCAAGAGAGTTCAATCCTGGGAGAGAATGGAAGCACAGGTTTCTTACATTCAAAAATAGTGTGGCAGCATTTCCAACCCAGCTGTGAAGAGCTGCATGGCTAAGAAAATACGAGTGCCCTGGGAGACACCCTGTGCCACATGCTAATGAAATCGGGAACAGGCCAGCTTTATGATCTAATTGGTCATAAAAACGAGGAGGACAGTTTTAAAATCAGTTCTTTAAATAGTGATTTTCTTGCTGTAAATACACTGTCTTTTTAAGGCATCTTTGTAGCTCCATTTTTTTCCACCTAAATCCTTAAAAGAAAAAAAAAAAACTCAACTTTTCTGTCCCACATTTTCTCTAAAGAAATAGCTCCGCTCCTGAAGAACAATTTTATGAAAATAACATAAAATGCTTATGTGCAGATTTGGGGACTAACAATGTCTGTTGTTTTAGAGCTTAATTAAGAAGGAGTCAGCATGAAAGGCCTGGGTAGATATTTCTACCTGGTGAGGGCTGAGTGTAGACAAGGGAAGCAAAACCAGCATTAATCTTTGTCATGCGCAAGTTAAAAGCAGGAACCACTATGCACAACAGATCAGCGAGCACATTTCAATGGTGTAATAACTCTACAGCATCCTTCTTGTTTTAAGGGAACAGAAACAATCACCACAATGTCAAGATGTTCACCATTACTTGTGTCTTCATTAGTTCAAAAGGCTCTAATCAGCCAGGTATTTTAGCCTGTTTTTGCTTTTCTCCACTGCCCTATCCCAACTCCACTATCTCCTTTACTATTAAAATGTAGATAGGTGTTTGGGTTCTGGTCCCTCTGAACCCTACCGATTCAAAAGCATATTCTAAAGGTGCTCGAGAATCCGCACTTTCAGTAAGCACCTTGTGATTATCACATACAATGATGTTTGGACTAATTATTTTGACAAATGAAATCACAATGGGAAACCCCAAATACTGGTGAACTATGCCACATTCTGGTCTCTTTATAGATGTGTGCATTCCCACACTTTATATGGGACTGCCCCACCTATGGAAACAGCTATTCTGACCCTCAGTTCTTCACTCTTCACTTCCTTGGTTCTTGGCCCCATACTTTAAAAAAATATATATTTTATTGATTTTTATAGAAAGGGAGGGAGAGGGATAGAGTTAGAAACATCAACGAGATTAGAGAGAAACATTAATCAGCTGCCTCCTGCACACACACCCCTCCCCCCCCCCACTGAGGTTGTGCACAAAACCAAGGTACATGCCCTAGACTGGAATCGCACCTGGGACCCTTGAGTCTGCAGACAGACGCTCTATCCACTGAGTCAAACCAGTTAGGGCTGGCCCCACACTTTTGACTCCTAATAGCAGCCTGACACTCCCTTTCCTGTGGCCATTCTGGATAGCTTTTCATCCTTCAATTCCATGCACCATAACATAGGTAAGAGACAAACTCAGGCCACAGGTAAAATAGCTGAGGCTTCTTTCTGACCAGTCACCACAACAGAAAAATACATTCATTCATTCACTTATTTATTTATGCCCTGAGGATACAGCAATAAAAATAGTAGTCTTTGGACTCATGGTATTTATATTTGAGCAAACTTTAAAGTGATTACACAATTAATTGTTTACTAGTAAATCTATTAGTACTATGAAGAGTGACACGGAATTCTATGAGGGGTATGGAGCAATGGATCTACCTATGTTTGGAAGAGACAGAAAAATCCCCAAGGAAACGAATAAATAATATTTGTCATGAACACTAAACAGTGGGCAGCAATCTACAACTTGGCCAAGAACGTGAGATGGACATGGACATGGGTCCAGGTGTTGCTAAGAGGTTTCCTTGCAAAAGAGGCAGTGCGCCAAGACCCTGAGATGCAAGGCGTTTGGTCCAGTGGCTGGAAAACTAAGAGACTCTCGGCAAGAAAAGAGGCTGGTTGATATCCTAGATTATGCTTGATTTTGAACTACATTAAAAACTTTCTTCTGATTCCAAGTGTCATGTGAAACTGTGGAAAGGGAAGTTAAGGGGGTCAGTTTGCATTCCAACCACTTTGCTTGGGTGTGGAAGATACAGAGAATCAGACAGCAGATACAGCTGTCAAGAGGCTACTACAAGCCGGAGACCATAGTGACTGAGAAGAGGGCGGCAGTGGAGGTGGAGAGAAAAGGGCAATTTGAGGATTTGGTGATGGATAAAGATATGGGAGGAGGGATAAGGCAAGTTAAAGGATGACGCTTAGAGAAGGGACACATTGATTTTTCCCTTCGCCCCTAGGGATCCTGATTCATAGTCACTCCTCTGGGGAGGAGGAGGAGGAGCAAAGGACACTAAATATACATATTCCCAGTGGCATGTTCTCCCCCACATGCTTTAGTGTCTTCATCTCCCACATAAAGGATATGAGAATGCTTACTACCTGGGATTAATGGAAGAGTAAACGAGTTAATACAGCTAGTGAGAACAGTGCCTGGCACACCATGAGCTACTGCCACTAACACCTCGTCCTGCTGTGGCTCTGGTGGGAGAGGTGGTGTGGTAGGGAATGACATGGGTGCTGGAGACAGTTACGCCCCACTTTCACCCTGGACCTGGCATTTAGCTGTTTGCTATTTAGCCTTTTATATCATTTTAGCTCTACTTGTAATCTTGTTCCCTTTTAGCTATGTTTCTTCTTCCAAATATAAAATATTGCAAACATCTAAAACTATGAAAAATAATGTCCTGGGCACCAGGAGCATACTCCCAGATGTAACAAATGTTTACGTTGTGTTTCACTCCTCTACTTAAAGCAGGAACATGGTGCATGATCCGGTAATGGGACTCACCCACTGATTTCCACTTCTTTCCATTATTCTGTAACCATTAGTCTGAAATAGGTGTGTACTGTCTTCTAAAGGGTGTGTTGTTGTTTTGTTTTAATACTTTTACTATATATGTAAATGTCCACAATAATATATGGTATTGTTTTGTATGCTTAAATTTTTTAAATAAATGGCACCACACTGGGACTAAATAGAATTTATCTCAGGAATGAACAAAAAATGGTTTTAACATTTGAGAATCTATTGCTAGAATGTATCACATAAACAGATTAATAAAGAAATAACCCATGATTCACTGGATATAGTACAAGCATTTAATAAATATGCAACACCCATTCAAGATAAAGCTGTCTTCAACTTACTAATGCATCGTGTTAGACCAGGATTTCTTAACTTGGGTGTTATTGACATTTTGAAATTAAAATTGCCGTACCAGGAAGGGGGCGGGGGCCTTACATGTATACTGTGTGATGTTTAGCCTTTAGTGACTGCCCCCTTTGCATGATGATAAAAAATGTTTCCAGCCAAAACCGGTTTGGCTCACTGGATAGAGCGTCAGCCTGTGGACTGAAGGGTCCCGGGTTCGATTCCGGTCACAGGCACGGTGCGGGGTGTGCAGGAGGCAGCTGGTCAATGTATCTCTCTCATCGACGTTTCTAACTCTCTATCCCTCTCAATTCATCTCTGTGTAAAATCAATGAAATATTTTTTTTTTTAAGAAAGAAAACCTATCACTACTGACAAGTTTGGGTTGGGGTGAGCCTGTGATTCATCAGAGAGAACATCTGGGCAGAACAAAAGCATGAAACTTTCCACGAAGTTGTGCCTGTGTTGTTATAACTGAGCCACTGACTCTCCTTCAAAACTTTCTCTGGGCAGAGTTAGATTCAAAGGGGACTATATTAAAAACTGAGTCATTCATCTTTCAGACTAATTTTAAATGCTTAGAAAATGAGCAAGTCTGTGCAAATATGCTATGGGTTATTAAATCCTGATTTGGACTACACTGCAAGTGGGTGTGGGTAAATATCAGCCACAGAATGATAATTACCCAAGTCCAGCGCGCTCCCACACTGCCAAAGTTCCACTCAGAATAGATTTCCATTTTGAAATACTGTAGAATCAAACTGCTGCTGACTTTTTATTGACAGTTAAAAAACAAACTGAGGGGGAAAGACAGGCAACAGTTGCAGGATTACCATCTCTAATATCTAGTGTGTCATCAGAAAACAAAAGCAATCCACTCTGGCTGGTGTGGCTCCAATGAGCGTCATCCCATGTATCGGAATGTTGCTGGTTCGATTTCCGATCAGGCACATGCCACATTTCAGGTTGGAACCCTGGGCACATGCAATAGGCAACCTATTGATGTTTCTCTCTCACATTGATGTCTTTCTCTCTCTCTCTCTCTTTCTCTCTCTCTCTCTCAAATCAATACAAAATATGTATTTTTAAAATTAAAAAAAAAACAACCTAATTGAAAATGGGCAAAGGGCATAAAATGACAAAAGAGAAAAAGGAATGACCAACAATCATGTGGAAGATTCTTAAAATCACTGTTAATCTAAGAAATGCAAATGAAGACAGACATATAATTGTTTTTTCTTCCAGATTAACGCAGACTAAAAATGGACAACACCCAGTACCAGCAAGAGTTCAAGGGAAAATACATTCTTGTATACTGCTTGTGGAGGGTAATTCGGTCATATCTATAAAATTTCAAATGTGCCTACTTTCTAATTAACCAATACCACTTCTGGATGTTTGTTCTATAGAAATGCTAAACATCTGCTTAAAGATACACACATAGGTTCGGGAATACTTATGATTCTATTAAACATTTTGGGGGGGGAATTAAATTGTCATTATTGGGGGATTGGCTATAAGAACTATAATTCATTCCTAAATAAAATACTTGAATTAAAAACCAATTAGGTAGTTATAGATATACTGGCATAGAAATATCACAATATATTATTCATAATATAGGGTTAGATAGAAAATGGTATAAAGCAATATCATATTCCATAAATAATGAAAACATAATAATAATTATAAAAATAACCATTGCAAATGGTTATTGAAAAATATCTTAAAACATATAAACTAATCTGCTAATGGTGCTGCGACTAAATAGATATTTCACTGTGTGGTGTAAACATTCTTGTATTTTGTGCATTTTTGACAATTAGCATGTATTACTCTTTCCTTTCATTAAAACATGCCCATAAAATATTTTTTAAGACTTGATGATCTAATCATTTCACTTTGAAAGACTTACAGAAAAATGCTAAAATGAGTAAATTGATGGCAATTCTAGGAATGGTCATTCTGTATCTGACCAATGACAGTTCAGAATTTCTACACAGGAGGGGACTGGGAACAATCATCTAGCTGAAGGGGAGTGATGGAATCTGCTTTAACAGCATTGTCGTTTTTTTTTTGTTTGTTTGTTTGTTTTATAATAAGGCTAGGAATACACAGTTAGACAATCTAAAGTTTGTTTTACTATTTTAAATACTTTAAGTCTTCAGTTTTTTATATATATATATCACTTTACCCATTAAGATAGCAATATTGATTCTGGTATTATTTCCCAGACTAACTTTTTGAAGCAACTGAGTCAACACAGGCAAAACCACCATAATTTCAAGGATACTCAACAGGTATGAAGGACTCTGTGACTCTGGACAATTCCAAAATAATAGTACACTGGTATTTTTTCAGAACATAAATTATTTACTCAGTATTTTACCCTGTGACTTGGTACGTAAATTGCCGTGCAAGCATATCTGTGGCCACGGGATTTGTAACAAATCCATCACAGGGGTTTGCATTCATCATAGACCAACTCTTATGACATTGGCCAATCATAGGAAAAGTCTCACCAGACAAATACCAATGCCTGGTAATTATACTTAAAATAACAGAGAGTGGTATTACCATACTCACAGCACAGCAACCAAAACTTAGTTGTAACCTCCTGTATGGAGCTGCCACTAACTTAGTCACCTCCCCCAGATCCCGTAAGAGACAATGCCTATCCCAAATGAATCACATACAGATAGGTTAGGAGAACAGAACTTAGCTGCCAGGCAGACCTGGCTACCAGGCATGAACTGTTGGGTATGTAATTTATGACAAAGCAAATAGGAACCCCAACACTCACTTTCAATTCTTCCCTTGCTTTCCTCCACTAAAAGGAGTTACAAACTAAATACTCACTACCTCAGTCTTCCTCACAGCAAGGAGCAGCCATGGACACTTATCTTCCCAAGAAAATCTCCGAAGTCCATTTTCTTTTCTGATAATAGAGACCGATAGGAGAGGTGTTTTCCTTCCTTGCTTGCTCCTGCCATGAGTGCGGGCATGCTGACTGTGAAAGGCATGCTCATTCCAAGGGGAGAAGGTTGAGAGCATCCCTAAGATGCTGGCCTTGACGGCCCTGAGGTGCCTAAGACAGGGCCACAAGCTGCCTCCTCCCCAGATTCCTGTCCTGCCCATTCGTTTAGGTCACTATTAGACAGGTTTTCCATTACTTGCTACAGAAAAACATTTTTAATACATACTTAATGTCTCTAAACAACAGTTTACTAATCTATAAAATGGGGACAGTAAGAATGACCTTGCAGGTAGTGTACATACACACGTGTAACTTATATGCACACATATGTAAAATCTAGTATATAGTCATATCCTTGCTCAAATTATAGTCCTCAAAGAAGTCCTACCTGGCAACCCTATGTAACTAGCAACCCCCCTATCATTATGAGCTTTATTTTTCTTCATAGCAGTTTTAATAGAAATATATAGTATCAGATACATCTTTACCTATTTGTTGTCCACAGCTCTGTATTAAAATGGACCAGAAACTTGATTGTGTTTATTGCTGCAGCTACAGCACTTGGAATTGTGTTTAGTACATAATCCTCATTCTATCCCTATTTATCAACTAATGAATGAACAAATGAATGTTTGTAAAATATTAATAAATGATAACAGTTTAGTTGTAAAGTATAGAATGACAATTATTGCACAAGCCACACCACTGGGAGAGACAGAGCCCAGAGCCCGAGAACAGGATGTCATCATAGCTACTCTGGATGTCCAGTACACATGCGCACGCACATAAAGACATACACAGTAATGTCCTTCTTGTAAAAGCAAAATAAAGCAATTTAAGTGTCCATCAGTGAGTTAAATAAATTGTGGCGCATCCATATTAAGAATAATGTGGTCATTCTCACAGAAGTGAAGGGAGCTGATGGGTGGGATGGGGTGAGGGCTGGGAGGGAGAAGAGGGAAGCTCTTTTGGCAGATCCCCTAGGTAAAGGGGATCTCTCGCACCCACACTGCTCTATCTAGACTGGGACTGTCACTCCTTGCCTGTTTGAGTCTCTGCCTTGGAAGGGCCTGAGTCCTCTGGTGTGACAAATCTAACCCACGCCGTGTATGTGTGTGAATGCACGTGTGTCCCATGCATGGGTGTATTCTGTTCCTAATAGGCTTACAAAGACAGCGAACACAACTTTTATTTCTCAAAAGGGAGAACAGCTTCTCAAAATGGTAAAACTGCAAAGGACCTCTGAGATTATCCAATTTAGCTTCTTTATTAAGCAAATATCAGACTTGGTGAGATTCAGTTCACTTTGCCAACATTGTAAGTATGATAATGTTGAGAGTAATAAAGCTTTGTAAACAATATAATACTGATGGCCCACTGGGAGGCAGGTGCCGTGCTAAGCATTCCACACACACTAGGTCCTTGCATCCTCCTAACCATTCCAAGAGGCACGTTAGTGTTGTAAGAAGGCTTGGAGACAGGGCGTTACCTAAGATCTCAAATCCCTGCCTTATCAGAGACACAGGGTTCAAATCTAGCTGATCTAACTCTATGTGCCATTACGTACAATGTGCATGTGATCCTCTGCAAATATGGGAAAACAATTCAAGTCCAACTTCCATGACATTCTCAAACACACACTCAGTCTCACTTTATGGGAAATTACCAAACATTGATGATGGTGAATTATATTTACTTTTTTTAATTTTAATTTTCACAGTTATCTCAGATCTTGAAATGTGCATGTTCAGCTCTGCAGGGAGTGATTCTAACAGGTGAACAAACACTTGCAAATTACTGTTATGTTTTAATTCTAATTTAACACCTTTGTCCAACATAACCCCATGGGCTAAAATCCACACACGCTCACAAATTTGTACCAGTTAGCACTTTCTACATAGGCTATCTTCAGTCCAGGATGAATAGTCAATAGGTTCCAATAATACAGTGTTGCAATAAAAACTAGTACCGTATTTGCTGGTGTATAAGACGATTTTTTGGCCCTGAAAAATATGCCTCCAAGTGGGGGGTAGTCTTATACGGCAAGTATATAACAAACTCTGTATTTTGAGTGGAAATGTTAGGGGGTCGTCTTATACGCCCAGTCTCTTATACGCCGGCAAATACGGTACATGTTTAGCCGAAACCGGTTTGGCTCAGTGGCTAGAGCGTCGGCCTGTGGACTGGAAGGTCCAAGTACCTTGGTTTCCGGCACATCTCCAGTAGGGTGTGTGCAAGAGGCAGCTGATTGATGATTCTCTCTCATTGATGTTTCTAACTCTCTATCCCTCTCTCTTCCTCTCTGTAAAAAATCAAAAAAAATAAAAAATAAAAAAACTAGATGTTTACCCTAGAGATCTAGCACATGTGTGCATAACAAGATCAGATAGATAGTCATATCAACATATCTTCTGTAAAAGCAAAATAATGCAATTTAAATGTCCATTGATATGTTAAACAAATTGTGGTTCACACACATCATGAATAATATTCAGCTCTTAAAAGAATGATATTTTTAAAAAAGCCTGGCCAGTGTGCTCAGTGGTTGACCATAGACCCATGAACCAGGAGGTCCCAGTTCAATTCCAGGTCAGGGTACATGCCCGGGTTGTATCAGCTGCCTCCTCAGTAGAGGGCATGAAGGAGGCAGCTGATCAATGATTCTCATATTTGATGTTTCGAACTCGCTCTCCCTTCCTCTCTTCGAAATCAATAAAAAACACATTTAAAAAATGAACTAGGTCTATATATATTGATGTGAACACAGTGTTAGGTTAAAAAAAAACTACAGAAAAAAATAATAAAATATGATCTCATTTACTTACCATAATCACATAGCAAAACTATATACTGCTCTCTGCAGCAACCTATATACATATATGCATTCATGCAGAAACATCTAGAAGGTTCTCTTAATTCGTATTAATGGGACCACTAGTAGGTCAGAGAGGGGCATGCCAGTGTAATATTTCTCTGTTCTTCATTATGGGAGTTTCATACTCCCAAAAGAATGCACTCACTTATATTTGCATAGTAAAAAAAGAAAATGACCTCAGAAAGAGTCTAAAAGCATCAATGTGTCATGAGCCACTTAAGCAAATCTCTTTTCATGACAAATGTCTCCAACACTACTGCTAGACAGTAGCATTTAGGAAACTCGTCAATTTAGCTTTAAATTTAGATCATCCACAAACATGACACCTTTTTTATTTTTGATCAACCTCCCATACTGCTTATGTTTGGCTCCAAGAAAGAGATGACCACTTGAAGGCCTGTTTCACCTAAAAAGGATTACCATCGCTACCGCATCCCAATCACCCCTAACGAGGAAGCTTATCTGTGTGTGAACAGTTCCAGGAAAAAAAACAAAAAAAAACCTTTAAAGTCTTTTACATTCCTTTTTGTAAAAAAAAATAACAATACTCCTCGGAAAGCTAAAATGTGTGGAAGGAGGAAGGCGAGACACAGAAATCCCTTCCCACAGTGTTCAGATAAGAGAAGGAAAAACGGTGTCTTGGAGCTTTCCTCCTTAAGGAGTCGGTGCATCTCCTTCTTCTAGAAGCTCCACACCACCTCCACGAAATTAAGAGGAAATGGGTTGAGGAGATTGAAGCAGTGAAAGCAAATTGTCCATTCACTCCTGGCCGCCTAGGAAGACATTACGGGACGTATTCCCCAGGATAATAAATAAAACTGATTGAGTGTGTGGTTAAGAACATTAGAGAAACCTGGAGTGCCTTTAAAAGAGTGTTGTGCCGAGAGAAGAGTATTAAAAAGTGAGGCATTTCCTCTCTGCTCATTTAAATGTGGTGGCTCGGGAGAGAGAAGCATGCCTGAAATGGATAGGAGTAATTTCCCATCATTATGGAAACCTTAAACCACCTCTGACTGCGTACACCCTCATCTCCTAGCATCCTACTAAATTGCAGTTATTTGCTCCAAACAAACAGAAAGGCCCATGGTAAAATAGAGCAATTTAAGGCTGGGGGAATACGGGCACCTGTAATTCAATTTCATGCCAGCTGGTTTCACAACATGCTCCTCTACCTCTGCTTCTGACACAGGAAACTTCGCTCCAAGTGTAACAACTCTTCTCCTGCTAAACGGAGGGCTCAAGATAAGCGGACCTTAAATGAACAGAGACAATCACCGCAGGCGAGGGGTAACTCAGCCGCAGTTCCCCAGGCAGCTCGACAGCCACCCAGGCCTCAGGCCAGCAGGGAACTGTTCAACTCGCTCCACTCCGAGTGGGGAGCAAGGAAGAGCTGGAGAAGAAAGTAATGCTCCTGGCCGGAGTGGCTCAGTGGATTAGCATCGATTTACAAGCCTCGAGGTCAAAGGTTTGATTCCAAGTTAGGACATATGGGGTTGCAAGCTCGATCCCCAGTGTGGGGCATGCAGGAGGCAGCTAATCAATGATTGTCTCTCATTGCTGATGTTTCCATCTTTCTCTCCCTCTCATTTACTGTCTAAAATATATAAACTCCATAAAAATATTTTTAAATGGAGGATGTCTGTTTATGTGTGTGTGTATTTAGAAAACCTAAACTATTTTTTATGAGGAAAAAAAAAAACACACGTAAGACTGTTAATAACAATAGTTGATTAAAACGTGATTGGTGGTGATATAATTGAATGAGTATAACAGAACATATCACTGTATCTCCTGCTATTTGCTAAGCTCCTAATCCTAGAACTAGTTATTGTTGAGAAGAAAGAGATACCACCAAGGAAAGAGGCTGGTCTTCTCAGAGTAAAAATTGTGGTCTGAGGCCATTGACAATGCAAGTATAGAAACTGGATCCTAGCCATGCATCAGGTTGGACGAAGTGAACTGACTCAGATTAATCACACTCACAGAGTGATGTGCAAGCCAGAAATCCCAATATCCTCATTTTCTATCCTATCTAATAAAAGAGTAATATGCAAATTGACCATTACTCCAACAGACAAGATGGCTGCCCCCACGTGGTCAAAAATGGCTGCCTCCATGTAGACACAAAATGGCCACCAACCATAAGATGGCTGGTAGGGGAGGGTAGTTGTGACCAGTTAGGAGTGACAGGCCAGCAAAAGAGGGCAGTTGGGGAGACCATGCCTACAGGGGAGGGCAGTTGGGGGAAACTGGGACAGCAGGGGAAGGTCCAAAATTGGAGAGAGTGCAGGCTGGGCTGAGGTACCCCCTCCCCCAGTGGGCTTCTTATAGAACCATAAAATTAACATTTGGGGACTACATGCTATCTGTTGCAAACCAGTATTAATAATAACATTAATATTAGCATATATATTGGGAAACTGAAGATTTTTCCTTGTTCTAACCAACTTCAGAGAATTCTCACGATTCTAAGAATTTAGGACCATTATTGTCACTTTCATTTTAGAAATAAGGCTCAGAGGGGTTTCAGACTCACCCAAGTCGCATAGCAAGTAAGAGGCTGAGCAGGCAATTGGAACCCTGGCCGAGTGATGCAGAGCTGGTTGCATCCCAGTCTCCTGCAACCTGTTGTGAGTCTCATGGGAATGTTTACAAAATGATGTCACAAAAAAACATTTGATTTCTGCCCAACATAAAGGGCTCTCTCACACATTGCCTTATTCTTGTAACAACCTTATTAGTAAGAACAAAGTATTATCTTAATTTCCTAAACAAGGACAGTGAAATTCATATAGGCAAGGACTTGCCCATGGTTTCACCCCTGACATAGAACTTGAACACAGATCCTGATAGCAAACTTTCTTTCTCTGTGGCTCTGAGGTTGAAATATACATTGACATTTGGGATGGGGAAGTCAAGTCGTTATGGATTCACATTGACTATATGGGCATTTATTAAAAGGGTGGTGATCTTATTTGGATTTGACAAGAATGTATAGAATGGGGAACATCCAAATACTCTTCTTGTTATCAAGAAATTCCTTGAGGTTTGTGTTTTAAATGAGCCCATGCTATTTTAACATGTGTATCAGACTTGCACACTTTTAAACATGATTTTGGAAATTGGTTAACTCAAAGAAGAAAATCTATTCTTTCATGAAGAGAGCACCAAGCAGGGAAGCTTCCTTTTTCGTGATTCCTAACAATATTTATAAAAATTAGTTAAGAGATATAGAAACAGAATTAACTAATGTGAGACATAAGAAAGAACTTCACTGTTTTGATGGCTGAGGATGTTCTCATTATGTAGCAATAGCCCAGACAGGATCTGCAGTAGGATACACAGAGGTCAAAATAGAGAAGAGAGTGATCCCTCTTGTACTGGGAGGTGACCAAGGTTAGGGACCCAGCACTTCTGATACCAATGAATATGCTGAGGACTGGATGCATCCTAGGAGAGAGCTCTGAGATGCCGGGTGGAGGGTGGCACTATGTACCATGGAAGTCTACTTAGACAGAGAGGATTCTGAAGCAAGATGTAACCTCAAGTTTGCAGAGATTAGGGAGAAGGTTTAGGACCTCCACACTCTCAATTTCTCCGATTATACAGGACAGAGATGCACCACATAGAGTGTCTGAATATTGAGAGGGATGGTAATGGGTCTGGCATTCTCTGAAAGTTGCCTTCACCAGCCTCCACCCTTTTACACTAAGGTAAGCATGAACAATTCCAGATCTAGGATTGAGTATCCTAGAGCCCAAGAGGATTCTAAATCTACATTGACATTCACCTGTACTAAGATGAACATATAGGCAGGAGCTGAATGGCCTTTACTTAGCAAAGTTGGGCAAATATCCCAGCTGCTGGCCCTTCCACAAAAATAGATGAGTTCTGGCCACAAGATGCAGGGGGAATTGCATGGACTTTGTTTTTGTTGTTGTGTTTTTCATTTGTTTGTTTGTCTGGTGTGTGTGTGTGTGTGTGTGTGTGTGTGTGTGTGAGTGTGTGTGTGTGTGTGTGTGTTGTTTGTTTGAAGGGAGAGGAAGAGACAGAGACATCAATAATGAGAGAAAATCACTAATTGGCTGCCTCCTGCATGCCTCCTATTGGGGATTGAGCCAAAAACCTAGGCATGTGCCCTCATTGGGAAGCAAACCATGACTTCCTGGTTCATAGGTTGATGCTCAACCACTGGGTCCCACTGCATGGGCTTTGGAGCTCTAACTCTGGCATGCCACCCTAGCTCTGCCACCGACTGGCTGTGCTTTCAGTTCCATTATTTATGCAAGGAGGAACCTTAATAGAATATTCATAAAAAAACTAGAAAATCCATATTTATTGCTGAACACAAAAACAAAAACTAACCCATATAGATGGCCTAGAAGTTTCTCTTCTTTGCTTCCTTTTCCACCTTCATGTGGAAAAATAGACCATGAAGCATGTTTACCCCCAAAAGTACCCACCTGTCATAAGGAAAACATGACCCTAATCATAAACTTATAGGCAAGCAAAGCAAATCTATAATGTATACAGATGGTCTTCTATGACTACAGCAACAAGTAACTGTAAAAAATAAAGTAGCCATCCACTTTTGCAGGTATCTCCACAAATACTTTCCATGGAAATCGGATCTGGCACAAAGAAATGTGAGGCTATGAAATATGAACAAAAACTGAGTATCTGCAATGACATGCTCCAAATCATCAACTTTTTTTTTGGTGTTTCAATTTCAGGTGGACTTTTATTTTTCTGATTTTGGGGGGCTCTTTTTTATTTAATATAAAGTCCAATAAAACACCAAACTTATATGTTTTTCAACAGAGTACAGACTGAATACATCATTACAACAGAGGAGAGAGGAATAAAGATGCCAGGGTCCTTCCTGGGTAAGAGATCACCTTTCTTAGTCATGGAATTTTGTGAAAACTACTCTCTGAGTTTCAGTTTTCTTATCTGCAGAATGAGAAGAAAAGAGTAACAATTTTTCCTTACAAAGTGGTTGTGATGATTAAATAAGACAATATGCAAAACATAGCAATGGCTACATATGAAGTGAGGGCTCAAGAAATGCCATCATGGTCACAACTGTTATTGTTCTAGATTACTCTGTGAACCAACGAGTCAACTCTCAAGTAAAACAAGAAGACTCCTGGAGGCTGATATGTGACATAGGGGATCCAATGACTCTTTGATCATTTTAATCAGTGAGTGCTTTAGGGGGATATCACTTAACTAGGTGAGTGCTTTAGGGGGATATCAAATAATTGACAATAAGATTATGAGTATAAATTTCAAATCTTGCTGATGAAAAGTATTTGCCTAAAGCTAGATAATGCCATAGTTACAGCCAGTGTTTGGAACTTTTTCCGCCCCAAATAAATTAACATACTTTTGCTGAACATGTATGATGACGTGGTCACCCTGGAGACAAGCTTCGGAATCGCCTTAAGGTGTGTCTCCTTTCAACAGCCACAATGAGAGAAAACATCCGCCCTTGAATGTTAGCTGTGATTACTGAAAACAGTTCAAATTAGTTCAGGGCCAAGTGTGGGCAAGGGACTGAGCTGGTAACAAAACTGAAGTCTGCTCTGAATAGAGTCCGATCTCCTTGCATGCCTCAAAGTAAAGTGTCAAAGCAATTTTCAGAGGCCTTTGTTAACGAGCATGGGCAGCTTTGTTGTAAATGAGGCATGGATTGCTAAGGTGACTCCTTGGAAAAAGCATGATGATTTCAACATGTAAGGCCTGTTGGCTTTGTCAGGAACCAGTCTCTTCAAACTGTGCCCTGCATAGTGAGCCCAAGTTTTCTGTTGCCTCTGTCTTCCTATGCTGCTCGGTTCCGTTTTGCACACACAATGCAAGCTCAATCAAACACCTATTACACTGGCTGTGAAAGACGCTCCCGGGTGGTGACCCGTGCCTTAACCCCCCTAATTTCTCCAGGTGGTTCAGGACCTGCTCTTATTTCAGTCCTGCCACACTCAAATGAAGCAGAACCCATTGCTTTCTGCTATAATTGTATTTCCTGCTGCCCTTGCCACTACCTCCGAAGGTTTCCTGGCAGGCAAGCTTGCAGGACTCGGAGGAAACACAGTAGCTGTAAAGAAATGACTGGAACGCGTCTGGTGGGGGGCACTGGGATTCCTCCCCACCATCCAGGTTAGTGGACCGACAGGAAAGCTCCAGTCAGTGACATTTGAATGGCAAAGCCCAAATTTACACTAGATTAGTAATTAAGGTGAGGGCTTTGGAGGGGAATGACTCCAAGCCATTTCTAAAGGTAAATACACACTTTAAAGGTTCCCACACATACCCGACAGAATGACTTTTTTAAAGCTCAGTAAAGCGCCGTGGGTTTACAGTCAGTAAAATGTAATGAGTAGGAAAGTTAAGTCCTTAGACATATTTAGGTCTAAATGCCACCTCCACCTCCGATTTCTCTGTGACCAGACACATGTAACATAACCTCAAGAAGCCCCAGTTTCCTCCCTGTAGAACAGAGATTCTAATAGTTCCAACTCATTAGATGTTGCAATGATTGAATGCAATAAGCGCCTTACTTTCCTACTATCTGAAGTAACTGATAACTCTTGGTCTTAATTTCTGGCCAGTGGAGATTACTCCTTGGGAAGGGAAGAGAGTACAGGAAGGTGAGCGAATACAGCATGGCTAATTGGATTTTTAATCTTCACTAGTGTTTAGCAACGAACACCAGCAATGTTTATCTGTTGGCTACAGTGTTAAATTGCCAGCCAATTAAATGCCAGAGGGAGCAACCCGTTACCTGGATATTTATAATGATTCATACTGTTTTCAAGGAGACATTTTAAAATTATTTCCCATCCAAAGTATACAAAAATAAAGCTGCAGTTGAATTAAAATGGGAAGTGTGAATACTCATCAGCCTGAGGAAGACTGTTTTTAAAGACTAATTGAGATGTAGTTGCTCAAAAACTAAAATAAAGTATACAGAATAATAAAATCTAAAACTAGTAAGATAAATGTTAAAGCCAATAAGAGGAAGTATATTTACTTGTACTTTTAAATAAGTCATAATGGTCTAAATATTAGATTTTTAGCATCAGAAGCACACTAGAGGGAGGCATCTGAAGCAAGTTAAAGGAAAGCTGGGGTGATTTATGATATGCCAGAAACACTGGAAGAACATCAGAAATTTCTGTTAGTAAACCTGATAGGAAAAAGGTTATACCTAATAGTTGTGTTCCCAGAAGTTCTCCCCAGGATTGAATTCATATTTAGCTTTTCTCCAAAACCATGCATAACCCCTGTCATTTTGCTCTCATCACATACTCAAAAGACTTGAGCTCTTCAAAGTGGGATGTGGAACTCCTGTAACAGCAATGGAAGTCACAGAGACCTCTTGGGCCCCAGTGGAAGTTGAAAAGGACTACTTGATGCCTGCCTGTCAGTTTCAGCATTCCAGGGGAGAGGCCAAGCTTCCCTGGGTAGATAGATTACATCTCTGTTCTATAGGGAATGTATAGTATAAACCCATTTAGATGTGCAAACATAAGGCTAATGCCTACATACTGTTCCTGTGGAAGTCTTAAGTCCATGCAGCAACCCAAATGCTTTGAGTTGGTAGGGCTTTGGCTTAGTCAGGTAAAATGGGTTCATTTTTATCAGGAATTTCCCCTTTCCGCTGTATTTTTTTCTGAATATCAATGTTCACTGAGCTAACTTGAAAATTATTGTGTGGACTAAGGTGGGGGATATATTGTCTTTCACTGGTTTGGGCAGAGGATTTGCTCAGAGAAGATCATGAAGCTGGAACATGTCAGGAGAGAGACGCAGGCCTAAACTCTTCACTTCATGCTATGTAAAAGCATAAAACCCATCTGATGCTGAGCTGGGCAGGATTATTGTAGCCGACAGATAAAGATTGCTGGTATTTGTTGCTAAATACTAGTGAAGATTGAAAAATCCAATTAGCCACACTGTATATCGCTCACCTACTCTTTCCTTCCCAAGGCTTAATCTCCACTGGTTTACCCCTGATGTAAGTGAGCAACTCAGAGCATTCTGTCAGCTCCCATGAGTACCCCCTTGGCCAACCAGGTCAACAGAGTGACAGGCAGGGGCTGGACTTCCTATGAAGAAATTGGAAGTTATCACTGTCAGTTATACTGGAGAAACAAAGAAGAGGTGGGAATAAAGGAGGGGGAGGGAGGGTGTAAGAGAGGGAGAGAGAAGACAGGTAGAGGAAGGTGGAAAAAGACGAAAGGAGGAAGAGGAGGAAGGGGAATGACAGAAGAGATGAGGGAAGCTTGAAGGAGAAGGCAGCTATTCAGTGTCTGGTAAGTTAATGTTCAAGAAAAAGTATTAATTTTTATTAAAATGTTCTATTATTTTATGTTAACGATTACTCATTTATTTCAGCCTTTTGTATTTAGCATGTCTCTATAGAAATAAACCTGTGTTTCTATGAAAATTGAAGCTTTTGCTTTTGTTTTCTTGCAGCCCACATAAACTTAAACCTTATTTATTTGGCCCATATTAGTCTTTGAGTTTGACATGCTTGCCCTACAGCAAGAGTCATAGAAGCCAGGTGCTGTGGAGCCAAGAGAGGGTGGGCCCTTTGTCTAGTCTATATATTTAGGTTGTGAGCACTTGGTGGCCATGCCTACTTGGGCCACTGACTGGCTTGCAGGTGTGATTGACAGGAAAGCAGGTAGGCACCTCCTCATGTCACTCAGACCTTGGGCATGGGTGTAAACTGCCTTTAACCAATTTCTTCCCCCATCAATCAGTGGGAACAGACTTGGAAAGTATTAACCACAGCATTTTTTTTTTTTTGCAAAGCTGTATCAATGGCAAGCCTATACTATTTGATCTTCCCTTGCTCCTTTCCTGTTAAATAATACCGTATTTGCCGGCGTATAAGATGACTTTTTGGCCCTGAAAAATATGCCTCCAAGTGGGGGGTAGTCTTATACGGCGAGTATATAACAAACTCTGTATTTTTTAGTGGAAATGTTAGGGGGTCGTCTTATACGCCCAGTCTCTTATACGCCGGCAAATACGTATTTTTCAGGGCCAAAAAATCATCTTATACGCCGGCAAATACGGTAACCAGGTTGTTACAAAAGCATCAACAGAATAAATAAAAAGTAGCCAAAGAAACTCACCAGGAGATGTATGTATTCACACCTCCTTTATTACAAATTGTAGAAATTGGGGACATGATAAGAAAATGCCACTTGGCATGCTCTCCAGCCTGGACTCAGGACAAAACCTAGATGAGCCACAGGGAAGGAACTGAACAGGGAGGTGAAAGAAAGCTGTGTGCTGGCCCAGTGCACCCTGAAAAAGGCCTGACTCAGAAACATAAGTGAAATGAATGAATGAATGAAGAAATGAAGAAATAAAAACTTCAGGTAACTGTGAAAGATTGATTCACGTGCTAAGTTATGTCACATTTACTTGAAAAGTGGGGTGAGTCACTCAGTAAATGACCTCACTGTAGCTAAGTGCTACAATTAAATTTCCATAGTTTGTAGTATTTTGGCTTAACTGAATTACATTAGTTGATGATGTTCAATTGTGGAAAATGAGGTACATAGAAACATTTGTTGAATGAATGAATGAATGAATATAAGAGAAAGCAAAGGGTTAGAGACACTGAGTACTTGTCCAACATCATATAACAAGTGTGAAAAATGTATAAACTTCTCCAAGTTTTTAGACTTGAAGTCTAGTGCTCCAATTATTCTTTAAATAGTGGGTTTTCTCCCTGACCTCCTTCATATATTGTAAGTGGAGAATAAAACTAAATATAAAGAAGAGAACATAATGGCACTGCTGATCTCTCAATTAAGAAAAAAATGGTTGGGGAGGAGAAGACAACATTGGATTATAAGCAGTAATGAGTAGCCATATTTGACTCAAAATACATAATTTAATCCATTTGAAAATATCTTCATAGAACATTATTCATTCAGCAAAAATACTGAATACCTATTATATGCCAGGCACTCTACTAGACTCTGGGGATAAAGTTCTTAAAACAAGGTAGACATGTCTGTCACCCCCTGGACTTCTGATAGCCTCATCCTATCATACACATTTAGGCAATAACATATATGTGTATTAAAAATGGAAAAATGCAACTTATGTGAAATCAAATTTCTTCTTCATGCTAATAAAGGAAAAAAAGTACAAATTTCGCAATATATTCCAGGTGGGATCTGATGAGAACTAGTATTTTGGCAAAAGTATCAAATCACTTAATATCTTGCTAAATGTTAATTGAATAGAAGTGATTTGAATGATAAAAATTAGAAAATGTTTTTGCTTCTCATATTCAATGTGCTCCTTACATAGAGGCTTCTCCAGCAACGAAGCAATTAACATGAAATTTCTATAATAAACTTTGAAAATTCCATAGTCAATCACTTATATTTCATCCCAAACATGCCTGCAAACCTTAGGCTCTTGACAGTGTTGTGCTAGCAACATTGCAGCTCTTCTCTTTAGTCTGAATGGGAAAGTAAGTGACCTGGGTTGAATTGTAGTATCTCCACCCACTCCAGAAAAAGATATGTGCAATTTATAATCCCTGGTACCTGTGAATGTGACCTTTAAAGGGCACTTAAAGACATAATTGAGTAAAAGATCTTGAGAAAAGATCATTCTCAGAATTAACAAGACAATGACAAATGTCCTTAAAAGAAGAGAAGACACAGAGGAGGGGAAACACTCTGACTCACAAAAAAAGCCACAGGAAGATGGGACAGAGATGGGAGTGGTATTGCCACCAGCCCAGGAACACCTGGAACTCCAGAAGTTGAAAGGGACAAGGAAGAATTCTCTAATGGTTGAGCTGTGTCTTCCCTCCCAATAGAAAGAGCAAGGTCCTGTGGGCACCTTGATTTTGGACTTCTCCTCTCCAGAAATGGAAGAATACACTTTCATTGCTTTAAATCATCAAGTTTGCAGGGATTTGTCCCAGCAGCCCTAGACCACTGATACAACTAATATCCCTGGGATGACCAGAAGTAAACACTTGCACCTTCATTATCTCCCATGCTAGCTCAAGGTATGAGCAAGCCATCAACTGTCAGAGAAGAACCTCCATGCATTTGTGATTTTGATTTCTTTTCCTCAAAGTTGATTAAATCTAGTCTGATTAAAACACAGTCTTCTATTGGTCAAAATGTTCCTAACTTCAAAAAAAATCTCATTTCAAACAAGCCAGCTGCCAAGCCAATAAAACCACTCCTTGCCAGCCAGTAAAATCCATGATAGATTTACCAGAAACAGCAAGGAGTACCTAAATCATGACCACAAATACTTCAGCCCATAGTACACCATAGTACACCTACCCAGATGAACCAGAGGGAATGCTGAGGCTGTGGAAGGTGAAAGGTCTGAAGCTAAAAGAGCAAGGAGTTGTTTCGCTTAATACAGATCACGTATCATAAAAATGTACACTTAAAATCTGTATGATCTTATCAACCAAAATCACTCCAATCAATTTATTTTTTTTAAGTTGGAAATATAGCAAGGTGACATTTGAAAACACCATGCTAAATTTCTAACATGCAGATGCAGTTACTTCACTGTTTGCCTCTCCCAACAATTACAAGACTTCTGTCTGCTTCTTTTAATTCATTTGTGCCCATCATCAATTTTATACACGATACACTTAATTCCCGATAGTTCTGTATTACCAGTTAATTGTTATATGACTGTCAAACTCAGTAAGTTGTTTGAGGGTATGGAGGATGTCACTTTTTTTTTCTTCTACCCTTAGTTTCTTACCAGGGCTGAGTAAAGAGTAGATCATTAAGAGATAATTAACAAATTGGCTTACTTTTGTGTCCCAGTTCATAAACACCTACTCTAATATCATAACTATTTTGACTAAAGAATACCAACACATTGAAGTGTACAAGCAAATGTAAAATATCCAGAGGCACGATGCTTAATTATGTGTGGCTACACAATCCATATATACACTAACATTCAGTAGAAATATCTGAGCCAGAATCAATTCTGGCAACAACTATCACCGCATCTGAGAGTTCTAATCATCTGTTAGTTTTTTGGGTATTTTTGTTTTTTTTTTACAAAGGAGAACAGAAAATAAAATATCTATAATATAGCTTACAAAGTAATGTTTGCTTAAAAATATCAGTCTAAACTCTAAAATATTACATATTTTATTATATATGATTACTATAAGTCAACCCTAGTTCAAAAATATCTCAAATATTTTTGGGAAAATTCATAATTTTATGTCAATTTGACTGCGCCATGAGTGCCCAGACATGTGCTCAAACATCACTCTGGGCGTGTGTATGGGGGTGTTTCTGGGTGAGAGTAACATTTGAATGGGTAGACTCAGTAAAGCAGATTGTCCTCCCTCAAGAGGTGGACCTCATCCAATCAGTTGAAGACCTCATTCAAAGGAAAAAGCTGAGGAAGAGATAACTTCCCTGCCTGACTGCTAAAGCTGGAACACTGGCCTTTTCCAGCCTCTGGACTCACACTGAAACATTGGCTCTTCATGGGCACAAGCCTGCAGGCTCCTGGAATGAAACTTAAAACATTGTCTCTCCTGGTTCTCAGGCCTTCAATCTTAGAATCAAACCACACATGGGCTCTGCTGCATCTCCAGGTTGCCAACTACAGATCTTAGGATATAGCCTCCATAATATGTATGTGTGTATATGTACACACTAACAGACAGACTAACACTAACAGACAGACAGACAGACAGACACACACACACACACACACACACACACACACACACACACACACCCTATTTTATTTGTATGGAAAACCCTCATAGAGTACAGAGTACAAACAGTAATACAGGTTATAAACTTGGTAAAGGCAGCAGTCGGTCCTGGTGCTTCCATTGCAAACAGAACGGACCAAAAAATCCATGTGTCAGAATTTTCACATTATTCGTTTAGTCTGAAAATAAAACCACTGGGTACCACATTAATAATTTCTTATTCTATTTTATACATAGGGCACTAAGAATTGCTTGATCCTGAACCTGGGTCACTACTCAATTGCTATAGCATGGGTCTAGTACATTTAGCAATGTTAATTTTAACTTTGGTTTTATTAGTTCACAACTATCTATCAGCCTAGCTACTGCATGTTCCCTGCATGTGTGTACATATATGTACATATATGCACACATGTGTGCTCTAGGAGAGACACATCCTTCTGCAGCTAGTTCAGTGAGTGCTGACTTAGGAGGTAGCGAGCAAAAGCGTGTCTTTTGTCAGGTGTCAAAGTTGAAGAAGCAATAAATGTTCATAAAACATGTCTACGATTACTGATGAGACATAGGTAGTTTCAATATCTCTTTGAAAGAATCCTTTGTTTTATTCATAAGCAGAAAAAAATGGTACAGGTCTTTAGTCCATATGGTAGGGAAGAGTTGAAGTTGAGAAGTCAGGGGACACAGTTTTAGGTCATAGTTTGATGCAACTTATGAAATTCACCTCCTTGTTTAACCTTCTGTGCCTCCATTTCTAACCTGGAAAATGACGATATGAGAATACCTGCATCCAAAGGGTGGCACTGGATATGCAATATGGCAATGGGATGAAGCTCTGAGCCCAGTGCCTGGACTAGATTAAGTGCTCATTACGGAAAAGTAATACATAGAGATATTTAGGTTAAACTTTTGCATCAATTTCATATTAGAATGCATACCTGAAAAATTAATATTAAGTCTCATTGACAGACACAAAAAGCATGCATTTGTTGGGGGTAATACAAGATTATATGGCTGCCCAGGTCCAGCAAATGAGCATTTAGTTACTAAGTGCCTAGTTTGTACCAGGCGTTGAACACACCACACAGCTCAATCAGTGCGCTGCATCCTCACAGCCAGGATGCCCAGCGAATCTTCCCTAGGGAGCTTCTGTGTGCCGGGCTTGTATTTGGTGTTTGGGAGTCAGTGGTGAGCAAATTTGGGAGTGCCTGGCCTCATGGAGCTTATAGTCACTAAGCCGCTGGTGACACCTGACTGAAAGAAACGTGGACCCAGGCAAAGGGTGCTTTAAAGGACTTGTCCTTTAAAGGGCCAGGTAGTAAATATTTGAGACTTAGCAGGCAGTGGTCTCTGTCGCCACTGCTCTCCGTGGCCCTATAATACAAAGGCAGCTTTGTAATGTTAATGAATGAGCAGGGCCACATTCCAATAAAACTGTACCTTCAGAAACAGGAGACAGGGGGACCTTAGCATAGATCTCAGGATAGCGGGAGACACGTTCTTTCCCAGTCTAGGGGAGTTAAGAAGGACTTCAACAAAGAGGGAAGCTGCTGAGCTGTGCTTTGAACAACAGTCTCCCGAAAGGCCAGCAAGGAGTGAAAGTGCTAAGGGTAGCAGGAACAAACAGAAAGTCCTTGTAGGACACAGCTTGTGCAGCAAGGGTGAGGAACCCCGAGAACGGAGGCTGGGGTCAGAGGAAAGTGAACAGCGACGTGGAAAAGGCCTTTCTGTACATGGCTCCGTGGTGCTTGGAAGCAAAAGGTCATACCATCTATCGGTATTTCCAAAGGTCGAGCTGCGTTTCCTCTCCCTCCCCCCCAAAAAACACTAAATGATAGCATGATGCAGTTCAAAAGCTAGTCCTATCAAATTGCCATCTAATCATTTAATTAAAGCCCCTGCTGGCACCAGCCATCCTCAGGGCCCATTTTTCATCTGGGCACATTTCATTACACTTTTCAAAGCAAATTTGCCTTTTCAAAGGCGAAAAATGCAAATGACTTGGTTTGAAAGGAAATGCATAAAGCTCTGCATAATGGCAGGGATTTTCTTGGAAAGCAGTAAGGCAGGGACAGAGTTATCTTTAGGGGCAGAGGGTGGCTTATCAGTCCTATAGGAACGCCACATGATATTTCATTACAGCACCAGGATGCAAAGGAAGCAAAATATCAAGTACCAGAGAGCAAACAGCCAGCCCCAGTCCGTCGCCTTTCTCAGCATCACAGAAACCACGTTCTGAAACAGGATGCATCCTTTGGACCAGCCAGACCGAGGCAGGCATTGACAAATGGAGGACATTTATAGTGTGGCCAAGAAAATGATGAGAAGCTAGGAGGAACTGGCCTGTTCAAATAAGAACACCTAAAGGCAAATTAACAAAAAGCATTCATAAGGCAAATTCAGGTGCATTCAAAAAATTCTCAGGTCCTGGACAGATAGCTCAGTTGGTTAGAGCTTTGTCCCCATAAACTAGTACCTAGGTTGTGTAGTCAATCCCCAATTAGGGCACATACAAGAATCAATGAATGCCTAAACAAGTAGAACAATGATCTATCTCTCTTTTTTTCTCTCTCTCTCAAATCAATCAATCAATCAATCAATCAATAAAGTCTCAGGCTTAAGAAAACATCCACTCCGAGGCAGTATAATGCACTTTGGTGGTATTCAACAAACACCGAATGAAAGTGTCCTCAACAATATAAATCAGCACCTTCCTCCTCAGTTCCTGGAAACTCTTGGAAGCACTGCATCCCAGTTACTTGTGTCTTTCACCTTAAAAGATGAAGCTTCGGCATGAATTTTATGAATCTCCAGACCCCAAAGTGAGAAGCAACTGGTCCAAAAGAGAGAGAACCATACAAAATGAGCACCTGCTAATCCATTCTAATTCATTCTTTCCTGTCAAGGAGAGAAGGAAAGCTTACCCTAAGGATGTCAGCCTGTGAAAGAACTGTAGCAGTTGGAGCAGAAGCATCACGGTGGGGCTGAGCGTCAAAACAAATTTCAGGGTTGCAAATGCTTCTGACTGGTGGCCAGAGTGCAAGTGGGTATTTCTACACGAACTTCTGACCAGGGGAGTTCACTAGTATTTGAACCGGGGCTGATTAGCTCAGCTAAGACCTCCATCTAGAGTAACCTCCTCCCTCACTCTATTCTTTACAAAAAGGGATGCCAAGCCACCTGCAGATCCAGATAGGTCAGACCTTACCCCAAAAGCAGCATTCAGTTCTGAGTGCCACTCTACCTTGAAATCGTGAGGGAAAACTGGAGCACAGGAGAACATTTTGACATAGCTTGCCTATGTTTTTCCCCCTTTGTCAATTTCAATTACATTTAAATATACATACACAAAAGTGCGCATATCATAATCATACATCTTGATTCATTCTCACATGGACAGGCCTGTGTAGTCAACAACTAGGCAAAAAACAGTAACATAACATCACTACGCCCAGAAATTACTCTCCTACCTTCTTTTGGGGTAACCACTGACATGACTTCTAACATTAGCTAGTTTAGCTTGCATTTTGCATACATGGAATCACATAGTATATTCTGTCTGGATTCCTTGAGTCGATATTAAATTTGTGAGATGTATCATACCATTAGTTCTAGTTGTAGGTTGCTCTTCCTTGTCGCTGCATAGATTTCCATTATGTGAATATGCCACAATTTATCAGTTCCACTACAGCTGGTTGCTTACCTTATTTCCTGCTTTGGACTATCATTAACAGTGCTGTCATGAAGATCTACATGTCTTTTGGTGAGCATGGCAGATTTTGATCTTGCCACTGTAATATGGGGGGGGGGGAAAATGGTGGTGCGGCATTTTGACTTGGCTGTGTCAAATTTGTCACGCTGAAATGTGAAATCCCCATCTCGTGTTTAAAGCAATGGATGAAGGAAGCATTCCTGATTCCTATCCTGTCTCTGAACCTCCCACCATCCTCAACTCTGCCCCGGCCTGGCCCGCCCCAATCCTGTCCGGTTCAAGGGGTTGAAATTGGGGAGAAAGACACAGAAATGAAAGAAGCCTGGCAGCTCATGTGCAGTATTAATCACCCTCCTAAAAGGGACGACAAAATATGCTTTTGAAACCACATAAGCATTCCTTAAAGGAGAATTTTTAGGTGAGAGTGTTTCCTGCCTCCGGCACAAGCGTCAATAATTAGAACAGACTCTATGCAGAGTATCAAGTAGTAGCAGTTGTTGAGAGAGAGAATGTACACAACTCACTATAATTCAGACCTCCAGATGGGAAAAGCTCTGGAGTAAAGAGGAGAAAAGAGATAAACTCTGCCTGCCAGGAAAAGGCTGGGGAGAGAGAAGTGTGGAAGGCTTCGGGGCATGATGATGACTGGGCATTTGTTGGCACCTTCCTAGCAGGGGTCCTTTTATTCCTCTTTCTTAATCTTATCCCAAATCCCTCAGCTATGGGACTGCAGTGGAGTTCTGACCCAGCCCCCGACTGGAGGAGTGGACACTGATTGACTTAAACCAAACCAGGGTATCCCATCTTTTCAGCCATAATAATTGGTTTGGGGAAGGGGTTTCATCCACTGGTGAGCCAATCAGCATAATCCCTTCTCTTGATCCCACACATTACCTGAGGGCATTCAGACACATTCTGGACTAGGTGGTGTGAAACAGAAGCCAGGCAGAGAAAAGCTGGATATATATGGCAGAAAAGACAGGAATTACATTCTGATAATATCATTTTCATCCTAGATGAAATTGTACCTTACTGGTATACCTGATGTGAGACAAATTTTGGATGTTTCTTCCATGAGTTGTTTTTTAAATATATTTTTATTGATTTCAGAGAGGAAGAGAGAAATAAAAACATCAATAATGAGACAGAATTATTGACCGGCTTCCTCCTGCATGCCCCACATTGGGAACTGAGCCCACAACCAGAGCATGTGCCCTGACTATGGCCTCCTGGTACATAGGTCAATGCTCAACCACTGAGCCACACTAGCCTGGCAGAAAGTTTCCAAAGTAAAATGTGATGCTTGATCTGGGCCTAAAAAAATAAGGCATTCAACTAGTAGAGCTGACATTAAAAGGTGTTCCAGAAGCAAGCATGGTAGGATAGAAGGATGGGAAAGAGGCTCTGTGGACAAGCCCCCAGGCTAGAAAAGGCATCATAGCATAATGGGAGTGGTATTCTTCATGAGTTAAGATAGATCAGGGGTTGGCAACTTTTTTTGTACAGGACCAGAGAGTAAATATTTGGGATTTTGTGATTTCTATCACAACTACTCACCTGTGCCAATGTAACAGGAAATCAGCCATAGGTAAAAGGTAAACAAATGAACATGTTTCAATAACACCTCATTTATGAACACTGAGATCTCAATTTCATAAAATTGCCAAATACCTCAAAATATTGCCCTCCTTTTGATTTTTTTCAATACTTTAAGCTCATGGGCCATCATCTACTGACCCTAGAGGTAGAATGAACACAAAATTTCCATGTTCATGTTCTTCTTCCACCATATCCTAGCCATGGGGTATTGGACAAATTATCTCTCTGCACCTGTAACTTCATCGACAGAACAGGGATCATTATAGCGGCTAACTTGTAATTTCATTCCATGAATTAAATAATTGAGTCCATAAATAAATGCCTAGCAAAGTGTCTGATACACAGCAACTAACAAAGGTGAGCCATCTTTCTTATGATTGATCATGAAGGTCCTTTTGTATTAGGCTACACATCTTAAAAACAGAAAGCCATCAATGTTTTCTGGGCAGAAAATTTACAGTGTTGTGCCTTCGGAAGTACCTATTTTAACTGGCCTAATGTGTGCCATCTAGCCAGCTTGGAAATTCAGATGTTTGTTAGAATCTTGCTTTTCATTTTGGTACAGTGTTCACTTAAAAAAAGGGGAGAGTCAAGATTTTTGGTTTGGGGTTTGTGGTTGTTATTGTTGTTTTAATGGGGAACAAAGAGGCACCAACTACCCTAAAGCTGGATATATTAAGGCTGGTTTGCTTTAGTGAATAGAGCATCAGCTGGGAACTGGAGATGCTGCATTTGATTCCAGTTAAGGGCACATGCCTGGGTTGCAGGCTCAATCCCCAGTAGGGGGCGTGCGGGAGGCAGCCCATCAATGATTCTCTCTCATCATTGATGTTTCTATCTCCCTCTCCTTTCCTCTCTGAGATTAATAAAAATATGTATTTTTAAAAAATAAAAACAGGCACCATCTTCCCAGTCCCGTGACACATACT